>CM075977.1:94870379-95259642 GCA_038087875.1 Malacoraja senta
CATGTCCCTTCCACCCCGCCTCCCCCCATCAATATTATCCAAAATATTTTCTGCCAAGGGCAATGAGGGAATAAAGGAAAAACTGGGAATAAAAGTCTTAAATGAATTGTGATCACGATGTTCGTTCTTCGATTGATTCGTGGATTAAAGGACGGTCGTTAAGTGGGAGAGGAGGAAAGAGAGGGGGGGGAGAGATGGGGGGTGGGGCAGAGAGGGGGGAGAGGGGAAGAGAGAGGGGGAGAGAAGGGGGGGAGAGAGGGGGTGAGAGGCCAGGGAAAGGGGGAGATATAGGGGATAGAGAGGGGGAGGGAGTGGGGAGAGGAGAGAGTGGAGAAGGGAAGAGAGAGGGGTGAAAGAGAGAGGGAGGGGAGAGGGGGGAGTGAGTATAGATAGGGGAGAATGTGGGGGAGAGAAGAGGGGAAAGCAAGGGAGAGGGGGAGAGAGGGGAGAGGGGAGTGAGGGGAGAGAGGGGAAGAAAGCGAGGAGGGGAGAGGGGGGAATAGAGAGAGAGAGAGAGAGAGAGAGAGAGAGATATATATATATAGAGAGAGAGAGAGAGAGAGAAGAGAGAGAGAGAGAGAGAGAGAGAGAGAGAGAGAGAGAGATAGAGAGAGAGGAGAGAGAGAGAGAGAGAGAGAGAGAGAGGGGGGGTGGGTGCGGGGAGGGAGGAGAGAGAGAGAGGGGGAGGTAGGAGAGAGAGTGAAGAAAGAGAGAGTCATAGTCGCAGTGATAGAGTGTGGAAACAGGCCCTTAGGCCCAACTTGCCCACACCGACCAACATGTCCACCTGCCCGCGTTTGGCCCATATTCCTCTAAACTCCTATCGCAGGGAGAGGGAGGAAGCGGGCTGGGAACCGACCAACATGGCCCATCTACATGTCCCACCTGCCTGTATTTGGCACATATCACTGTCTGTTTATGAGTGATCCACTGCAACACACATAGTGAAGATCAATCTTTATTCCATTGGCAAACAGGAACATTTAAACATCCAGCCGACTTCCGGTGGCGCATGTTAGATTAACAGACGTGCACCTAGTTCCGCTCTCGAAAAATTTCACGATTTTTCGTGTAAAAACGGGTCCATAAGTCGGGACTGGATTAAAAACCTTACGGAGCTTCTGGTCGCCGGGCTGATGACGTCATCAGTAAGCGCGATGTTTCAAACGGTGGCTTAAAAACTTTTAAATAAGTAAACTGTCTCCAGCCAAGAGCCCTCAGAGATCAGTGGAAAAAGCTGCTGAAAAAACAGAAGACAAGCCTGAGGAGAAGTTACCTCTGAAGTTTCTGAAGTGGCTGCAGAAATGGATACAAGATCTAAGACAGAGTCGGGTAAGGACAAAGAGTTTGATGATTTGAAGAAAATCAGTGAAAGATATGAAAGATGAAATTTTGGATGAAAATAAACTGATGGGAAAAATGATGGAAAAAATCGAAAAGATGTTGAGGGATTCGAATGCTGGTAATCAGTAGGCTATTGATGCTGGCAATCAGAAGGTGATTGATTCACTTGACACTATAAATAAACGTATTGATGATGGACTATCGGGGAGAATGGATAAGATGGATAAAATTACTACGGACAGTTCACGGCTGTGCTTGAAACATTAGCTGCAAGTATGCTCACAATTACGAATTGGAGAAAAATATGGCTCGAGTGGTTGAAGACAAGGTGAAAATGAGGCCAAGAACATGATCAAAGGAAGCAAGAATATGAGCAAACTTCAGTACAGATGATGACTCAACTGGGAAAGTCTCAGACAAATGCCTGGACCTCGAAGCTCGCTCTAGACGTCAGAATTTGAGAATTCTTGAGTCTCAGAGGGAACCGAGGGAAAGGACGTTCGTGAGTTTGCCATGGACTTACTTAAACATCTGCTTAAATCTTTCCAAAGAACCGAAAATTGAAGTGGCTCATCGTGTTCCAAGTTTTAAACCAAGATCTCAAGCTGGAAAAGCCCACCCACGACATATTATTGTGAAATTTCGGGACATTTTAGAATGGAAGATGTGATGAGCAAAATCAAATACGGAGTGCACTACGGATGGACAATGACATTATCAAAATATTCAGGGACTATCCGTATGAAATTGTGCAAAAGAGAAATCAATTCGGGAAGGGTAAAGAGCTTTTAAGAGGGAAACAAGGTGTCAGATACAGTGTTTTTTATCCAGCCAAAATGCGTATTTCTTTTAATGGTTCTGAAAGTCATTTGTAAAACCTGAGGATGCGTACAAATATGCCCAGAGCATCGTTGAAAAATAGAAATTAATAGTATGAATTAATTCTTAAAAAAAAACAAAAAACTAGAATTCCACGGTTAATGGAGGTTTGGCAGATTAGAACCATTCCAATCAGTGTTTTGTTTAGGATGGCTAGACTGTTATCTATGGAATTTCGAATCAAGGACACTCTCTGTTCAAAACGAGTAAACAGCTGAACTGAAGAAGTGAATGAAATATACCAGAAGCATTATTGTTTAATAGACTACAATATTAAATCCAATTGTAAGAATTGTTCCTATTAACAACCTAACAATTTAACAAGTTATCTATGTTAGATTAGAATAGCTACGGACGCTAATAAAAATAAAAAATAACGAACTAACAAAACTAATATGAATTTCTACTAAATTCAAACCTATCTATAACTGGGAGGAGGGGATGAGAAACGAGCACTGGCTTAGGTCCAGGGGCGCGTCTCGTTAACCCCTTCAACAACAGTTGACTATTATTGAAGCTAAAATCATTGTTTAATAATTAGTAGCTAAATTGCGATATACATATGATATGTTATAATGAAATATATAGGGTAAAATTGTATTATATATCTGAATGTGAGGCCCCGTTCTAATATGTTATGATTAACCAAGAGAGCGGAGTTAATTTGTTTAACACCAACAATGAAGTCAAAACAAGGTTTTCTCCCACCTACAGGTGGGACACTTGTTACAGTGTCGACTATTTTAGACACTGTATTTTCACTTTTTAATTTTTTTTTAAATTATCACATAAATTCACATGTTTGTGTTTTGTGTTTAGTGATAAGCGTAAAAGGGATATGCCAACAAAACTTAGAAATTCAAAGGTTCCCCAATACCCAAAGACCTGGATATGGACGCACCACAAGATTTAAAGGTACTATAATTATTCAAAATGCAAGATGCTAAACAAAAGAACCTAGGAGGAGTCTCATTCTGTAGTTGGAATATAAGAGGTATTAACGAACCTATTAAAAGGGGTAAGATACTAGCTCAGCTGAAACTGTACAATTCTGACATTATCTTCTTACAAGAAACTCATCTAAAATCTCATGATCAAGCTAGGTTGATGGCGAAATGGATAGGTCAAACATACCATTCTTCATTTACTTCGAAATCTAGAGGTACGTCAATCATTATAAGAAATGGTATACCATTCAAAGCAAAGAATACCATAACAGACATTGAAGGGAGATACTTAATAGTTAATGGAGAAATTCATGATACTCCAATTACCTTGGTAAATATATATGCGCCTAACTTTGACAACCCTAATTTTTTCAATAAAATTCTGAACATAATCGCAGAGTTTAATTATCAAAACGTTATAATAGGAGGAGACTTTAACTGCGTTTTAGAACCGTATTTAGATAAATCAAGCCAAAAACAGAGAGGGAATATGAAATCTAAAACCGGTGAACTTTTAAATACTTATATAAACAATACTAATATAGCAGATGTTTGGAGAATTGTTAATCCAACTGGCAGGGAATACTCGTTTTATTCAATGGTACACAAAACAAACTCACGTATAGATTATTTCCTGGTGGACACAAAATTAATCCCTCATACTTTTAACCCAACATACCATACAAATTCGATTTCAGACCATTCACCACTAACTTTCTTTTTAAAACTGGAAGGAATGTCTAAGAATAAACCGTTTTGGAGATTTATTTCTCACATCCTAAAAGATCCACAAGCGAGTATATATTTAAAAGAACAAATGGACGCCTTTTTTGAAATAAATGACACTCCAGATATATCGCCTACTGTATTATGGGAATATTTTAAAGCATACATTAGATGTATTATAATTTCATATCAAGCTTTTCAAAATAAAAAGAATAAGAATGAACAAAGACAGTTAGAGGAACTTATTAGACAAATGGATATAGATAATGCTAAAGATCCATCAATAGATAAACATAATAAAATAATAATTTTGAAATTTAAATTAAATAAACTATTATCAGCCAAACTTATACGACTTTTTCAAATTACAAAACAAGAGCACTTTGAATTTGGGGATAAACCGCATAAACGTTTGACTCATCAGCTAAAGAAAACGAGAAAAAGAACATACGATCCCAAAGATTAAATCAGATAGAGGGGAATTATTAACCATACCGAAGGATATTAATAAAAGATTTGCGCAATTTTATGAGAATTTGTATACATCTAAAACGACAACTGACTCCTATAAAATTACAGAGTTTTTGGATAATTGTAATCTTCCAAAGTTAGAGTTGAGGGAACAAGAGGAATTGGGAGCACAAATCTCAATTAAGGAAGTAGAAGATACAATAAACTCATTAAAGAATGGAAAAACACCAGGTCCTGATGGATTTACTATTGAATTTTATAAAAGCTTCTATGACAAAATTATACCATGATTACAAAAAATGTACCAAAATGCTTTAAAAAAACAAATATTACCTGATACACTGGCTGAATCAACGATCACACTAATACTTAAAAAAGACAAAGATATAGAAGAACCGGGTTCATATAGAGCTATAGCATTGTTAAACACAGATCAAAAAATATTAGCGAAAACACTAGCTAGAAGATTAAGTAAATATATTAGTAAACTAATAAACCCAGACCAGACGGAGTTTATCCCTAAAAGATATTCATCTAATAATATGAGACGTCTACTCAATATAATGCATTCACATAAATCTGAAGAACAAGAATTATCAATCATTTCGTTGGACGCTGAATAAGCATTTGACCAAGTAGAATGGAATTATATGGATAAAGTATTACAAAAATTCCAACTGGGAGATAATTTTATTTTATGGATTAAACTATTACATAATAAACCTACAGCTAGAATATTAACTATTAACATATTATCCTCAAAATTTCAACTATCAAGGGGAAATAGACAAGGATGCTCATTATCACCACAGTTGTTTGCTCTCATAATTGAGCCGTTAGCAGAAAAAATTAGAACACATCCAGATATCCATGGGTATAATATTAAATACTCAAATAATAAAATATCTTTATACGCGGATGATATATTATTGTACATTACAAAACCTCAAATTACTATACCAAATATATTAAACTTAATTGAGGATTTTGAATGCTTTTCTGGATACAGAATAAATTGGAATAAAAGTGAAATTATGTCAATAAAACCAAAAGACTCAACACATCTTTTTAAATTCCCTTTTAAAATAGCTACAGAAAAATTTAAATACTTGGGAATCGAAATCACTAGAACATATCACGGCATGTTTAAAGCAAATTTTGATCCTTTACTTAATAATTTAAATACACTAATTAAATTTTGGAAAACGTTCCCGATGTCTTTAATAGGCCGAATAAATGCAATAAAAATGATCTTCTTACCACAAATTTTATACCTATTTCAATCGATTCCTATATACCTACCAAATAAGTTTTTTTTTAAACTGGATTCAGACATTATGGATTTTATATGGGATTATAAATCACATAGAATACAAAGAACACACTTGAACAAAGCTAAAGTATTAGGGGGCTTAGCACTCCCTAACTTCATGTATTACTATTAGTCAGTAAATATTAAAAATATGATTCAACTGATGGACAACTCTGCCCAGCAAGTGGACTGGATTGTAATGGAGGGAAGGACTGCTTCTCTGGAAACATTGGAGCAATCCTTTTCTCACCAATGAAACTGAATAACATAAATTATAACAAAAACCCAATTATACATAGCACAATCAGAACTTGGAAACAAATAAAACAAAATTTAAAATTAAGAAATGTATCGCTTTTATCTCCCATAATTAATAACCCTTCATTTAATCCCTCTATTGCAGACAAATCTTTCATACAATGGGATAGACTAGGAATTAAAATGTTCGGTGACTTGTACGAAACTGGAAAATTACTATCATTCCAACAATTACAAATAAAATATTAACTCGGAAATAATCAATATTTTAAATATTTTCAAATATGTGACCATTTGAAAAAATATACAAAAGATCATCATAATACCTCAACAGATGTATTGGATGAAGCAATGCAGATAAAAGCTGAATCAGCAAACTTAATATCATATTTGTATAATATTATCTTAAATGTAGAAATACCATCTACGGAAGGTATTAGAAGAGACTGGGAACAAGAATTAGCTATTAAAATCTCAAAGGAAAGGTGGAATGAACATTTATTAAACGTGCATAAATGTTCGATTAATGTAAGACACACTTTAATACAATTTAAAATTTTACATAGATTATATTATTCTAAAACTAAAATCAATAAAATTTTCCCAAATGTATCATCAATTTGTGATAAATGTCAATCTCAAGAAGCTACTATAGCGCACTCATTTGTTTTCTGTACAAAAATTCAAAAATTTTGGATTGAAATTTTTGAAATCTTTACAAAATTATTTAAAATTAAACTGATACCCAAAGCAGAATGGATTATCTTCGGAACAACGGAAGATAGTCCAGAACTAAATGTGTGCCAAAAGAAATTAATAGACTATGGGTTAATAACTGGAAAAAAGTTAATCCTAAAATTCTGGAAAAACGCTCCAATACCAACTATAAACATGTGGATTTCAAATATGTTTGAAACATTACACCTAGAAGAGATAAGACTCCTCCTGGCAGGTAAACCAGATCACTTCCACCTGACGTGGTCTGCATTTATAGAATTATTACAAGTATAGGGTGCAAAAGCACACAAAAAAAACAGGTCAGGTAAGGTAAGGGGGTTGAAAGCTGGAGAGTTGGTATGTCCCATTTGCGTGATGCTTACAAAAAAGTATTTGTTTTTCTCTTTTCCCTCTTTCTCTTTTTTCTTCTTTTTTAGGGTCTATTTCTTAACTCTTTCTTTTTGTTTTTAATTTCTTTCTTATAGGGTCTTTGTTTTTTGTTTTTGTTTTTTGTTGTCACGTTTTTCACACTTTCACTTTTTTGCTTCACTTTCTACTTTCTCTCAATCTCATCCTTTCCCTTTATTAGTGTAGAAAATAAACGGAGTACATTAATTGTAATAAGATATATGTGATGACTACTAGTGTAATTGGTTATAATGTAATGTACTTCTAATAAATAAAAATAAATAAAAATAAAAAATAAAATAAAGAAACATCCAGCCATTCTCATCTAGCTCGGCGTGACGTGAGCGAGAGAGAGGGAGAGAGAGAGAGAGAGCTGACCGACCTTGCCAGTGTAAAGCTGTGTAGTACCGTAATACCATGTAAAGGGTGGCATGCACATGTGTGTAGTGGAGATTATAAATGGCATGGATTAATCAGGGTTAATCTACATCCTTCCTCTTAAAGAAGCAAAGCATATATAAAGTGGTTAGTGGAGCATATTGTAAAACACCAGTATAAGGTGTGAGCATTTGTTATTTTACGTGTACATGCTTGTGCATATGTGAGCATATAAAACGAGACGGGTCATGCACAGTTCAAGTGTAGCCGGTGAATTTTCCAATCAGCGGGTTTGGCTTGCAGACACGACCTGCACGTGTACAGTAGTACCCCTCATGCACCTCATCCTTCTCTGAGGGAGCAAGTCCCTTATCGGGTGTACGCGGAGGAGAGGACATGGGTGGAGATGGGGGCACCGGGGAAGGCAGGGATGGTGCTGGCACCAGCAGAGGAATCGCTGAAGTGGCATTCACGGAACGTGAGGGAAGACCGGCAGGCTGGTCTGGGTAAGGACGTGGAGGTGCATTAACTGGGAGGAGGTGTTGGCGGGTTCGCCGATAGATGCCGTTGTCAATACTGACCAGGTATGAGCGTGGCTCTGCGGTTGACCCCAGAATGACTCTGAGGCGGTCGTAACCTCCGAGTGACTGTAACTGGACAACCTGTCCCTTGTTGAGCGGTTGAAGCGGAGAGCTGGTTTTATCGTAGTATTTTCTTTGTATGTCGTGGCGGCGTTGGAGATGGGATTGGATCACTGACGGTTCACGAACTTGTGGTTCTAGTAGTTGCTTGGCCATAGGCAGGGTGGAGCGGGTTCGCCGTGACATGAGTCATTCGGCCGAAGATCCCAGGAGAGGGTCGCGGAAGATGTTCCGAAGGTTGAGTAAGTCGAGATAAACATCAGAGCCGGCCCTGTGTGAGCATTCCATTAGTTGTTTTGCACTTCTTACCGCGTGCACGGCCAGGCCGTTGGACTGCGGGTACTTGAGGCTACTGGTGGTGTGGTGAAAATCCCAGCGTTTCGCGAAATCCCTGAAGAGCTGACTGGAGAATTGAGTTCCGTTGTCTGAGAGTAGCTTTAGGGGGGCTCCGTGGACAGAGAAGTGGCGAGTGAGTTTTTGAATGACCATGGCTGAGGTTGGGCTACTGAGCAGGTCAATTTTGAACCATTCTGAGTAGGAATTAACTAGAACCAGGTATTGTTTGCCGTGCCACTCAAAGATGTTGGCTGCTACTGTGGACCAGGGTAAGCCCGGTGTGGGGTGCGGGAGAAGTGGTTGTTTCTGTTGGTGCGGGGTCAGGCTATTGCAAATCGGGCAGGCAGCAACTTTCTCGAGAATGTAGTCAACCATGTCAGGCCTGAAAAGCACACCTTTTGCATGTTGGAGGGTTATTTCTGCAGCAGGATGGCCCCCATGGACAATATCAAAGTACTTGCTGTGAAGAGACGTCGGGATGACTGCCTTATGTCCTTTCATTATAATGCCGTCTTCAATGACCAGTTCGTCGCGGACAAGGTAGAATGGGCAGACAGCCTGCGGCAGGTGGTGCTGTTTGGCTGGGCAGGCGCGGCGGATGAAAGTGGCCAGCAATTGTAGCGTTTCGGCTGCAGCTGTTTGCGACACTAGGATGTCTAAGCCCGTGGATGGAAGGCAGGAGACCATCATAACCGTATACTCCTCGTGCTCATCATCAGACAGGTGTTTTTCGCAGTATAGGTGAGGTGCCCGTGAGAGGGTGTCTGCTAAGTTCATGTCCTTACCACGTTTGTAGGTTAGTCTGATGTCATATCTCTGTAGTTCCATCATCATGCGTTGTAAACGCGCTGGTGCCATGTGGATCGGTTTATTGAGGATGCTGACCTGGTGATCAGTTTCAACCATGATCCGTGTTGCCAAAGATAAAGCCCTTGAATTTCTTGCAGGGAAAAGTTACTGTGAGTAGCTCCTTCTCGATTTGTTCAGTGTCGGTCATGGTGCGGGAGGCTTAGGCAACTGTTCTGGGACCCTTCTCGTCGTCTTGTAGGCAAGCGGCGCCCAGTCCATACTGGGAGGCATCACAGGTGAGGGTGACCGGTAACTTGGCATCGAAGTATGTGAGGGTTGGAGCGCAAGACATTAGTTGTTTGAGGGTTTCAAATGCCCTCTGCTGGTGTTGGTGCCAGGACCAGTGTGTATCCTTGTTGGTCAGTTGTCGCAGCGGGGCTGACAGCTCTCTGAAGTTTGGGATGAATTTTCTCAGGTAGTTTACCATGCCTGGAAATCGTTGTAGAACTGTCACGTCCGTAGGTGCTGGCATTTCGTTCATGGCAATAGTGTTAGACGGGTCTGGCCTGAGTCAGTTGTTGGTGAACACACGGCCCACATAAGTCACTTCGTTGACCCGAAACCTGCACTTGAGCGGGTTGAGTTTGAGATTTAGCTCTCAGTGCCTGAGAGATGTCATCCACGATTATATCGCACGGGTAGCCAGTAAAGAGTTGTTCCATAGTACGTTGGAAATCTCCACTGGCTGAATTGATGCCAAATGGCATTCGTAAGAATCGGTGGCATCCGAAGGGTGTTGCAAATGTGGTTAACATGGAGGATGCATGATCTAGCGGTATTTGCCAAAATTAGTTCTTTGCATCTAGGACAGAGAAGACTGTGGCTTTACCCAGGTTGGCTGCGACCTCTTCTACCGTCCGCAGTGGGTGGTGTGGTCGGTTGATGGCAGTGTTAAATCTTTAGGCTTGATGCAAATCCTTATTTTGTCTTTGTTCTTCTTGACTGCTGCGACCATGGTGGAGACCCAGGAGGAGGGGTCATTGACAGGGGCTATCACACCCAGTGTTTCCATTCTGTCAAGTTCAGCTTTGACGTGGTTCTTCATTGCATGCCGGATTTGGTGAGAAGAACGAATGACAGGTATGACTTCCTCGTTGGTTACAATGCTGTATTCTGTGTGAAGCTTGCCCAGCTGGTTATCAAAAAGGTCTTTGTATTGTTTGAGTAGTTGTTGGGTGGGACTTTGAGAGGTCGACAGCTGGTACACAGTTTTGTCAAAGGAGACTAGGTTCATATCACGGCATGCATCAATGCCCAGAAGGAGGGGCACTTTCACTCTAACGATGAAAATATCCAGATTATAAACTTGAGACGCAAGATGGCATTGTAATGTGACCTTACCAAATTATTGCAACTCCCCCCCCCCCTCCCCACCACCAAATGGATGTAACTTGGAGTTTGCTTTCATGACAGTTTCGTTGTTGTGAATTCTTTGGAAGTCTGATAAAGACATTACGTTGCATCTTGCTCCGGTATCTATCTTTGCAACGACATTGGTATTGTTGATACTGAGTGTTGTCGTGGGATCACTGTTTGAGGACGGTGAGTTGGGTACACAGGAATGTATGTTTTGGCCATCTTCTTGCAGGTGCTGCAGTCGTGGTTCTGCTGGAAATGCAGTTTCAGTCAGGGAAAGTGTGGGCTCGAGCACATAGAGAGATTGTTGTGACTGGGCCCTGTTGCCACAAGCACGGCAGCACCAGATAAAGTGGCCTTGCTTTTGATATTAGTGGCAAGTTTTGCTATAAGCGAGGCATTGCTCACGGAATTTTGGGTGTGAGCCACCGCAATTCCCACAGTTATGGACCAGAGGGTCGGGTACCCTACCTGGGGCTGTAGGTGGTTGTCGAGCGGTTGTTAATGTTTGTTGTGGGGACATATAGAAGGCATGGACATCATAGGCAGAGTGTGGTTCCGGTCCCAGGGTTTTAGTATAGGTGTCAGTGTACTCTGCAACCCAGCAGGCACATACAACCTTATCTAGTTTAAGCTCCTCGTCCCGGAGTAATTCTTTTCTCACCTTGTCATTCAGGATGCCATATACGAGTCTGCCGCGGATGAGTACATCGCGGTCTTGGAAGTGGCATCTTGCAGCAATGCTCTTCAGGGCGCCAATGTAGGATTCGACCGTCTTGCCCTCTTGTTGGCTACGGGGAAAAAACTTGTGGTGCTCCATGATAACGTTGGTGCGAAGTTGGCACAGGTCTCGGAACTTTCGGAGAAGGCAGGTGGGGTCTCTGATGGACTCTGCCGGGGTCACAACATGTGTTACCGTATAGGTATGTTCTGGGGGGTAGTAGAAATCCTGTGCCCCCAGGGCAGCTTCTGTGCCCACTACGTTGAGGAGAATTAATGCAACGGTGAGGGGAGCAGCTCCCGGGTGGGCATCATCCATGAAAATTCCAAATTCCACCTCGAAGATGGGCCAACGTTCGGCAAGGTCGCTGTCGAATAACAAATAATATGGTTTACGAAAGGAACCTGCCATGGTTTGTGAAAAAAAACACCAAAATAAATTCAGGCAAAAGAGTTGGAGATGTGGCTCAAGACTCTGACACCATGTTTATTAATGATCCACAGAAACACACATAGTGAAGATCAATCTTTATTCCACAGGCAAACAGAAACGTTTAAACAGCCAGCCATTCTCATCTAGCTCGGCGTGACTTGTGAGAGAAAGAGAGAGCCGAGTGACCTTGCTAGTGTAAAGCTGTGTAGTACCGTAATACCATGTAAAGGGTGGCATGCACATGTGTGTAGTGGAGATTATTAATGGCATGGATTAATAAGGGTAGTCTACACTGTTCTATCCATGTACCTGTCTAACCGTTTTGTAAACATTGCAATAGTCCCTGCCTCAACTACCACCTCAGACAGCTTGTTCCATAAACCCACCACTCATTGTGTGAAAAGGTTTTACCCATAAGCCTTTTTGCCTACCCTGGCTACCTGCGACTCTACCTTCAAGGAACCATGTACCTGCACTCCTAGATCCCTCTGCTCTACAACACTCCCCTATGCCCTGCCATTCACTGTGTAGGTCCTGCCCATCTTAGATTTCCCAAAACACATCACCTCACATTTCTCTGCAGGTCTTGGATGGAGCTGATCCCACACCATGCTATGATGCATCCCGATTACTCACTGCAAGCTTTGCCAGAAACTGATAAGATTCGAGCGACCAAGGGGAACGTCTTCGAATGCAACTCAGTATTTTCCAAGTAGCTTTGTTTCGAAATGCCCCTGGCACTTTTCGCAGACACCTAAAATATCCCACAGACCCACCAAAAATAATCAGAGAAATTAAAAGTTCAGGCGATGTAGATGTAGATGAGATATGCATGTGCCTTTAACATAGTGACCTCATACCCACTAACCACTCCCCATATCACAAGTATAACTACAACCTCCACACCCACAGATCGCTCTCTAGTTCCTGTGACAGACCACGTACAGCTAGTGCAATGTATAATGATCCAGTATGAATAAAGATAGTAAAGTAACGATGCCTCGTTATCAATCCTAATTGCAACTTCACAACTCATCAGTTCAATGTATGCCCTGCTCTCCCGGATGTACTTTGCCTAACTGTTTCTTGTTATGGCCTCTTCTGCCCGTAAGCCCGATGCGCTCGTTTTTGATTTCGACATCGCCCTCCGATGGGACATATTCAAACGTGACTTTGAACACTATTTCACGATTGCCCATCCTGGAGCCACCCCCGCTCTCAAAGCCTCTCTGCTTCTCAACTTGGCTGGTCCCGACGCCCTGACTCGCTCTGACTTCTTCGTCTACGCTGCTGGAGAAACTGCTCGGGACCCGGTATGTCTGTTGGCTAAGTTTGACGCTATTTGTGACATTCCGACTAATTGTATTTTAGAACGTTTTAAACTGTTCGCGCGGCGTCAGCTGCCTGGGGAATCTGCTGAGAACTATGTCATTGCATTGCGGGACCTGGGCAGGCGCTGCCGCCTCGAGACGTGGACCCCCGATAATGTCATCAGGGACCTACTGGTTTACGGTCTCCGTGATGAGAAGCTCAGGTCCGAACTACTTCGCAAGCCGGATTTGACCTTGGCCGACGCCATGCACGCTACTCGCTTAGCTGACGCTGTTTCCGTGGCGGCGCCGCCGGCTGAACAGGCGATCAACTTTGCCAGCACTCCTAACTATCTCATGAACGCACCCCAGTCGCGACCCCCGGTGTCGCTCACTGCTCGAGGGGGACGCGCCCCGGGGTTCGGTGCTGCTACAAGGGGAGGCACCCAGCAAAGGTGCCCTAATTGCAACTTCACAACTCATCAGTTCAATGTATGCCCTGCTCTCGGGAAGAATTGCAACTCCTGCAATAAGTTGAACCATTTTGCTGCAGCTTGTCGTTCCCGTGGGAAGCCTGTCGCTGCTCGAAGGCAAAATTTAAACAACCTTCTACAGTCGGATAATGAGCTCAGCTCCCAGCACTATTCCGATGAACATTCTGTTCCTACATCTAACTCCTCTCATGGTTGTTTAACTCTCCCTCCCTCCCTTCCTCCTTCTCTCCCTCACTATATATCTTAATCTGCCACAGGCAATGATTCTACACGGCCATCGTAGAGTCTGTTCTCACCTTCTCCATCATGGTCCAGTTTGGCTCAGCCACCAAGCACGACACCTGGAGGCTGCAGCGAATCGTCAGGTCAGCAGAGAAGGTTATTGGCTGCAACCTTCCCTCCATTGATGAACTGTACACTGCAAGAGGCAGGAAGCGAGCGGGCAAGATCGTCTCTGACCCCTCTCACCCTGGCCACAAACTCTTTGAATCACTTCCCTCTGGAAGGCGACTCCGGATTGTCAAAGGTGCCACAGCCAGACATAAAAACAGTTTTTATCCACGAGTAGTTGCTCTACTCAACAGCCAAAAATCTGTAGCCTCCCTTTGATCTGGTATTTTGTTGGTTCACATGCTTGATCAATGGTGTTTTATCATTAATGTTTTATTATTATTAATGTTTAGTATTTTCTGAGTCATTCGCAACTGTCACTGTATGTCATGTTGTTACTTGTGGGCGGTGCACCAAGGCAAATTCCTTGTGTGTGAATACTTGGCCAATAAACTTACTTACTTATCTTTAATCAGACTTTACTGGACTTTAACATTATTCATGTTGGTCAGTGTGAGCATGTTGAGCTGAAGTGCCTGTTTCCACGTTGTGTGCCTCCATGACTATGACTTTGTCTCTGTCTCTGTCTCTGTCTCTGTCTCTGTCTCTGTCTCTGTCTCTGTCTCTCTCTCTCTCTCTCTCTCTCTCTCTCTCTCTCTCTCTCTCTCTCTCTCTCTCTCTCTCTCTCTCTCTCTCTCTCTCTCTCTCTCTCTCTCTCTCTCTCTCTCTCTCTCTCTCTCTCTCTCTCTCTCTCTCTCTCTCTCTCTCTCTCTCTCTCTCTCTCTCTCTCTCTCTCTCTCTCTCTCTCTCTCTCTCTCTCTCTCTCTCTCTCTCTCTCTCTCTCTCTCTCTCTCTCTCTCTCTCTCTCTCTCTCTCTCTCTCTCTCTCTCTCGAAAATTGGTTGGCAGACAGGAAACAAAGGGGTAGGGATTAACGGGTCACTTTCAGAATGGCAGGGAATGACTAGTGGGGTACCGCAAGGCTCAATGTTGGGACCACCGCAATTTACAATACACATTAATGATTTAGATGAAGGGTTTAAAAGTAACATTTGCAAATTTGCAGATGGGTGGCAGTGTGAACTGTGAAGAGGATGCTATGAGGATGCAGGGTGACTTGGACAGGTTGGGTGAGTGGGCAAATACATGGCAGATGCAGTATAATGTTGATAAATATGAGATATGTAGAGGAGACCTTGGTGAGAGCCTCATCTATAACAGAAGAGGGGAACTCTCGACCCTGTTCATCAGTAGAGTGAGGATTTTGCCATCTATGCCATATGCTTTTTCATGCCTTTTTTTTTTATTATTTCACCGGGATAATGCCTTTTTCATGATCGAGTGCCTAAATCAGCCTTTTTTTGCTGTTTTGCTAAAAGGTCATGCTATCTATTCTAGTTTTACCGTGATTACAATGAAGTTTTCTATGTTAACACGTTAATATTATTGCTATTATTAACATGTTAACATAGTATAACTTACACGAAAATTTCCACGATTGGGGTGAAACCAGGGGCGCCACTGTCGGTCGTTCATTCATTCCTGCTGCTGCCCGCTGGTTCCGTCTTCTCCAAGATCTATTTAAGAAAGAACTGCAGATGCTGGAAAAATCAAAGGTAGACAAAAAATGCTGGAGAAACTCAGCGGGTGAGGCAGCATCAAGAAGAGAAGGAATAGGCGATGTTTCGGGTCGAGGCCCTTCTTCAGATATGGGGGGGGTGGCTGGAAAAAGAAAGGAAGTGGTGGAGACAGTAGGACGAGGAGAGCTGGGAAGGGGAGGAGGGAGAAGACACGGGCTATCTAAAATTAGAGAAGTCAATGTTAATACCGATGGGGTGTAGACTATCCAAGCGAAATACCCAAGCTTCTCCTCACTACATTTACTGCTGGCTCCAGTCGCAAATCTGAGTTTTCGAGTGATTTGTGCAAGGCATTAATTGATTCTGGATTTCCACTGTGGAAATTGGAAAACAAATCTCTGAAGTTTATTTAGAGAAATACACAGAGGAACATATACCAAGCGAGTCATCATTACGGAAAAATTATGTTAATAGCAACTTCAACATTATTGTGCAGAAAATTAGAGATGAAGTTGCATGCAACAAAATATGAATCTCAATAGACGAGACAACCGATGCTGTGGGGAGATATGTGCCAATGTGGTCATCAGTACGTTGGAGGCAGGTCAACCATCAAAGGAGTATTGTTGACATTGGAAGTATTGGAGAAGTCAAACAGCTCAACTATTGCTCAGTTGTTTATATCTTCACTTGCTGTACTTTGGCCAGAAGGTATAAGACACGAGAATGTTCTTCGGTTTGTGACTGATGCAGCTCTGTACATGAAAAAAGCTGCTCATGCTCTAAAAATTTCTCTAAGGACTTCATATAATTGCAAAGCACATATGTAGCTTGTTTCCAAATGTCGGTCGCCTAGTTTCCAATGTCAAGAAAATCTTCCTCAAAGCACCGTCATGGTTTGCAACATTTTGGGGAATAAAACTTTAGAGCATGAGCAGCTTTTTTCATGTACATGGTTGCAGTTGTTCAAGGAAATGGCACCCGAGATTCCGCTACCTCCTCAGCCTGTTTTGACTAGATGGGGTACATGCTGTACTCTACTCTGCTGCAAATTTTGAAAAGATAAAAGAAATCGTCAACTTTTTTGAAGAAGAAGCTGCTCCAGTCAGGATCATCAGTGAAATCATGCAGAAAAAGTCCCTCCACCGCAATCTTGTGTTTATTGCTGCCAATTTTGCAAACTTCCCACAAGCTATCACTTCCCTTGAGAAACGTAGTGAAACATTAGTGAATAACTTGCAGGTTTTCAACAAAGTAACTGACGATATTTGTAAAATTCCTGGCGGTGTAGGTAAAGACATAGAAGGAAAATGTGAGAGAGTGATTTTAGCAAAAAAAGATCTTGAACAAATGCAAAACATAGCTAAAGTTCTCAAAGGTAGTTGTAATGCACAAGATATCGATATGAATGTAGAGTCTGTAGCTTGTTTCGCATATATGCACCAGTGACCTCAGCTGAGGTAGAAAGAAGTTCTTCACAACTGAAGCATATTCTGTCTGACAGACAGCATAGTTTAACACCAGATATTTGGAAAAAAAATGCTAGTAATTATGTGCAACCAGACAACTATGGTCATTTAATGTAGTATACCTTTATATTATCATTTAAACCCTATTTTGGTGGTGGAAATAAATGTCTTTTTATGCCTTTTTTTGTCAAATGCCTTTTTCGTGCCAATTTTGTAATTTTACTATGCCTTTTTGCTGCCTATTTCAGAGATTTTTAGTGCCTAAACAACCTGGCTCTATTCATCAGTCACTGAAAGCAAGCATGCAGGCACAGCAGGCCGTGAAGAAAGCTAATGGCATGTTGGCCTTAATAACAAGAGGAGTTGAGCAAAGGAGCAAAGAGGACCTTCCGCAGTTGTACAGGGCCCTAGTGAGACCAGACCTCGGGTATTGTGTGCAGTTTTGGTCCCCTAATTTGAGGAAGGACATTCTTGCTATTGAGGCAGTGCAGCATAGGTTCACAAGGTTAATTGCCAGGATGGCGGGACTGTCATATGCTGAGAGAATGGAGCGGCTGGTCTTGTACACTCTGGAATGCTCGTTAGTTCTGACGAAGTGATTTCGGCCGAAAGTTTGACACTGTTTCTCTTCCCGCAAAAGCTTCCCGACCTTGTGAGTGTTTCCAGACTTGTTGGTTTATCTTTTAGATGTGCAGCATCTGCATTTGTTACAATTATAAAGGCGGTACAGACTCAGAACAACAGTCAGAATGTTCAATTGGCCTGAATGTCACTGGGCCAGTGTGGTTATGCAGCGGGTTAAGATCATTGACTGCTGTTTATACAATGCTTTCTACTCATTCATTGCGGATTGTACAGCGGTTTAAAATACATAGATACATAGACAATAGGTGCAGGAGTACGCCATTCAGCACTTCGAGCCACCACCGCCATTCAATGTGATCATGGCTGATCATCCACAATCAGTACCCCGTTTCTGCCTTCTCCCCACACCCCTTGATTCCGTTAGCCCTGAGATCTCTATCTAACTCTCTCTTAAATTCATTATTCAGTACTTGGAAATTAATTCAAAACTCTCCTCCCTCAAACGTGGTTGCACCAGGCGACGAGAGTACCTTCGTATTTAGAATATTATTGCTGCATGAACTTGTTGAAAAACATCCAGCCATATAATAGGGGAGACGCGGATGGGTCGTGTTTTGTTCGTAGCAATAATTCCCTTGCCGCTCTCAATTTCCAGTCTTTGGAGACAATTAATTAATTCATTGAACTAAACGCAATCAGTCCCAGCCGGAAATTTCCGTGGCTTCCGTCACCTCTGTTCTTATTTTTGATCATTCCTGTTATTAACTGTGTTGCAACGTTTATGCCCCTGTGGAGATCGAAGTGTATACAAACTCTACAATGCATCACCTCAAAATTTCACTCAGGAATGATGTGATGTGGCGTTGAGGGACACATCGCAACAGATAGAAAATGTTGGAAATCTACCTCAGTGTGGAGAAAATATTTTCCGTGATCATATCCCTCGTTGGAATCATTGGTAAGTGAGCGCATGGATTCAATTGGCGCGGTGTGAATTTATAACGGGGTACGAACACGTAGTTTGACCTGTTATCCCGGAATAGTACACAAAGAATCTCCTGCAAATAAGAATGACCGGGAATAAGTGCAAGGAACGAAAAGCCATTAGTATTCGATAAAACAGCTACGTGGTGGAACATTTGCGGAATTGAAACCCGAGATCAGATCCAAACAATTTCCATCCCCGAATAGTAATGGAGGAAGCTCATGGACAGGCTGGAGAAATCGTTATTTTCTTCCAAGAGTCCCAGGTTTACGACGGACACTACAAATTGTCGCGTGACAAATGTACCTCAAATATTCCGGGGCAAAAATAGGGCAGGATACGCGATTTAGACTAATTCGGGAAAAAAAGCCAGACGTCTATTGCAATCGACGTGATAAAGGATAATAGAAAATAGCGCCAGATTTGGTCCAACTGGACATGGGTTCTGAAAAGAAAACGGTTTCACTTTCTGACTGCTTAACTAGTGGAATAGATGACAGAGGTTTCGGATTACTGATATGAAGAAAACCTTTGTAAACACCAAAGAATTACCGAATGGGTATTTCATGAGACCACCTGCGGTAACATTAATAGTGCTGCAACTCCAGCTATTCACAACACCTACAGGTGCTGTTTTAACTCATTCTAATGGCCTTTCATTCGTCATTTTGATTGTGCACCCGGTCTATCTTATTTCCTGGAACTTCTTTGGTGTTCCACACCTGAGGCTCAGGACTGTTACCTAGATTATTATATATGGCTGCTCACCTGACCGAGGAAAGGCTGTACGCGATGTTAGTCGGGTTTATCGAATATACCAGGCTGACTCGATGCGCGAATGGCGGAGGGGGTAGTTTTAGCAGAGACATGGTTTCAGCGGGACAGGCAGCATCTCCGGAGAGAAGGAATGGCTATCCAGAGATGCTGCCCATCCCGCGTAGTTACTCCAGCATTGTGTGTCTATCTTTGGTTCCTACCTACAACATAGTAATGAGTAGTCAGCAGTCTGAAGAAGGGTCTCGACCCGAAACGTTACCCATTCCTTCTCTCTAGAGATGCTGCCTGTCCCGCTGAGTTACTCCAGCTTTTTGTGTCTAACTATAGTAATGAGTAGATGGTATATTCATGAGACAATTAAATGGGATCTGATTTCTGCAGAATTTTGGTCTGCATCGCCAGTACGTGTGCAGGCGCTGCGGATCGGAAATTTAGGGTCATGCTCATGGGATGAGAGAAGCAATACTGGAACACTAGCACGGGAAAGCATTTCTTCATCGAGAGAGCTGCAGCGATCAAGATAATGATCATAATTTGGAAGAAAACAATAGATTTCTGGACAGGCAAGGAGTTATTGGACTTGAGGAGTGGGCATAGGCAGATCAGACAACCGCACACCGCTGAAATAATGCAACTGTCTGTGTAGCGCTTCCCCTTCCGATAGTCGCTGGTTTCCCGTGACCTGGGTACATGTAAAGATAGCCGCTGCCACCAACGCTAATACCCTGGACGGACAAAACCGCTTCCTGGGAGAAATCAACTGCCAATTCCAACACGGGGATTCAACCCAGCGTTCACCACATCTATTGCACTTGAAATATGCGAGTGTGCGATCAGTTTCACTGTGTGGTCTCATTTTCGTTCTCTCTAAAACCACCACCACTCGAATGACCTTTTTACGCCCCTGGTGAATTGCAGCTCTTTCTCGTACCCGGTAAATTTCCGTTTATTCATCTCCTGCGTCTGTTCTCTTCCCTTTCTCCAGTGAATTTGGCATCATCGTGTCCCGGGGAAAGTGCGGTATCTACTTATTTCGTGTGACGTGCACAGCCTACAGTTGTTGGACAACTTCTTCTATTTGATCTTCCGTTTGTGCACGTCGAGTTGATCGCATTAGTCGAAACAGAGCGGACCACGTGAAGGTTGCAATCTTCCACCCCGTGCGGCATCTCCACCTGCACGACTCGCTGGTCATTGTAACTGGTCGTTTTGTATCGGATCAAGTATCATTATTATCTCGCGGTGAGTTTCCTGGATATCATCCATGTGTGCCGGATTAGCCGGGTGCTAGTTTGTACGTTGCTGACTGCTCTGTCTGGTTCACCATCATTTCACCTTTGACCGTTCTAGGGTCATTTGCTGCCAGAGATGGAAAACAAAATATTGTACCGGGAAAACTGCGGCTGCGGTTTTCACAACAATCGCAACACTGCTCTTTTTGAAGAACGTTCCGTTTCACCTCTCAGGTTTTGTTATCCCAAGAAAAGTTATTTTACTGACCCTGCGTGATTGGTTCAATACAGTTCGTCCCTTTCGCTGTAATCCTGCCGTTAAACGCTCTGACACATGTTAGTGGCCAGTCGGGTCCGTCGGGGGTTGAGGGATTACAACAGGGGAGGTAACCGCAGTGACCCGGAGATGGAGAATAGGAGGAGGTGCATGATGTCACTCTTCGCTCTTTCCGGTAGCTTCATCCTCCTGTGGATGACGTTTGTTGTAAATGTTCTCTATAATCAGATCTCAGGAAATTCGGGAGGTGGTAATTAATCTGAGCTGATATTTCACGATGTAGGATACTTTCTGAGAAATTTCACCTGCTACATGACCCACGAGTGACCCCGAGTTTAAAACAAATTTAACTCGTGGTAATCACGTACAATTAACGTAGCGGGAACGTCGGAACTCGTGGACGCAACTTAGCGACTCTTGGCGCTAACGGGAGGTACACGTGAAACTTGTTAACTCTTGCAAAAGTTCAAACATGTTTGTACTTTTCCACGAGTAAAATGTACTCTTGTGGTTAAAATTTGAAACATTTTAAACTCGTTGTAAGAACGTAGTGGCCCGTGCGTTTAACTTTGTGACTCGTGATTCTACCGTGGGAACTCTTTTTAGAAACAATAATCAGGGACAGAAATATCAGTTACTTAGACTTTTTAAAGACAAATTCTGCTTAACAAAGTTAAGCAAGTTATTGATAAGGTGACAGAGTGGGTTGAAAAGAAAAAATTGCTTGAAGTTTATATATAAATTTGTGTTGTGTTGTGTTGTGTTGAAAAGCTTTTTGCTGATCCGTTTGATTCTCACTGTTTGTTTACTTCATTGCACAATAAAAGAGTGTTCTTTGCTATCAAGATCAAATTGATGTCTGGAAGTCTTCATTTTAATATCACTACAAAGTCTCATGACTTGAATGTAATATTCCTTTCATCATAAAACACAAAATAGAGGAAGGCTAAATATATTCACATCTTGATTCTCACAATCATTTGTGAGATTTAAGGACTCAGCTGCCTCATATGCTGTGCTTTTTAAATGTTTAAAATTGTCACCTCTCAGTAGATCAGAAAATAAGACAAAGTTATGTGAAACAAATGTCTTGAATGTGAAACAAAGTCTTTATTCTTGTTCAATATAAAAAACGCTTTTTTTGCGCATATTGAGAAAAGTAGCACCACAGCAAACAACACAGTGGTCTGAAAAAGGGCTTCTCATACATGAAAATCAACAAATGAAGCACAAATAAAAGTATTTCCACTATATACTAATTCAGCTGAGAAATGCACTAGCCTAAATTCAGGCAATAAAAGATACAATGCAATGCACTAAATGACAAGTTTTAAGATCTACAATCAGATAAGCAGTTGCATGATAACCACGTTTTAAAGGAAAGACAGATGCAATGAAATTACTTTTACACCACAATAAAAAATAAAATCCACACTTAAAGTTAAACAATGAAAAGTCAGCAGGATTTAAACTAAACATGAAATTAACTGGATTTTTCTGCATGTGGGCTCTCCTCATGCAGTGATGTACCCGTGGTTGGCAGCCGCTCAAAATAAGCTGTCCTGCCACGGCACACTGCCCAATTCTGAATTATAGTAGGAGCAGAGATGGTCTCTCTGCTCTTTTGCACTGTTGGTCCCCGTGTTACCTCGAAAACACTGCAGTGGCACCAAAGTCTCGTCGTTTGTACCACTCCTCCACGCACCTAGTGTTATTCTCCCTGTTTGACTGTCCACTAAGTCACCGTCCTGCATGGCTGTTGCTGATCCTGAAGCTGCACCTCTGATACGGATCAGGCTGTGCAGAACACATGCAGCAAACACAATAGTCTCTACGTTCTTTGGCTGGCATGACATCATTTTTTAACATGTGATGATTTTTCAACACTTCGATATACATTGTTGCCTCAAGATTAATGGGAGAGGAACTTGGTACACTCGGGAGACGAACTTGGAACATCGCAGAAATGAGAAGTAAACGGGAAACTTAGACATACCCGTGGGAACTCGGATAAACTCTGGATCATAAACTTGTAGTCTCGTACGCAACCACGAGTCTTTCACTCGGGGTCACTCGTGGGTCAACTCGCACAGTGAGACAGACCTGGTGAAATATTCGGCGAATTCCGTGTTTCAGTGCATGAAAAAGCTGTCGTCTTAACGCAATCCAGAGATCGCCACCCTATCCTCAGTTTGGACTGCAAATTCCAGTCATATTTGCAAATTATGTGTTGTATGGGAAATTTCAGATTATGTGTTATGAGGCCCTCACTTTGTCTCCTCGGTATCCTTTGCTCCCCCCACCCCAGTCTTCCACTGTGAAGCCTGACGCAAGAAGTTTATTCAATCCCTCTTCCATTTCTTTATTCCACATTATCACTTCTCCTACATCTCTTTCCAGCAGCCGAACGTCCCAACGTCCACGCTTGTCAACCCTCACTCAATAATAGGTAAATAAAATAGAACAGAAGAAAGTCACAAATTATCCATAAGTAGTTTTGAGGGTTTAGTTGGTGGACGTGAATAAAAGTATCTTCTATTGGGTAATCTAGAATAAGGGGTCGCTGTTTGAAAACATAGGTTTCCGGTCTGAGGCAATGGCTGAGTGATCGGTTTCCTCCCCTTTCAGGCATTCGCGAGAATTTGAAAATAGTTTCTTCTTTACCCCTTGTACACCCACGACTGTGCTCTGTGCAGCCATTTACAAATCTAATTCAATCTACAAATTCGCAGACGACACCAGCATTGTGGGCTGGATATCAAATAATGATGAGGCGGAGTACAGGAAGAAGATTGAGAGCCTCATGTCCTGGTATTGACACAACAACCTTTCTCTCAATGTCAGCAAAACAAGAGATACTGATCGACTTCAGGAAGTGAAGTGGTACACATACCGTGGTTTGCAATGATGGCGCCAAAATATAGTTGGTTGAAAAATCCAAATTCCTCGGAGTCAATATCACCAACAACTTCTCCTGGACCACCCATATTGAAGCAATGGCCAAGAGAGTACTCCAACGCCTCTACATCCCTAGATCGGTTAGAACGTTTGGCATATGCCAACAACTCTCACCAACTTCCACAGATGCGTCGTAGAAAACATTTTATTGGGTTGTATCACAGCATGGTTTGGGAACAGCTCCATCCAAGACCGCAAAAAATTGCAGAGAATGTGGACGCAGCCCAGACCATCACACAAGCAATCATCCCTTCCATTGACTCCAATCATCCCTTCCATTGACTGAGGCCAGCAGCATAATCAAGGACGAGTCGCACCCTGGACACTCCCTCTTCTCCACAAAAATTATAGAAGTGTGAAAATGTACATCTCTAAATTCGGGGACAGTTTCTTTCCAGCTGTTATCAGGCAACTGAGCCATCCTACCACAACCAGACAGCAGTCCTGAACAACTATCTACCTCATTAGTGACCCTCGGACTATCTGTGATTGGACTATACTGGCTTTATTTTGCACTAAACATTATTCATGTTATTCCTTTCATCATGTATCTGTATGGTGAATGGCTTGATTGTATTCATGTATTTTCTTTCAAGTGACTGGTTAGCATGCAACAATAGCTTTTCACTCACGTGATAATAAACTGAACTGAACCAAATAAACACCATCACCCTGCATGAAGTCAATATTCTATTCAATCCATTATCTCTCCTTGGATCCCATGGGATCTAACTTGTGTCGTTGTTTTCAATACTCAAAATTAACTCAGGCGACGCAGAGAATTCTTCAAGAAGTTTAAACTTTTATTTGCAAATAAAAGCTGGAACACCCCACGTCATTAGCCCATGTGGAGCTCTCTGAGCCACAAACAAAGGATCATCTCTTTTTATAGCATGTTCAACTCTGCATGCCCCACCCTTGTTGCATTTCCATATCCAATCATTTGCCGACATTCCCCTATCATCAGCCAATCACGTGCTCCCACCTTTCTCCTCCTTCCTAGTATTTTTCCATGCTTGCAATAGCTATAGTCACATGACACCCTTTTTATGGCCTCTGCCAGCCTCGTGGCATTGCCTTCTTTGTTTAGAATCATTTCATTTCAACAGTGAAACCACAGAAAAGTCATCTCTATTCTCAGAGACCGCTCCTCAAAATATAAAAGATACATATCCTGCAGAGGTCACACAATTATATAAACAAGACACATTGTTTGCATTAAACTCTGTACGTCTCGGGGAAGAATGTTACCTCTTAAACTACAGATCTAAACACAGGGGTCTAATGTTTATAATCCTAATTAAAACACAATATATTTCACAGATGGTTTCACTACAAATTACATGGTTAAAATAAAATTAACGATGTATTATAAACATTAAAAGTATGAGTTTCCTTTATCTTTACAAAGTCTACAAAGATTTGTAAGTTGATTCCAATCACACACCTCCTAACTCCATGCACAAAGGGGTCATATAAATGTAAAACCTGATAAATAATAATTGCTTCTGCCTAGCTCACATACAGCTTCATGATGACTTATACCCTCCCCCTCTCCTGTTATCTATAGGGGATGGAATTCCAATCTCATCTGTAGGGCCTCTTTACAACTCTGTGTTCCTCACTAATAGCATTACAGAGCAATTGGGATGTTACAGCTGCGGACCACAATCACTATTATTTCAGAGCAAAGTTGCCTTCTCAGTTATCTATAAACATAAGAAGTCAAACTTATACAAAGATCACATAACCATCACCCAAACACCTTTCCCCTTCAGGCGACCCTACTCCCTTCCACACATGTCTTATCTCTTATCTCAACATAAGTAAAATTAAAAGTAGCAAAAGACTGAATCACAGAATCTATTATCTTTCCAGCCTTGTTGTCTTGGACTAGTATAAACAGTCATAAACTCTGAGCCATGTCATTACAGCACTTCTTAGGAATGTGACATCGAGAAAGAGCAAATGGGCTGTGGCCTCGAGAAAGAGGCCCACTGCCTAATCAGACTACTTTTTAAGATACAACTTCTTCTCCATACAAGATTACACAAGATACATTTAATATAAAAGATAATATATACTATATATCCCCCCTTTGAGACCACAATGGTCTCACAGAAACCACAAGCTGCACATATTGGTCGTCAAATTAAACTCAGGGTCCTTAAATTTGTAATGCTCAGCCTTATAGTGTTCTTTCTCTGGAATCCTGGATAACTGGGCCAAAAACCCACCCCCATTATACTAGGGTGGGGAAAAAAGACCCAGCTCTCCTCAGAATCTATAGTTTAATATTTCTCTGGTGTGTTTTGCACATCATCGTAGTATTCTATCTTCGGGGTCTGCTTCTTAGGGGAACCAGATTCATCTTTATCCTGGATCAACAAAAGCTGCTTGGCAGTGGCTCTTACTAGAAAAAACTTAACACAGGGTAAGACACAACATAGCACCGCAATAACCACCAGCAGTGCAGCTCCAATAGTCACCCCCATCTTGGTCAGCCATGCTCCCCAACTGCCTAACATATTTTCCAGCCAACTAAAGACGTTAAGTCCAAAACCCACATTCTCCTTGTTCTCTTTTCTCAGATTTCTCAACTTATCCATTGCTTTAGTCAAAGACCCCTCCACGCTAGTAGTATTAGGTATGAAGGTGCAGCATTGTTCCCCAAACAAGACACATACACCATCGTTAATCTGACCTCATTTACACCAGTCTCAGAGTCACTAACGTCTCCAAAAACCTAACTTATTATCTGGTTAAAGCTCTCTTCCCTCACTTCTTTGTCCTCCTGTTCACTTACTTCAGGGCTATTATCAAGTCGTACCTGTGGGACAGCCCTCATGTAAGGATTGAGATGGTACCAGGTAGATCAACCTTCTACCTGAACAGTGGTGGGTGGTTCGGAAAACTCATACATACACGTTGTCTCCGAGTTTAAAGGGTCCTTCCACCTGGTCCACCTCACATACCTCACACTGTGATAAAATGTGGTCCACCGACGCCTGCAAATAAGGTGACCAAAATAAGGTGACCTTGTTATAACTTTCCTCCTTGGGCAATGGTCTAACACATGTGCTTGTGAAATCAGAATGTTCAGCAATGGTATGGGTGCTACCAACAATCCTGCAGTAATCCACATGACCTTCAAGTTCTGCTTAGCTCCCCTTTGTCTCCACATAGTTTGCTCTGCTTAGATTACCTTACCTTACATTTGAATTATGTCCTCCTCTGTGGGTTCCAGATCCAAGCTTACCTGAGGCGCAATAACAGCTGATCAGCCTCCAGATGCTGTTCTGGTGCTTAGTCTGCACTTTGATTTCCCTTTATGATCATGTTGTTTCCCTTCTTATGTGCCTGGCATTTAATGACAGCTAGTGCCTTTGGCTTCATTATTGCCCTTATCAGGTCTGTACTTTACTGATAACTTTGCATGGGGTCTCCGTTGCTTTTCCTAAAGCCTTTCTGTTTCTGTACTGCTCCAAACATGTGACAGACCCCATGTGCATATGCTGAGTCTGTATAAACTTCAACTTTCTCATCTTCCCTCATGTCACCTTCTGCTCTTAAAGCCTTAATATCTGCCAACTGAGCTGAGCAAGATTATCTTAAATTCTAATTCATCCTGTAGCACCACTGCAAACCCTGCATGATTGCCATTATGATCCCTTTAACAAGAAACATCCACAAACAAGACCTTTTTGTCCTCTTCATTTAAAGGCTCTGACTGTAAAACATTTCTCAGACTTGTGTGTCCTGCTTCCTTCATTATTTTCCTTAATGCAATCACAATTTCAACATACTTTCCAATCTATTCTGAACTATATCCTGCTATTCCCAAGATCATCATCATCTGTCCTACTGTCTGAGGTTTGGGAGCTTTA
Organism: Malacoraja senta; assembly: GCA_038087875.1. Lineage (NCBI taxonomy): Eukaryota > Metazoa > Chordata > Chondrichthyes > Rajiformes > Rajidae > Malacoraja > Malacoraja senta. The sequence continues at coordinate 94,898,038 of CM075977.1, forward strand.
ATTATTGCCTCAATTTGATCCTGCGCTATAGCTCTTACTTCTTTGGATAGTACTTGTCCTAAATATTTTACCTGCTGCTGACAAATCTGCAGCTTCTTTCTGGATTCTTTGTAACCTCCTATGCCAGCTTTTCCAAGAGAATTAAAGTGTCTCGCTCACATTGCTTCTCACTTGTGGAACAAACCAACAAATCATCCACATACTGTATCAAATACTTTCTAAGGGTACGCCTTCCAAATCTGCCTTTAACATCTGATTAAAAACATCGGCGAGTATTTAAAGCCCTGCGGCATCCTAGCCTAGGTATATTTAATACCTCTTCTTAATATTCCTATCATAGCTATATTCACCACTATCTTGGTATAATTATTTCCTGATTTCCATACTGTTCACATCCCCAACACACCTTATCCATTACCTGCCTCCTTACTAGCCTTCCTCGACCTCTTCCTTGAGATCCCTCCCTCTCTTGGGGACCCCAGTCCTGCCTGGGCTTATATCCAGATTTATTTCGCTCCTGATAGGGCATTTGAGGAAACGCTCCCCCAAAGACATTTATTATTGGCATGGGATTATCTGGCCCCTGTTTGGCTCTGCCATAGGACTCACTGTGTGTCGGTGCATCACTTATTTCAGTCTTTTCAACCAGGTCTGTTGTTATTGACAACATTGTCTTTCTTTTTTCATGCTCTTTCTTTTTGAGCTCTTCAAGTTGCATTTGCATCACTTTTCTCTGCACCTCTTCCTGCTGGTCTGCAAGTCTTTTTCTATCTTTGCGATATTTCTCGACCGCATGGACCAAATGATCGCTGAACTGGGGGTGGGACATAGATGACAATCCCACCACCTCCTCCAGTCTAGACTTGACTTGAGGAGGCGTGGCATCCACCACAGTGGTTCAGAATATAGTGTTCATTAGCTGGTTGCCTTCTATTTCTTGTTCAGTTTCAAGTCTCCACCTTTTCAGCTGGTTCTCCAGATAGACTGCTGGATTCTTTGCCTCTCCCAGTGGATCTCCCCTTAATGACTTGGGGTCCACCTTAAGTGGGTAACATTGTCTGAGGGCCTGCCATATCCTCTGCCTGACTGTGTCAAATGGCGTGCCATTGATCATTGCATTATTCACAGCATTTTTATAGCAGCCATCTTCAGGAGTTCTGTCAGTTTAGTGGTTCCTATCACTTTCACCAACCGCGCCTTCAAATCTCCCATAGCCAATAAGCGTCCCGCATTCTCCTCCTCAAAAGCCCTAATCCATTTCCTGCTCCATCAGGAATATTGGGTAAGGTATGTTTTAGCCCTCTCAGGTTCTGGGTGCACCAAAGGATAATCTGTGTCTGTCCTGCTCCTTTTTTTAAAGCAGTGGCATCAATTTATCCCTCTGTTCCTATTCCTCTTCTTCTATTGCTATGCCTTCCCACTTTAATCCTTTTTAGGTGTGCCTTCTTTCTCATTCTAAACTCAATGTCTTGCTTCTCAGATAATCTAGCCTCCTTTACAATTCATTCACCTTCCTATTAAAATCTTCCACTGACTCTTCCTGTCCTATTAGCTTCACACCTCTCCTGTCGTTTCCTGCTTTTGTTGCCTCCTCACTACCTCGCTCTCCTTCCTCTCGAAACAGCTTAAGTACATCTAACTCCCTTTCTCTCCGCTTTTCCCACATTTGCAACTTATCTGTGGGCCTATAATTCATAATTAACACTTCCATCTTGTCACGCATTTATCTTGAAAGTGCCTTCCTTGGGCCACTTCCTCACAATTTCCTTTCTTTCTCTTCATTCCTCAGAGTGCTTTATAATATCCTCTTTAGATACAGGGGACTTTTTACTTAGTAATTCAACTGCAGTTACCTTACTTATTGTGTTATCTTGTGTTGTGCAATTTATCAATCAATCCAGTCTTTGTCCATACTCTTATTCTGCCCCCTTCTGTAGTTCTCCATACTACCCTATATACTGTCTGTTTCTGAAAATTTCAGCGAACAATCAGATCAATCCACTTCGAAGGACCTCAGTGTCCCCGTGAAATCTTAGCTGGCGTGTCACATGATACTGTTTGCATCTTAAAAACAGGTAAAGTACAACAGATTAAAGTAAACCTTACAAACTTTTACTTTTTCTGTCAAACAGGAGTGATAAAAGATGTTATAATCCAGAAAGATCCAGTGGTTTAGCTAAACAAACCATAAAAGCTGGTCGTGTTTCAGCAATTAACGTATTTCCAATTATTTCAATCCATTCTCCCCAGTATTGTCAATTTCCAATTTCTAGTATAAATACATACTAGTAACAATTTTCCAAATTACCACTTTTAATATATATATATTTATATTTTAACTTTTCCAATCTCCTGCCATACGGCCAGTGTGGTCTCCTTTTAAACTCAACTCAAAAGAGATGAATTAGAAAAGAAACTTACTGAAAAGAAATATAAAAGAAACATCAGAAAAACAAAGCAACCTACATTTTCCAACTTTCCCCCCTTAAAGTTGAGAGGAAACAAAGCATTAAGCATTACCCATGCATTGCAGTTTCTTAAAGGGACACACACACATCCCCTTATAACATATGCTTTACATCAAACAAAGACTTATCACATATATGAACATCAACATTCATTCAAAAACCGGTTTTACACGTCACATTCTTTCCATTCTTGCTTCAAAGAAATTATGCAATTTTCTACACATACTAAAGATCCAAAACACACATTCAAACATTCTTATCTCCTTTTTTAAAGTTAAAGTAAGATGGTCCAATCCCCTGTCAGTCAGGTTCCTGGGCGCTGTGAATGGACATTGATTCAGATCATGATTAGTCAGACTTCCCGTCACTCAAAGTCTAGCCACACCCCACTAAGATCACGGCCAATCAGACTCCTAGTCACACAAAATCTAGCCACATCCCACTCCCATCAATCTCCAGACAAAGAGAGCACATTTCATCTTCGTCTCTCAGCAGCGAGGTTACAGGCAAGTTCTTTCTACACAAACGGTTTAACTATATTTTAGCAATCGCGATTTTTATGCTCTTCTTCCCTCTACTTTATCTGCTGCATTACTTCTCTGTTGCACTGCGCCATTTAACTCTACCTGTTGGATTTAATATCGTTTCTCTGTACTTTTCTGCCTCAAACTCGCTTATCTTTTCCATCTGCTCTTTTAGTCTCCAAAACTGGGAGCACTTCCAGTCCTCATTTCTCCACCGAATTCTCCTTCCTTTATCCCCCTTTCTCTCCTTTTTCATCTTCCTTTTTTAACAGTTCTTCATTCCATGTTCCTTTCCTTTGTTTCCATGTGCCCCCTACTGGCCAGTTCTACATTCCAAACGTTAGGTTAGTTTATAACTTACTATTCGCGTTTAACTACTCAATGCTTATTCTCTGAGCTCTTCTTATCAGCGCTTTCCTTCTCTGCCTTAGCCCTTAACACTTTACAATTTTACACTACCTAATTAGCCCCTATTCCCCCTGACTTTACATTATATACATTATATCCTGTCTGATCAGATTCTCTCACTTCTCTGAGAATGGTCACCACAGGATAATAACTTCCGTACGCAGACCCCGCACCCCTTCTCAAAGGTCTTATCTGCAAATTCCTTATTTATATTCCGTATTTACGATTCTTATCCTGCCTATTCAGTCCCCTCTCTCGTAGAAGGCGGTATCCACAGGATGCCTTGTCTATTCAGTCCCCTCTCTCATAGAAGGCGGTATCCACAAGGTCTTTTTTACTTCTTCTGCAAAACTAACCCCGCGCTCTTCTCAACGGGTTTTACTCCAAGGTCTTATATACATTCTATACAATATATTACTCAGCTTAACTATTTTCTACTTACCCTACTGCACAGTCTTCTCGAGCAATCCTCCACATCTCCGAGACAATTTAGTGCCAGATTTTTGAGTCGGAGAGAGCTTCTGACTACCTAGGCACTTCTGTGTCCCCAATGGCTTCCCATGAACAACAGGTTATTAGTCCAAATGATGTTTAAAGCCGCTTAATTTTTATGGGTCGCCACCCTTTTTCCTGTTGTTCCTAGAAGCCACAGAGGTGCTGGGACGTGCCGTGAGTTGTTTGTCTTTTAATTAACAGTCTCTTACCGGTCCTATCTGGTTCGACAATTATGTCGTGGTTTTCAATACTCGAAATTAACTCATGCAATGCAGAGAATTCTTCAAGAAGTTTAAACTTTTATTTGCAAATAAAAGCTGGAACACCCCACGTCATTAGCCCATGTGGAGCTCTCTGAGCCACAAACAAAGGATCATCTCTTTTTATAGCATGTTCAACTCTGCATGCCCCACCCCTGTTGCATTTCCATATCCAATCATTTGCCGACATTCCCCTATCATCAGACAATCACTTGTGCCCACCTTTCACCTCCTTCACAGTATTTTTCCATGCTTGCAATAGTTATAGTCACATGACACCCTTTTTATGGCCTCTGCCAGCCTCGTGGCATTGCCTTATTTGTTTAGAATCATTTCATTTCAACAAAGTGAAACCACAGAAAAGTGATCTCAATTCTCAGAGATCACTCCTCAAAATATAAGAGATACATATCCTGCAGATTACACACAATTTATATAAACAAGACACATTGTTCCCATTAAACTCTGTATGTCTCGGGGAAGAATGCTACCTCTTAAACTACAGATCTAAACACAGGGGTCTAATGTTTATAATCCTAATTAAAACACAATATATTTCACAGATGGTTTCACTACAATTTTACAGTTAGAATAAAATTAACGATGTATTATAAACATTAAAAGTATAAGTTTGCTTTATCTTTACAAAGTCTACAAAGATTTGTAAGTTGATTCCAATCACACACTTCCTAACACCAAACACACAGGGGTCGTATAAATGTCAAACCCGATAAATGATAATTGATTCTGCCTAGCTCACATACAGCTTCCTGTTGACTTACGCCCTCCCCCTCTCCTGTTATCTCTAGAGGATGGAATTCCAATCTCATCTGTAGGGCCTCTTTATGACTCTGTGTTCCTCACTAATAGCATTACAGAGCAATTGGAATGTTACAGCTACAGACCACAATCACTATTATTTCAGAGCAAAGTTGCCTTCTGAGTTATCTATAAACATAAGAAGTCAAACTTATACAAAGGCCACATAACCATCCACCCGAACACCTTTCCCCTTCAGGTGACCCTACTCCCTTGCACACATGTCTTATCTCTTAACTCAACATAAGTATAATTAAACATAGCAAAAGACTGAATCACAGAATCTATTATCTCTCCTGCCTTGTTGTCTTGCACTAGTATAAACAGTCAAAAGAGGACTTCCGGTGGAGCTATGGTGGCTTAGGACACGTGCCATTTAGCTCCGCACTGCTAAAATGCCGAAAAATGATTGAAAACTAAATCCGACAGATTTAAAAATACTTACCGGCAGACGTTCAGTGTCGCGTAAGTGACATCAGCAGAACGCGACTCCAGTATTGTTATATGACCGGTAGACGCTTGCCAAGACAGCCACGGTGGAAATGACAACCAGAACTTGTTGAAGGCCCCGAAGAAGCCTCGACCTCGAGTATGGAGCACCCCCGAGAGGAAGCAGCAAGGCAACCTCTGGGGTTGGAGGACATCCGATCACTACTGGGTGAACAACTTTCGGCTGTGAAGGTGGAAATTTCATCTGTGAAGGTAGAAATCTGTCTCAAGATTGATAAGATTGATGCCCATATAGAGGAGGTGAATTCCTCCTTGAATCTACTGCGGCTGTAAATGTCGAGACAACACACAGGCTGACAGTTGAGGTGGAGCGTATCTCCAGGTTACTAGCCAAAGTAACAGAAAAATGTCTTGATTTGGAAGCGCGTTCCAAATGTCAGAATCCAAGGATTGTTGGAGTGAAAGGAGGTAAGGAACATGGTAAAAATCTTTGAGATTTTGCGGCCCAACTACTGTAAGATGTACTCAATTTGGATGAAAAACCTAGACTTGACTGCGCTCACAGAGCTCTGAGAGCTTGGCAAGACAGCACAGCTCCACCAAGACAATTGATTTTGATGGTACATCACTGCCATGTTCTAGAGGGCATTCTTCAGAAAGTCACCAACAACAAAAACCTAACTTTTGAAGGTGAAAACATACGAATCTTCAGAGACTATCCTGCCAAAGTCGTTAAGAAAAGAGCACTCTTCTCCGTCAAGAGCTATCTTGAGGGACATACCAGACCTCTGATTTGGTCTACTATATCCAGCCAAATTGCGAGTTACTTATAAAGGGATTAAACACATTTTTACCGATCCTAAGAAAGCATTCAAGTTTGCCCAAGATACTGCGGGATCCGTCAAGGATAGGTAATTGTGCTACTGAGTTTATGTTGTGATGATAGTCAAGAGGGTTATATTGTGTTTATACTGTGTTTATAATGAATATGTTGTTATAAATCTACTGACTCTGAGTCGGTTAATATGTCAAACAGAGAACTTGAGATATAGAGAGGGGCAGGGGTAGGGGTAGAGAAGTAGAGAGATAGAAGGAGAGGGAGGGAGGGAGGGAGAGGGTGTGAGAGAGAATGTAAGTGGGAGTAAGTTTGAGGAAGTTGTGGAAAGTTTTGGGAGAGATGGAAGGGAAGAGGGAGAGAAGGAGGGATGGGGGAAAGGGAGAGGTGGAGAGAGAGGGGGAGAGAGAGAGAACAAATGTGTGAGAGGTTGGGAAAGTGTTGGAAAGTGTTGAGTACGTTTTTGAAAGTCTTGGAAAGTTTAGAGAATGGTTTGGAAAGTTTTGGAGAGGTTGTGAGAGGGAGAGGGAGGGAGAGAGAGAGGGAGAGAGAGAGGGAGAAAATGATTGTGTGAAACGGCATTTGTAATCAATAATTTGTAATCAACAGAGTCGGTTAATACGTCAAAACAGTATTAATAGAAAGTTAAGTAATAAGTGCCATATTAATATTCAACTACTTAATTAGAGCACATTAAGATAATTAACTTCTTGGGAATGCTGATTCCCTGACGGATTTAAATACTGTTAAACTTTTTGGGGGTTTGTTCTGTTTAGTTTTTATTAACTCCTTAAGGTGCGGAGTTACTTAATATTATCCATCTTACGGAAGTTTTCACTAACCCAATGCTGGTATTCACCAGCAGCATTTCTATATGCTGCAATTTCCGTTGTTTTTCTTTTTCACTTTCTATTTTCTTTACTTAATATCTTATCTATTTTTATTAATGCACATTTTTCTTGGAGATATCTCTGGGGGATAGGGGAAAAGGGGATAGGGCTCACCCACCCAGCAATTAAAGGAAATATTCCAAATAATGTGTTGGATCATTTGAATCAAAGGAGACCATGTAAGCTTTAAAATGCAATATGATGTAGCTAGGAAAATAGGAGGAATTACATTTTGTAGTTGGAATGTTAGGGGCGTTAATGAGCCAATTAAAAGGGGAAAAGTACTAGCCCACTTAAAATCTATTAATAGTGATATAATATTTCTACAGGAGACGCATCTCAAAAATGGAGCTCACAACAGGCTGAAGGGTAGCTGGATTGGTCAATTATATCATTCTACCTTTTCTTCCAAAGCAAGAGGAACAGCAATTCTAATTCGTAAAGGTATACCATTCAAACACAAATCCACTACAGCCGATAAGGAAGGCAGGTACATTATAATATCCGGGGAATTATATTCAACTCCACTGACTATGGTGAATATTTACGCTCCTAATTTCAACAATCCCCAATTTTTTAATAAAATATTTAATATAATCTCAGAATCTGATAATTGGAGGAGATTTAAATTGTGTATTAGATCAATACTTGGATAAATCTTCATGTCAAAGGAAAAGTACTTTAAAATCAAATCGAGTGAACTTTTAAATACGTATATAAATAATACAAACATGGACGTATGGAGGATTGCCAATCCATCTGGAAGAGAATATTCTTTTTATTCAGGTGTTCATAAAATGTATACATGAATTGATTATTTCCTGGTAGATGCAAAACTTATCCCCTTTACCTATAACCCAAAATATCACAACATTATTATTTCGGACCACTAACCTTTTCAGTTAATTTGGAAGGAATGTATAATAAACAATCGTTTTGGAAATTCAACCCACAAATACTAACTGAGGCAAGCTGTTGCGACTATTTGAAGCTACAGATGAAAACATTTTTCGAGACAAACGACACACCCAGTATTTCTTCAGCGTTGTTGTGGGAGACTTTTAAAGCCTATGTTAGAGGCTGTATTATCGCATACCAAGCTTTTCAAAACAAGAAAAATAAGACTGAACAATTGGAATTAGAAAAACAGATTAAACAGCTAGACTCAGGAAATGCGACTGACCCACCACTGCAAAACATAATAAGATAGCTGCATTAAAATTTAAATTAAACCAGATCCTTTCTGCAAAAATTATTAGGGTATTTCATTATACTAAGCAAAATTTTTTTGAATTTGGTGATAAACCACATAAGCTACTGGCACGTCAGCTCCGTAAATTAGAGAATGATTGCACTATTCGCAAAATTAGATCAGAAAAAGGAGATCTGCTTACATTGCCTAAAGATATTAATGAAAGATTCTTAAAATTCTACCAAACACTATACTCATCAAAAACAGCAGCCGACCCTGCAAAGATGAAAAGTTTTCTTGAGAATTGCAATCTCCCATCCCTTAATGAGGAGGAACGGGATGAATTAGGAGCAGAGATAATATGGAAGTTATAAACAAGTTACTTATTTCTACTTTTGCACCCTTGTATTCTTAATAAATACATTTATATCCTTGTATTAAACATAAGCTAATATGTAACAGTACAAAATTGTGTCGTCTAACCTTGGCAGACATAGCAGAGAGATTAAAGTTGCTTTAGCTGAAACATAATGGTGGCAGGACATAGCTGGGACATTAGAAGTTAATTTTAAGGGTGGCGAGTGAAGGACGAGATATGAGAGGAAATGTAAAGTTTAATAAGATTGAACCAAGGTCGGAAGCTAATGGTGGCGAGACAGAGAATACTAGAATCAAAGACAGAATGATGCAAAGGAGTACAGCATGAAAGATAATGTAGCAGAGATAAGGCTGAAAGAGTGTAATAAAAAGCTGCTTGTTTCTGTGGATCGGAGAGCAATTAGAGAACGGGCAGGTGATGTCGTCTCTTTAAAAAAAAATTAAAAAATATTATTAGAAGCACAGTAATATGGCACCAAGGTGCCTTGTATATATTGGCAAGTTACATTTTATGTACAGCTTCTTATTTATTTTTAATAATGAAAGAGAGAAAGTGAGAATAGATAATAAGAAATATAAAAACGTGTGATGTATGGTGTGTGAAAAGGAAAAGGGGGGAAAGAGGGAAAGTGGATTTAAAAAAAAGGAGAGAAAAAGAGAAAGAGTAGAGAGTAGGAAATAATAGGAGATCGTTATTTATATTCTTGACCCTCCTTCACCCAGTCCTGAAACAGTTGGTTTCTACGATTTTGTTGCACCATATGCTTCCAAAAAGTTGATAAATGGAGACCAACTCGTTAAGAATTGGTCTGATTTATCTATTAGGAGGAATCGCATTTCTTCAAGATGTGCGGTGTCCAACATGTTTGAAATCCACATTTTAAGCGTTGGTCTGGGTGTATTTTTCCAAAATTTATGTATACGTTTTTTTGCCGTTATTAACCCATAATTAAAAAATGAATTTTGAAATGTGTTCAATTTGTTCCCGTCTTCCATTACTCCAAATATAATTATTTCAGTGTTAGGCACCATTTGTATCTTGAATAATTTTGTAAATATTTCAAAGATATCGCTCCAGAATTTATAAAGTTTTATGCAGGAAACAAAAGAGTGTTATAGTGACATTTTGAGATAAACATTTATCACAAATGGGAGAAGTATTTGGATAGAATTTATTCAGTCTAGTTTTTAAATAATATAATCTATGTAAAATTATAAATTGAATTAAGTTATGTCTTACATTAATCGAACATTTGTGCATATATATCAAATACTTTTCCCATGTTTCTTTCGTGATTTTTATCATTAATTCTCGTTCCCGATCTTCTCTAAGTGCCTCTGTCGATGGTAGTTCTATATTTAAAATACTATTATATAAATATGATATTAATTTATGTGAGTCAGCCTTAATATTCATTGCTTCTTCCAGTGGGTCTAAAGTTATAGTTTGGTATCTTTGTATGTATTTCTTCATGAATATTGGTTATTTTTCAGCTTAAATTTTAATTGTAATTGTTGGAATGATAACAGATTTCCCATTTCATACATATTGCCGATCCTTTTAATTCCCATTCTTTCCCATTGGTTATATGTTTTATCGATAAGAGATGGTTTAAATGAAGGATTATTCACTATTGGCGTTAACAATGATAGGTTTCACTTCCGGTAGCGTCATGGAACATTGAGGACGCTGCAGTGAGCTTTACTCCCGTAAAAATTATCAAAAAGCAGTTTTAAAGTTAAAAATAACTCAACGGAGCTGCTTGGTTTGCATAAGGAAAACATCATTAGATAACGGACTTTTAAATGAGCAAGAGGACTTGTTCACGCGCACCAAAAAAACCTACTATAAGCCACCAGCTGAAAAGTGTTTTGGATACTCTGCAAACAACTGAAGAAGGTTCTGAGGAGGAGTCCGATAGCCAAGGAGTTGTGCTGGAAATGGCTACAAAAGGAGGAAAGAAAGAACTGGAGGTAAAGGAAATGTTTGTAGAAATTACTACTACAATTAAGAGTATGGAGAATAATATGGAAATATTTTCTCATAAAATTGATGGTGCCTGTGATGAGTTAAATGAGCTGAAGAAGCAACATAATGAGTTTGATAAAAAACTGAACTCAGAAATTGTTAGAGTTGAAAAGGATTATAATAAGAAACTTTTTGGTGTAAATGCTAAGATGGACAACATTGACGAGAGAATGGAAGAGATGGAAAGTGATATGAAAGAGATGATCATGGAAGTAAACAGTCTGAAAAAATCAAAGAAAGATGAAGCCGAAAAGCTGGCAAGAATGACTGACAAATGTTTGGACTTGGAAGCGAGAGCGAGAAGGCAGAATTTGAGAATCGTTGGAGTAAGAGAAGGACGAGAAGAACATGTATCTCAAACACGTACTTTCGTTACTAAATTACTCAAAGAGGTTCTTAAACTGCCGGGAGAACTAAGAATAGATACTGTTCAACGAGTTGGACGTGTCTCAAGAGGCATAAATGCTGCTCCAAGACAGATAATTGTGAAATTTCTTGATATTTCTTCAGTGGAATCTATACTGAAGAAGATTGTTCATGGTGAAAATTTGATATATCGTGGGGAAAAGATCCGATTTTTCCGTGATTATCCTCCAGAGATTGTCCAGAGAATGAACCTGTTTACACCAACAAGAAACATATTGAGGGGTATTTCTAAAGTCAGATATGGTGTTGTTTTTCCTGCAAAAATGAAAATTACTTATAAGGAAATTGAGCGCTCATTTACGGACCCAGAAAAAGCATTTAAATATGCAGAAGATATCATGAGGAAAGCATCGGAAACATCGGAAGAAGACGACTAAAGGAATGAACAAGGAACTTTTTAATTTCTAAGATGGAGCTGGAACTGGCGGATTTTTCAGACAGTTACTGAGCTTATCTGTCTGGAATGTATTGGAGAATATTGTTTAACCTTGAATGAAAAGCTCGTGTGCAAAGAACGAGATAACATTAGTATTTAACTATTATATGCTAATTACAATGAACTAACTAACTTTAACAAAACTAATGACTTGTGAGTGTGTGTAGTAAATATGAATAATCATGAATAAACCATTGCTTATAAATTGTAATTAACCAAAATGTCTATAACATTACTAACATTTTTTTTCTTTCTTTTTGAGTGGGAACGCAACATAAACATGGAAAAAATCCAGGAATGAGGTTAACCCCTCGGTACCTGCTTGTAGGGTAGCTGGCTAGATAAATTGGTACGGTACAAATACTTATAGAAATGAGAATAGGTTGTGATTTATATTTGGACTTGGGGTTTAATTACATTAAATTTTTTTTTTTTTTAAACTCTTTAATATTTTATCTTTGCATATTTTTGTTATTATTATTATTATTATTTAAAAAAAAATTGGGGGGGGCATTTTACTAACGCTAGTTTGATAAAGTTATACAAGAATAAACAAGATATGAGACGGTTTGTAGTTTTTTTACGAGGTGTTAATAAGGGATTGGAGCTCACTGTACAATAACATCAACGGAAGTCTATAATTCTTACGCCACCTTAGGTGGCTATTTGTCTTTAAGGTACCTGCTTTTAGATACCTTAATTTCACTTTTTTTTTTAAATCACTATGTAAATTTGTATTTACTTAGTTTGTGTTTAATTAATTGTAAATCACAACTTTTCTTGCTTTATCTAAGGCACTTTTGGAGATGGAGATGTAATGTAAACTTAAAAATTTGGAATGACCACCCAACGTCCAGAACACGGAGGTATTTGTTTGCACCATATGTTTCAAGAACATCACTTTGATATGCAATGCAAGACGATAGGCAAATAAAGAATGGAGGAATCACATTCTGTAGTTGGAATATAAGGGGTGCCAATGAACCAATAAAGAGGGGTAAAATTTTTGCTCACCTAAAATCTTTGAAAAGCGACATAATCTACTTGCAAGAAACTCACATGAAACAGGAAACACAAATGAGATTAAAGCCGAAGTGGATAGGCCAAACATATTACTCGTCATTTACTTCTAAATCTAGAGGTACGGCTATTCTTATTCGAAAAGGTATACCGTTCAAATTAAAGAATACTATATCAGATAAAGAGGGAAGGTATATCATAGTTTCGAGAGAAATTTATGCTACCCCAATAACTATGGTAAATATTTACGCTCCGAATTTTGATAACCCTCAATTTTTTGAGAAAATTATAAATATAATACTGGAGTTTAATTATCAAAATGTCATAATAGGAGGGGATTTCAACTGTGTTTTAGATCCATACTTAGACAAATCAGCAAAACAAAGAAGGAGTAATACAAAATCTAAGACTAGTGAATTTCTAAATACATATATAAAAAATACTAACATAACAGATGTATGGAGATCTGCTAACCCAGCAGGAAGGGAATACTCATTTTACTCTTCGGTACATAAAACATACTCAAGAATTGATTATTTTTTAGTGGATAGGAAATTAATGCCATATATAATTAACCCAACTTACCATATTAGTAGTATTTCTGATCCCTCTCCATTGACTTTTTTAGTAAAATTTGAAGGAATGCCGGGAAAGAATTTTTTTTGGAGGTTTAACACATATATATTAAATGACTTACAGGGTTATCAATATTTGAAACAACAAATGATATCCTTTTTTGAGATAAATGATACACCAGGCACCTCACCTTCTTTAATATGGGAAACTTTCAAAGCATTTATTAGAGGAATTATAATTTCATATGACATTTTTCAAAATAAGAAGAATAAAACAGAACAGATGCTGTTAGAACAAGAAATAAGACAGTTAGAGTTAGATAATGCTAAATATCCCACTATAGATAAACATAATAAGATAATACTACTGAAATTTAAACTTAACCGAATTCTCTCGGCAAGAGTAATAAGATTATTCCAAATTACAAAACAGGAACATTTTGAGTTTGGTGACAAACCACATAAGCTGTTGGCGCGTCAATTGAAAAAACAGGAAAAGGAAAATACTATAAATAAAATTAAATCTGAGAATGGTGAATTACTAACACTACCTAAAGATATCAATAAAAGATTTGTTCAATTTTATCAAAATTTATACACATCAAAAAACAAAACAGAAGATAGTAAAATTACAAACTTTTTAGATAAAGGTAATCTACCAAAACTTGACCTTTTGGAACAAGAAGAACTAGGAGCGCAAATTACAATCGAAGAAATAGGAGAAACAATAAAATCGCTGAAAAATGGTAAGACACCGGGACCAGATGGTTTTAGTAATGAATTTTATAAAAAGTTTCATGAGATAACGACCCCCTATCTATTTAATTTATATACTCACGTTTTTAAAGAAAATAAATTACCTGAAACATTAGCAGAATCAACTATTACGCTTATTCCAAAGAAAGATAAAGATCTAGAGGAACCGGGCTCGTATAGAGCTATATCATTTTAAATACCGACCAGAAAATTCTAGCAAAGACTTTAGCTAGAAGACTAAGCAAATATATTAGCAAATTGATAAACCCTGATCAAACGGGGTTTATACCCAAAAGATATTCATTTAATAATTTGAGACGCCTGTTTAATATAATGTACTCACATAAAACGGAGGAAAAAGACTTAGCAATTATTTCTTTGGACGCAGAGAAAGCATTTGATCAGGTAGAATGGCAGTATTTATACATAGTATTACAAAAATTTAATATGGGAGAGAATTTTATTGCATGGGTGAAATTATTATATGATAAACCGATGGCAAGAATATTAACTAACAGCATGTTATCTCAAAAATTTCAATTATCAAGGGGTAATAGGCAGGGATGTGCTTTATCACCCCTGCTATTTGCCCTTATGATAGAACCTCTGGCTGAAAGTATAAGAAGCCATCCGAATATTCAGGGTTATAATACTAGGGACTCAAATAATAAAATTTCATTGTATGCAGACGATATTTTGTTATATATAACAAATTCACAAACGAGCATACCAAATTTATTAAATTTAATAGAGGAATTTGGGACCTTTTCTGGATATAGAATAAACTAGAACAAAAGTGAAATTATGACGTTAAAACCTCAAGAATCCACACACTTATTGAAATTCCCCTTTAAAATAGCAACAGAAAAATTCAAATATTTGGGTATTCAGATTATTAGAAAACATAAAGCAATGCCAATTTTATACCCTTAATAAATAAACTTAATATAATGATAAAATTTTGGAAAACACTCCCTTTATCATTAATAGGCAGAATAAATGCTGTTAAAATGAGCTTCCTACCACAGTTATTATACCTATTTCAATCTATACCAGTATATGTACCAAAATATTTTTTTTCTAAACTGAACGCTAATATTACTAATTTTGTTTGGGATTACAAATCACATAGAATTAAAAAAGAACACTTATGTCAATCAAAAGATGTCGGGGGACTTTCACTCCCTAATTTTTTGTATTACTATTGGGCAATACATATTAAGAATATAATTTACTGGTTGGATAGTTCAACTCAACAGACAGAATGGATAAAAATGGAGAAAGAGGATTGTTATCCTTGTATATAGGAACAATCCTCTTCTCCCCGAAAAAAATGAACAATACAATATATAAGAAAAACCCAATTATACAAGATACAATAAGAATATGGAAACAAATAAAATTATCCTTAAAATTAAGAAACCTATCATTGTTAACACCGATAGCGAATAATCCTTTATTTAAACCATCTATGATGGATAAAATATATAATCAATGGGAAAGTTTAGAAATTAAAAGGATCGGGGATATGTATGAAATGGGAGATTTATTATCATTTCAACAATTACAATTAAAATTTAAACTGAAAAACACTCATTATTTTAAATATTTTCAGATTTGTAATTTTTTGAAGACATACATACAGGGATATCAAAAAATAACTCCTGATTTACTAGAAGAAGTAATGAATATAAAAGCTGATACACAAAAATTAATATCATATTTATATAATAGTATCTTAAATATAGATTTAGCTGTGACCGAGGTAATTAGAGAAGAGTGGGTACGGGAATTATTGATAAAAATTACGAAGGCTACATGGGAAAAGTATTTGACATACATTCACAAGTGTTCGATTAACGCAAGACATAACTTAATCCAATTTAAAATTTTACATAGATTATATTACTAAAAAACAAGATTAAATAAATTTTATCCAAATATATCGCCCATTTGCGATAAATGTTTAACCCAAGACGCAACTATAACACACTCTTTTGTTTCTTGTATAAAACTTCATGGATTTTGGAGTGATATTTTTGAAATATTTACAAAATTATTTAAGACAAAAATGGAACCCAATAATGGATTGATTATATTTGGGGTAATGGAAAACGGGAACAAATTGAGCTCATCTGAAAAGTCAATTTTTAATTATGGTTTAATAATAGCAAAAAAATTAATATTGAAATTTTGGAAAAATACACCAATACCAACGCTCAAAATGTGGATTGCAAGTATGTTGGATACCGCACATCTTGAGGAAATGCGATTCCTCCTAATAGATAAATTTGACCAATTCATAACGAGTTGGTCTCCATTTGTCGTCTTTTTGGAAACATATGGTGCAAAACAGGTGTAAAAGCTAATCCGTGACTGCGGATGGTCAAGATTATAAATGATCTCCTTCTATTTTCTTTTCTTCTCTTCTCTTCTTTTATTCTCTTTCTTCTATTTTCTATGTCTCAACTTTCTTTTTTCATTCTTTATTTTTCTTTTTCACACACTATATATCTCACATTTTTCTATTTTTCATTACCTAACTTTTTTCTTTTTCTTCTTTATTTCAATTTTTTTTAAAATAAGAAGCTGTACATAAAAGGAATTATGAAAATATGATTGTATACAATTGTGCTTACTTCTAATAAAATAAAAATATTAAAAAAAAAAAACAATGATAGGTTTCTTAATTTTAAAGTTAATTTTATTTGTTTCCAAATTCTTAATGTATTATGTATAATTGGGTTATTCTTATATATTGTGTTGTTCAGTTGTATCGGGGAGAAGAGGATCGCTCCTATATTACAAGGAGAACAATCCTCTTTCTCCATTCTTATCCATTCTGTCTGTTGGGTAGGACTGTCCAACCAATAAATTATATTCTTAATATGCACTGCCCAATAATAATACAAAAAGTTCGGAAGTGAAAGTCCCCCAACATCTTTGGGTTTACACAGGTGTTTTCTTTGAATTCTATGTGCTCTATAGTCCCAAATAAAGTTGGTAATATTAGTCTAGTTTTTTGAAAAAGTTTTTTGGTATATATAATGGTATAGATTGAAATAGGTATAATATTTGTGGTAAAAGGATCCTTTTTATAGCGTTTATTCTGGTGATGTCATCTCTGAATGTTCCATCTGAATATTTGCAAATAAAGGCTTTCGTCTTCTTGAAGAATTCTCCGTGTCTGTGTCATCGTATCCAAACTTTGAGTCTTAAAACCACGACAAAATTGGCGCTGCGAGCAGGGTCGGTAAGAGACAATTAATTAAAAGACAAAACAGCCCAGGGAGCTTCCCAGCCCCTTCTGTGGCTCCTAGGGACAACAGGAAAAGGGTGGCCACCTATAAAATTATGCGGTTTTCCGCTTCATTTGGACTAATAACCTGTTGAACATGGGAAGCCATTGGGGCACAGAAGTGCCTAGGTAGATAGAAGGTCTCTCCGACCCAAGAATCTGGCACTAAATTGTTCTAAAAAGGAGGCCCGGAGGATTGTCCGAGAAGGCTGCGCTATGTGGTGAGTAATAATATTTGTGATAAGAAAGTACAGCATTGCATTATGTGATATTATTAAGAGTTTATTTAGACCTCGTGGATACCACCCTGAGAGGTCAGGGGTTGCACGGACGAGGCAGGTATTAGACCTCGTGGATACCACCTTGAGACGTCAGGGGTTGCACGGACGAGGCAGGCATTCTGTGGATAGCACCCTGAGAGGTCAGGGGTTTGTACTGGCAGAATAAGGCATTCTGTGGATACCACCCTGAGAGGTCAAGGGTCTGTACGGGCAGAATAAGGCAAGTATTCTGTGGATACCACCCTGAGAGGTCAGGGGTTTGTACGGGCAGAATAAGTATTCTGTGGATACCACCCTGAGAGGTCAGGGGTTTGTACGGGCAGAATAAATATTCTGTGGATACCTCCCTGAGAGGTCAGGGGTTTGTATGGGCAGAATAAAGTATTTTGTGGATAACGCCTTGGGTGACTGAGGGCTGTACGGGCAAAATATGAATTTAAGGTAAGTGGGTAACAGAAAGTGTACACAGTGATAAAATATTGTAGAATAGCAGTACGTAGAATAACAATAAGAATAGTGTAAGGTAATATAGTGACAACAAGGACGGAGGAGGTGTAAGGACTGAGTTTCTTAACTGTTTGTGGAGATAAGCTTACTGCATTCTTTCTGCTGCTTGGTCTTTCAGCATTCTCTCTGCTGAGAGACCAAGACAAAATGTGCTTCCTTTATCTGGAAATTAATGGGAGTGGCATGTGGTCAGATGTTGAGTGACTAGGAGTTTGATTGGTTGTGATCTTAGTGGGGTGTGGTTAGATTTTGAGTGATGGTGAGTATGACTAATCACGATCTGAATCAATGTCCAATCACAGTGCTCAGGAACCTGACTGATAGGGGATTAGACCATCCTACTTTAACTTAAAAGGGGAGATAAGAATTATATAAATGTTAATTTTGAAACTTTAATCCGTGTAGAAAATTGCATAATTTCTTTGAAGTAAGAATGGAACGAATGTGATTTGTGTGTAAAAAACAGTTTTGAATGAATGAGGCAGTTCATATATGTGATGTCTTTTGTTTGTTGTAGTCCACATGCTGTAAGGGTATGTGTGTGTGTTCCTTTAAGAAATTGTATGCAATGGGGGAGGTTACAAACTGCTGTAAGGTAACGATTAACACTTTGTATCCTCGCAACTTAAAAGGGGAAAGTTGGAAAACGTAAGTTGCTTGGTTTCTCTGATGTTTCTTTTAGATTTCTTTTCAGTAAAGTTAATTTGGAAAATTGTTACTAGTACTAGGAATTGGAAATTTAAAATAATGGTGAGAATGGATTGAAATAATTGGAAATAAGTTAATTGCTGAAACATGACCAGCTTTGGTGGTTTGTTTAGATAAACATTCTGGTTGGAGAAGGGTAATGATTGTTTGCTGAGATTTTCAGAAACAGTTGTGAGGAAGTGGCCCAAGAAAGGCACTTTCAAGATAAATGTGTGACAAGATGGAAGTGTTAATTATGAATTATATGACCAGAGATAAGTTGGAAAGGTGGGAAAAGTGGAGAGGAAAGGAATTAGATGCACTTAGGCAGTTTAGAAAGAAAGGAGAGAGAGGCAATGAGGGGGTAACAGAAGTAGGAAACAACAGGTGTGAAAGTAATAAATCAGGAGGAGTCAGTGGAAGATTTTAAAAGAAAGGTGAATGCATTTGCAAAGGAGGCTAGAATATATGAGAAGCAAGAAATTGAGTTTAGAATAAGAAAGAAGGCATACCAGAAAGGATTGAAGTGGGAAGCAGAGGGATAAATTGATGAGACTGCTTTAAAAAGAAAAGAGCAGGACAGACACAGATTATCCTTTGGGGCACCCATAAACTGAAAGGGCTAAAAATACCTTATCCAATATTACTGATGGGGCAGGAAATGGATTAGGGCTTTGGAGGAGGAGAACGTAGGACGTTTATTGGCTATGGGAGATTTGAAGGCACTGTTGGTGAAAGTGATAGGAACTACTAAACTGAGAACTCCTGAAGATGGCTGGTATAAAAATGCTGTGAACAATGCAATAAACAATGGAATGCTGTTTGACACAGTCAGGCAGAGGGTATGGCAGGCCCTCAGACAATGTTACCCACTTAAGGTGGACCCCAAGGAATAAAGGGGAGATCCATTGGGAGAGGCAAATAATCCAGCAGCCTATCTGGAGAACCAGCTGAAAAGGTGGAGACTTGAAACTGAACAAGAAATAGAAGGCAACCAGTTAATGACCACTATATTCTGAACCACTGTGGTGGATGTCATTCCTCCTAAAGTCATGTCTAGATTGGAGGAGGTGCTGGGATTGTCATCTATTTCCCACCCCCGATTCTGCGATCATTTGGTCAATGAGGTCGAGAAATATCGCAAAGATAGGAAAAAGACTTGCAGACCAGCAGGAAGAGGTGCAGAGAAAAATGATGCAAATGTAACCTGAAGAGCTCAAAAAGAAAGAGAGTGAAAAAAGAAAGACAATGTTGTCAATAACAACAGACCTAGTTGAAAAGACTGAAATAAGTGATGCACCAACACACAGTGAGTCCTATGACAGAGCCAAACGGGGGCCTGAGAATTCCATGCCAATAATAAATGTCTTTAG
Source organism: Malacoraja senta (assembly GCA_038087875.1). Lineage (NCBI taxonomy): Eukaryota > Metazoa > Chordata > Chondrichthyes > Rajiformes > Rajidae > Malacoraja > Malacoraja senta. The sequence goes on from CM075977.1 coordinate 94,918,145, forward strand.
GGGAGCGTTTCCTCAAATGCCCTATCAGGAGTGAAATAAATATGGATATAAGCCCAGACAGGACTAGGGTCCCCAAGGGAGGGAGGGATCTCAAGGAGGAGGTCAAGAAAGGCTAGTAAGAAGATAAGAAGACAGGTAATGGATAAGGTGTGTTGGGGATGTGAACAGGTATGGTAATCAGGAAATAATAATAATTATTATATTAAGATAGTGGTGAACATAGCTATGGTAAGAACATTAAGAAGAGGTATTAAATACACCTAGGCTAGGATGCGGCAGGGTTTTAAATACTAGTCCCATGTTTTTAATCAGATGTTAAAGGCAGATTTGGAAGGTGTACCCTTAGAAAGTATTTGATACAGTATGTGGATGATTTGTTGGTTTGTTCCACAAGTGAGAAGCAATGTGAGAGAGACATTTTAATTATCTTAGAAAAGATGGCATAGGAGGTCATAAAGTATCAAGGAAGAAGTTGTTGTTTTGTCAGCAGCAGGTAGAATATTTTGGACGAGTAATATCTAAAGAAGTAAAAGCTATAGCGCAGGATCAAATTGAAGCGACAATTGAAGTTCCCAAACCTCAGACAGTAGGACAGATGATGATGATCTTGGGAATGGCAGGATATAGTTCAGACTAGATTGGAAAGTATGTTGAAATTGTGATGTCATTAAGGAAAATAATGAAGGAAGAAGGACACACAAGTCTGAGAAATGTTTTACAGTCAGAGCCATTGAATGAAGGGGACAAAAAGGTTTTTACAGTCAGAGCCATTGAATGAAGGGGACAAAAAGGTTTTGCTTATGGATGTTTCTTGTTAAAGGGATCATAATAGCAAGTATGCAGGGTTTGAAGTGTTGCATCAGGATGAATTAGACTTTAACGTAATTAAATTGGAAGCCTGCAATCTTGCTTAGCTCAGTAGGCAGAAATTAAAGCTTTAAGAGCAGCATGTGACATGAGGGAAGGTGAGAAAGCTGAAGTTTATACCGACTAAGCATATGTTCTTGTGGTCTGTCACATGTTTGGAGCAGTAGGGAAACAGAAAGGCTTTGAGAAAAGCAACGGAGACCCCATGAAAGGTTAGCAGTAAAATACAGACCTGATAAGGGCAATAATGAAGCCAGGGGCCCTTAGAGTAAAACACAGATTTGGGTGTGTAACACCTGCAGTCACAGGGCATGGTGGAAAGAATAAATGGAACATTGAAGGGTAATATAAATAAGATTTGTGTAACTACAAAGTTGAATTGGATCGATGCCCTGCCATTGGCACTGAAGAGATGTTGCATGCAAACTAACCGAATAACCCACATAACACCACATGAGATGCTTACTGGCCGACCTATGCAGGTGGCACAATGGAGAGGTCCCTACAAGGGACCGAGTTTGGAACAGTTAGAGGTAGAATTTAAGAAGTATATGCAACAGTTAATTATGATATACAAGTCTATTTATGCACAGGCAAAGTAAAAGCAGTTGGAGGTGGACCAGGAGGAAAGACCCTTAAAACATGGAGACAAGATGTATGTATGAGCTTTCCGAACCACCCACCGCTGTTCAGGTAGAAGGTTGATCTACCTGGTACCATTTCAATCCTTACATGAGGGCTGGCCCGCAGGTACGACTAGATAATAGCCCTGAGGTAAGTGAACAGGAGGACAAAGAGGTGAGAGAAGAGCAGAGTTCTAACAAGAACATTGTTTAACGTCAGTGGTGGGCAAATTAATGGAAAGGATACTTAAAGATTATATATATATAAGCATCTGGATAAACAGGGTCTGATTAGGAACAGTCAACATGGATTTGTGCCTGGAAGGTCATGTTTGACTAATCTTCTTGAATTTTTGAAGAGTCTACTAGGGAAATTGATGAGGGTAAAGCAGTGGATGTTGTCTATATGGACTTCAGTAAGGCCTTTGACAAGGTTCCACATGGAAGGTTGGTTAAGAAGGTTCAATTGTTGGGTATTAATGGTGGAGTAGTAAGGTGGATTTAACAGTGGCTGAATGGGAGATGCCAGAGAGTAATGGTGGATGGCTGTTTGTCAGGTTGGAGGCCAGTGACTAGTGGGGTGCCTCAGGGATCTGGGTCAACTGTTGTTTGTCATATAAATCAATTATCTGGATGATGGTAAATTGGATTAGTAAGTATGCAGATGATGCTAAGATAGGTGGTGTTGTGGATAATGAAGTAGATTTTCAAAGTCTACAGAGAGATTTAGGCCATTTGGAAGAGTGGGTTGAAAGATGGTAGATGGGTTTAATGATGATAAGTGTGAGGTGCTACATCTTGGCAGGACAAATCAAAATAGGACTACATGGTAAATGGTAGCGAATTGAGGAATGCAGTTGAACAGAGGGATCTAGGAATAACTGTGCATAGTTCCCTGAAGGTGGAATCTCATGTAGATAGGGTGGTAAAGAAAGCTTTTGGTGTGCTGGCCTTTATAAATCAGAGCATTGAGTATAGAAGTTGGGATGTAATGTTAAAATTGTACATGGCATTGGTGAGGCCAATTATGGAGTATGGTGTACAATTTTGGTCGTCAAATTATAGGAAAGATGTCAACAAAATAGAGTACAGAGGAGATTCACTAGAATGTTGCCTGGGTTTCAGCAACTAAGTTACAGAGAAAGGTTGAACAAGTTAGGTCTTTATTCTTTGGAGTACAGAAGGTTAAGGGGGGACTTGATAGAGGTCTTTAAAATGATGAGAGGGATAGACAGAGTTGACGTGGATAAGCTTTTTCCGTTGAGAGTAGGGACGATTCAAACAAGAGGACATGATTTGAGAATTAAGGGACAGACGTTTAGGGGTAACATGAGGGGGAACTTCTTTACTCAGAGAGTGATAGCTGTGTGGAATGAGCTTCCAGTGGAAGTGGTGGAGGCAGGTTCGATTTTATCATTTAAAAATAAATTGGATAGGTATATGGACGGGAAAGGAATGGAGGGTTATGGTCTGAGTGCAGGTAGATGGGACTAGGTGAGAGTAAGTGTTTGGCACGGATTAGAAGGGCCGAGATGGCTGTTTCATTGCTGTAATTGTTATATGGTTACGGTAATATGAGGTTTTTGGAGACATTAGTGACTATGAGACTGGTGTAAATAAGGTCAGAATAAAGGGGTGTATGTGTTTTGTTTGGGGAACAATGCTTCACCTTCTTACGTAATAATACTAGCCCGGAGGGGTCTTTCACTAAAGCCATGGATAAGCTAAAAACCTAAGGAGTGAGGTTAAATAAAACGTAGGGTTAAGACATCAATTGTTTGGGTGGCTAGAGAGCATGTTGGGGGCTTTGGGGAGCATGGCTGATTAAAATTGGTTTGACCATTAGGGTCGTACTACTTGCAGTGGCAATCATGTTGTGCTGTGTTTCCCCTGTATTAAGTCTCTTCTGGTGAAAGCTACTGTGAAGCAACTGCCAATGATAATGGGTGAAGACGAATCTGGCCCTCAAGGAAAGTGGACCTCGGTGATAGAATACTACTACGATGGAGTAGAAGTGTTAGGAAAATGCTAAACGAAGTCTGTAAGGGAAGCTGGATCTTTTTTCATGCCTCACGTAATGGGGGCGGGTTTTTGGCCAGTTTCTCAGGGAGCCAGAGAAAGAACACTACACAGCATTAAGCAAACTTAATTAAAAGAGCCTGCATTTTAGGGCTCTATGGGTGATTAGACCTGGGGGATGTGTGTGTGGTTTTCTTTGTCTGTTGAGACTTGGGGGAAGTCTCAAAGGAGGGAGTTATATGGAAGTTATAAACAAGTTACTTATTTCTACTTTTGCACCCTTGTATTCTTAATAAATACATTTATATCCTTGTATTAAACATAAGCTAATATGTAACAGTACAAAATTGTGTCGTCTAACCTTGGCAGACATAGCTGAGAGATTAAAGTTGCTTTAGCTGAAACATAATGGTGGCAGGACATAGCTGGGACATTAGAAGTTAATTTTAAGGTTGGCGAGTGAAGGACGAGATATGAGAGGAAATGTAAAGTTTAATAAGATTGAACCAAGGTCGGAAGATAATGGTGGGGAGACAGAGAATACTAGAATCAAAGACAGATTGATGCAAAGGAGTACAGCATGAAAGATAATGTAGCAGAGATAAGGCTGAAAGAGTGTAATAAAAAGCTTCTTGTTTCTGTGGATCGGAGAGCAATTAGAGAACGGGCAGGTGATGTCGTCTCTGAATGTTCCAGCTGAATATTTGCAAATAAAGGCTTTCGTCTTCTTGAAGAATTCTCCGTGTCTGTGTTATCTTATCCAAACTTTGAGTCTTAAAACCACGACAATAACAACAAAAGACATTGTAGAGACTATTAAATCATTGAAAAGTGGAAAAACTCCGGGTCCGGTTGGGTTTAGTAATGAATTTTATAAAACATTTAATGATTTAATTTCCACACATTTACAAGCCCTTTATATTCAAGCATTTAAAGAACAGACTTTACCACAAACTCTTGCCAAATCAACTATTACATTGATTCCAAAAAAAGATAAAAATCTCGAGGAGCCTGGATCCTTTAGGGCAATAGCCCTTCTAAATACGGATCAGAAGATACTAGCTAAGACTTTGGCTCGCAGATTAAGCTTGGTTATTAGTGAACAAATACATCCAGATCAAACTAGGTTTATACCTAAACGACAATCGTTTTATAATTTGAGACGTTTGTTTAATATAATATACTCGCAGAGAACGACAAACAAAGATCTAACAATTATTTCTCTAGATGCAGAAAAAGCTTTCGACCAATTGGAATGGTCTTATCTTTTCACAGTGTTGGAAAAATTCCAATTGGGAGGAAACTTTACTTTATGGGAGAAGCTCTTATACACTAATCCGACAGCCAGAATACTGACAAATCAAATGCTTTCACCTAAATTTTATTTATCTAGGGGTAACAGACAAGGATGCGCCCGGCACCAATGTTATTTGCTTTAGCCATAGAACCCATTGCTGAGAGTAGGTCACATTCAGGCATTCATGGATATAATACCAAATATACCACCAATACGATCTCATTATATGCAGGTGATGTACTTCTATACATTACTAATCCCCAAGTCAGTATTCCAAATGTGCTAAACATTATAGAACAATTGGTTCTTTTTCAGGATATAGAATAAATTGGAATAAAAGTGAAATTATGCCAATAAAAGAACAAGGCCCTTCTCAACTCCAAAAATTTCCTTTCAGAATTGTTACCGAAAAGTTCAGATATCTCGGAATTTACGCAACTATAAAATATTCCTCTCTGTTTAAAATAAAATTTCCACCATTAATTACTAAACTATATGCCTACATTCAATTTTGGAAAACACTTCCTATCTCCCTTATAGGTAGATTAAATGCCATAAAGATGATCTTCCTTCTGCAACTCCTATATTTATTTCAATCAATACCGATATATCTCCCTAAAGGTTTTTCTTTTTAATTGATTTTACTGTCACTAACTTTATTTGGGACTACAAACCCCATAGAATACATAAAAGACATTTGTGCAAACCCAAAGAAAATGGAGGATTAGCTCTTCCTAATTTTCTTTTTTGCTAATGGGCAACCAACATTAAAAATATAATCTTCTGGTTGGACGATACATGTCAACATGTAAATTGGTTAAAAATGGAGAGGGAAGATTGTTTGCCTTTTAATATAGGCTCGATCCTCCTATCTACAATACATTTGAATAAGTCAACGTATGAGCAAATAATACATAGTACTATACGTATCTGAAAACAGTTGAAATTCAGTCTTAAATTGAGAAACTTGTCTCTCCTATTGCAAACAATCCCTCGTTTAAACCGTCTACTTTAGATATGGTGTTTGTTCAATGGAAAAACCTTGGAATTAACACTGTGGGAGACCTCTATAAGAAGGGGACTCTCTTTTCTTTTCAAGAACTACAGGAGAAATATAACTTGAACGCAAACAATTTTTTTAGATACCTTAAAATCCGAGATTATGTGAAAACATATACACAAGATTGTCCTTTTATGGGTCCAGATATATTAGACGATTGTTTGAATAGACATGCCGATACAAGTAAGTTGATATCTTACATTTATAACACTCTCTTAAATATTGACACACCATCTCCTGAGATTTATAGGCGAGCATGGGAGGACGAGTTGGGTTCACCCATTTCAAAAGATATATGGGAGGAAAGCCTACTATACATACAATGAATAAGATTTTCCCAACTGTCTCCCCTCTCTGTGATAAATGTCAGCTCCAAGAAGCTACCCTAACCCATTCTGTTGTATCCTGTATAAAAAGAAAACATTTCTGGCTGGGAATATTCAATACCATTTCTGAAACACATCTCTAAAAATTCAATTGGAATCAGATTCAAAATTAATAATATTAGGAATGTCAGAGGGCTGCTCTATGTTAACGACATTCCAAAGAAGTTTCCTTGACTATGGCTTAATAACTGCGAATAAACTTATACTTAAATTCTGGAAAAAGATAACAGTTCCCACAGTGAAGATGTGGATCACAGAAATGATAACAGTTCCCACAGTGAAGATGTGGATCACAGACACTACATTTAGAAAAAAATAAGGCTTGTTTTGGCTGATAAATCAGACCAATTTTCCAAAATATGGTCTGCTTTTATTGAATTTCTTCAACAACAGAATGGTTGAATACAAATTTAAAGCTGATGATTGGTTTAGGTGAGCGGGGGTAGGGAAGGATAGTGGGACATATCTCTGGGTTTTTTTCTCTTTTTTTCTTTCACTTCTTTGTCAGTTCAGGGGTTTTTTCTTCTCTCTTTTTTTGTATCTTTCTTCTTTCTCTTCATTCTTTCCTTTTTACCTTTTTCCGATTCATTTATCAGTTTATAAAACGTTAAAACTGAAGCTGTACGAAAATTGTATAATGGTTATGTCGATTGTTTTCTTCTTGTACAATTGCTTCTAATAAAATAAACATTTAAAATTTAATTTTTTTTTAAAGTCATAAACCCTGAGCCATGTCATTACAGCACTTCACAGGAATGTGACATCAAGAAAGAGAAAATGGGCTGTGGCCTCGAGAAAGAGGCCCACTGCCTAATCAGACTACTTTTTAAGATACAATTTCTTCTCAATACAAGATATATTTAATATAAAAGATAATATATACTATACTTTCCAGAGCAGTCTGCCATGTGGAATCTTGTCGAATGCTTTGCTGAAATCCATATACACAATGTCTACAGCGATGCCTTCATCATCCTTTTTGGTCACATCTTCAAAATACTCAATCAGATTTGTGAGACACAACCTCCCACGTACAAAACCATGCTGACCATCCCTAATCAGCCCTTGTCCATTTAAATGCATGGAATCCAATCCCTCAGAAAACTCTACTAACTGTTCGACCACGGCAGTTAAACTCACTGGCCTATAATTCCCAGTCTTTTCCCTGCAGCCTTTCTTGAATAGAGGCTAATGGAGAAATCATGTTCTATGAGTCTGTGGCTCAGATTCATTAGCTGGCGCTGCCTTGCTTGAACTAGATCAGTGGTTCTTAACCTTTTTGGCCCCACGACCCCATCAGACATTCTTGGTCCACGACCCCCGAAACAAAATTGGAAACAAACCAGCCCGATTTATTAAAACATGTTCGCCAATACTCTGTCAATGAGATGGTTGAAATTGCTTCGCAGCCATCAGGCGATCAAAACGAGGACAAATGCTTATGTCAGCGTCGATCACAAACCTATTGCGTGCCGTAGTTTTCAGAGTTACCGTGGTTGAGAATCCAGCCTCACAGCGATAGATTGAGGGGGACTGGACCAATAGGGTCAGGGCACTCTTCAAAACAGTCCTTCACTTTCAGCCAAAATGTGGCGAGCGCTTGTTCCATGAAGTCACTCTTGAGCTGTGCATCTTCACAAATTCGGTAAAATTCAACCTTCGCAGCCACATCAGTATCGCTGATGGCACCGTCTTCAACGGAAAAGGGTCGGACGATCCACTCACCAAGAGAACAGTCGTCCAGTCCGGGGAAGTAATGTTCGATGGCTTCACTAGTTGCTAGAAGGTGGGTTGAGATCTCCTCGTGGAAGTGGCATTCAGCATCTGTCGTAGCATCCAGGAGAGTCTTCATCTCAGGGAAGATAGTCGTGTCACCGTTCTGGACTATTCTCTGGTAAAGGTTCCTCCTGAACGCTGCCACTTTGTCACGAGCCGTGTGTAGCATTGGGAGGTTTCCTTGAAATACCAGGTTCAAGAAATTCACCTCGGCAAAGAAGTCAGCCAAGTAAGCAACCTTCATCATGAACAGTGCATCCTGTATCTTTTCATGAAGCTGATTCTCCTTCTTGGTACGTTCTCTCTCCAAGAACAGCATGATTTCCTCTCTAAGTTTATTTACCACGCGAAAGCAGGCGCACCTCTATGTGGAATATCAGAACAGTGAAATTGGCGCCCATTTCTTCACACATTGCTTTGAAGATTCTTGAGTTTGTTGCACTCCCTCGGATGTGGTTCACAATCTTCACCCATCTGAAAACACTTCTCGAAGACCAGGAGGGAGATTCTTTATCGCTAAAGCATGGTGATGTATCATGCAGTGGGTGAAGGAGACATGGGGAGCGACATCCTTCATGAAGGATTTGAAGCCGGATCCGCAAACGACCATGGAAGGTGCCCCATTTGTACACAACCCAACAAGGCGTTCCTAGCCAAGCTCATGTTTGATGAGGAAGGCTTCCAGCATTCTGAACACATCTTCTCCCTGAGTGGTATTGGTCAATGGCTCCGAGAACAGGTACCCTCCTTCATGGCTTCTCCATCGAGGTAACAAACATAGACTAGCAGTTGGGAACATGAGGCAACATCTGTTGACTCGTCCAGTTGCAGCAGAATATCATTACGCATATCCGAGATTCGGCTTTTGACTGTGTCATTCGAAAGGGAAATCTGCCTGAACTTGTTTGACAGCTGTTCCCCCAGCACCAACTTCGCTGTTTCGAGAAGGCATGGCTTGATTAGCTCTTCAGCGATGGTGTGAGGTTTCTTAGTCTGTGCGATTCGATAAGCAATCCGGTATGAAGCCTCCAATGCTGCTTCATTTTGACGAGAGCAGTGACCCGTCGAATCGATGCGGGAACCTTTGAGTGCGGCTTCTTTTCGTTTATAGTAGTCCATGCCCTTCCCCGCCAGGTCGCTGTGACAAGACTCCAAATGGATATTCAGTTTGCTAGGCTTCATGCTCTCGTGGCTCAAAACCTTGGCACAGATAACACATTGTGGCTTGACCATGGATTTTTGAACAAAGCTTGTGAAGCCGAACTTGAGAAATGCTTCACTATACGTGTGCCTCTTGGCAGACATGGTTCACAACACACACTGTTCGGGTGCGTGTACGTAATCGCAAACGCGAACAAAATACTGTGTGTGGTATGTAGCTTTGTTAGGTTCCTAAAAATGGGCTCAACAAATTGATGTTATTTATGACCCCTTCATCACCCCTGGAAAAATCCCCAAACGACCCCCAGGTTAAGAACCGCTGACCTAGATAATTGCATTAAATAAAACATTTATTCTGAGGAAGTTCGTTCATTTGCTTTAGCGTCTGAACAAGCCTGGGTGGCTGAAATTGTGGGAGACTTTGTCGTAAATGCTGTACAGATTTCGGATGGCTCCAGCACTGGTTCAGTTGCATTGAAGGCTGCGCTGAAGTGCTTCAATACCTTCGTGGATATAACTGTTTGACGGGGTGACATTTCCCCAGCTGATATTTTCCAACGTGCTACAAATACATGGTTAGTCAGGGGTATTTTGATCATTAAATATTGTAGCTTTTTCATTTTAAATCCCATATATGAAGTTGTTTAAACGCAGCAAAAATACGCCGCAAGAGTTTGGCAAAACCTGCTGCCATATTTGTGACGCTCCATCTTAAACCTTGAAAACAAGCAATTCGTAACAACAACAAGAAGTATTTCTCAATGTAATTATGACTCTTGTCTGTACCGATGTTGCAAAACATTATGCGTCACGGAGCTTTATTCACTCGGGGATATACGAGCGCATAAATTAACATTGCATTTCACTGCCCACGCATTTCAGCCAGCCCGTCTTCGAAAATGGGGAAAGAAGCTATTTTGCTAACAAGAGAGATTTATTACCCAGTTCTCGCAAGTTTTGGTGTTCCCGGTGAGTCATTCCATCTTGATTCCACATAACCAACTGTGGTTCGTTGGTTACTAAATCCTGCTGAATAAGTTGGTACTGGTTTACTGTTTCCACTGTCACAGAGATAAATACGTTATTTTACGTATTATCGGGCAAATCATATGGTATCTTAGCACAGTCATATCATAGACTATTACCTGAATGGTGGCCGATTAGGAAAAGGGGAGATGCAACGAGACCTGGGTGTCATGGTACACCAGTCATTGAAAGTAGGCATGCAGGTGCAGCAGGCAGTGAAGAAAGCGAATGGTATGTTAGCATTCGTAGCAAAAGGATTTGAGTATAGGAGCAGGGAGGTTATACTGCAGTTGTACAGGGTCTTGGTGAGACCACACCTGGAGTATTGCGTACAGTTTTGTTCTCCTAATCTGAGGAAGGACATTCTTGCCATAGAGGGAGTACAGAGAAGGTTCACCAGACTGATTCCTGGGATGTCAGGACTTTCTTATGAAGAAAGACTGGATAGACTCGGCTTGTACTCGCTAGAATTTAGAAGATTGAGGGGGGATCTTAAAGAAACTTGCAAAATTCTTAAGGGGTTGGACAGGCTAGATGCAAGAAGATTGTTCCCGATGTTGGGGAAGTCCAGAACAAGGGGTCACAGTTTAAGGATAAAGGGGAAATCTTTTAGGACTGAGATGAGAAAAACATTTTTTACACAGAGAGTGGTGAATCTCTGGAATTCTATGCCACAGAATGTAGTTGAGGCCAGTTCATTGGCTATATTTAAGAGGGAGTTAGATGTGGCCCTTGTGGCTAAAGGGATCAGGGGGTATGGAGAGAAAGCAGGTACAGGATACTGAGTTGGATGATCAGCCATGATCATATTGAATGGCGGTGCAGGCTCGAAGGGCCGAATGGCCTACTCCTGCACCTATTTTCTATGTTTCTATGTTTCTATAAATGAGTGCAAAATATAAAGGAAATAAGAGTGTAAAATTGGGAGTTATGCTGTTATACATTAGTTATGCAATTATGCATCAGTCCCTGATGCGCTGTGTCGTTGGAAGCTCAAGGAATGTAATTACCGTAATTACCGATATACTTTTAGTCCGTGCCTGCAGTGGAATGCTTCATTTATCGATAGTACACTAGAGTATCTTCGGCTTCCTCCCACATTCCAAAGACGTACAGGCAGGTAGTTAAATTGCCTTGGTAAATGTAAAAATTGTGTGTGTGTGGGATAGTGTAAATGTGTGGGGATCGCTGGTTGGCGTGGACCGGGTGAGCCGAAGGGCCTGTTTCCACACGGTGTCTCTAAACAAAACTTGGTATGGTTGCCTGTGGAATTGATGAGAGTGGTGAAAATGTTACTTTCAGAACGTAGGAGAGAGATACAAGTAATTTTCAGAAGTTAACAAATTCCCATTTCATTGATAGAATCTTTGTGGATACAAAAATGTTATGAAATTCAGGCATATTCAAATATCTGGTATTGGTTTACATTGTCACTGTGATACAGTGAAAAACATTTGGTTTGCATGCTATCCAAATCATGATTGGGGATGATCAGCCATGATCGCAATGAATGGCTCGAAGGGCCGAATGGCCTCCTCCTGCACCTATTTTCTATGTTTCTATGTTTAGTATTACATGCAGTTTGAGCACGGCCATATTCGTTCACGCGATAATCAAAACAAGATCTACCAGTCAGACGACCAGAAAGTTTCATTGCATTGTGTCTTGCCTTTGGGTAGGAAGTGACACTGGGCCAATCGATGGTGAATTTAGAAATTGCCCTTCAGCATATATCTACTCAAAGTTAATCAGAAACGAGAACTGGATGTTTCCTGTGGAACAGCATCCCTCTTCCCATCAGAACTGCCCCCTCCATCAACTCCTTTAAGTCGAGACTTAAAACTCATCTTTACTCTCAAGCCTTTCTTGACGTCCTCTGAGGGAGGGTTATGTGTATGTATTTATGTATGTACTTAATCCACGAGCCAATGTTGTATAACTTTAATACCACCACCAATGTAAACGAGCGTTGTTTTTTAAATGTGCTACAGAAATAAAAGTGACTGGACTTGACGATTCCTCTTTATTCCTTACAGCAAACCTGGTGACAATCGCGATTCTCTCTCGAGGAAACTGTGGCCTCTCCAAGTGTATCTCCGTCTACATGCTGGGCATGGCATTGGCTGATCTACTGGTGATGATCGTCAATGTTATAGTGTATTATACTTTGATCTATCGCTTTCCACTTTCCTTTCTGCTTCATACTCCTGTTTGTAGGTTTATTCTATATCTGACTGCAATCACACTCGACTTGTCCGTTTGGTTTACCATCTCCTTCACGTTTGATAGATGTGTAGCCATTTGTTCTCCAGGGCTAAAGACCAGGTACTGCACAAAGAGGACGGCGACCATCGTACTGACAACATTCACTTGCGCGATCGTGTTCAAGAACGTCCCAGTTCTCTTTACATATGAAACCATGCAGATAATAGACAATGTGCAGTGGGGCTGCAAGGCAAATGCACGATTTGCTGCTTCACCTTTCGGTTCAGCATTCCTCCTGTGTCACGTTCTGTCCGTCGGCCCCGTTCCCTTTACTTTAATTTTCCTGTTTAACTCGTTGACAGTCAAGCGCATCTTAGCTGCCAGTAGAGCCCGCATGAAGCTTCGTGGCAACAAGGGTGCGAATGAACAGGATCCAGAGGTGGTGACCAGACGGAAGTCCATTATATTACTCTTGGCCATCTCTGGCAGCTTTGTCCTCCTGTGGATAACAGCCGTCGTGAGCTTTTTTACGACGGGACTGACAAACATCAACAGTTACCGAGGTGACCGCGCAAACCCGGCATACATGGCCACGGAAGTCGGAGCCATGCTGAAATATTTGAGTTCTTGTTCAAACACGTGCATCTATGCAGCCACCCAAAGTAAATTCAGAGCGCAGTTGAAGGAAATTGCAAAATCGCCCTGGAGGATAATGCTGAAGTTGGTAAGAAGGTGAGCCCGAGAAAATATCAATAAAATGTGTTATTTTAACAAAAGTGCTTACTCGACTCATATTAAGTTTATTCAAGTCTGTTAACTGGAATCTTTTTGCCGTGAACACGGAACGAGTTGTATAATTGTCATAGGAAGGCGCTATTTAACGCATTCTCCAATGAATTAATTCACCTCGTCCTGTACATTTCTCGCGGCCGCATTGAGAAAACAATGCAGCGAAATTGGTCGTCACAGACTCCACCCCCCTACTCCCAATTGCTCAGTCTACGTCGCATCTGCTCCAAAGATGAGGTGTTCCATTCCGACATCCGAGATGTCCTCATTCTTTAGGGAACATGTTTCCCCTCTCCCATCAAAGACAAGGCCCTTACACGTGTCTCCTCCTTATCTTGCTCCTCCAGTCGAAACATAGTCAGTGCCCCAAGTCCTCACCTTTCACCCCATCAGCCGTCGCATAAAACGCATAAAATCCCCAACAGTTTCGCCTTCTCCAACGGGATCCCGCCACTACCGCATCTCTGCATCCACGGCCCTTTCTGCTTTCCGCAGAGACCGTACCCTTGGCAACTCACTGGTTAACCCAACCTTTCCCAACCAAACTAGGTACCTTCACCTGCAACCGCAGGAGATGCAGCACCTGTCCCTATACCTCCTCCCTCTACTCTGTCAATGGACTCTAACGGTCCTTTCAGGTGAGGCAGAGGTTCACTTGCACCTCCTCCAACCTCATCTACTGTATCCACTTTTCCAGGTGTGGACCATTATATATCGGCGAGACCAAGCGCAGACTTGGCGATCGTTTCGCTGAACACCATCGCGAAATCCATCTCGGCTTACTTGATTTCCCCGTTGCCAAACTCTTTAACTCCCTTCCCCATTGCCATGCTGACCTTCCTGTCCTGGGCTTCCTCCATTGTCAAAGTGAGGTCAAACGTAACTTGGAGGAAGAGCCCAACACATTTCGCTTGGGCACCTTTTAGCCCAGGGGTGTGAATAATATATCTACCATCAAGTAATGCACTCCCTCTCTCTCCGACTCTCTCCACCAGAGTCGTCGTACTAGTTTTACTGTCATCCTGCATAGTTCCACTGTCTGAATAACTCGTTATCATCTATCCCACAGCCAACAATGGACCACTGTGGGCACAGTTCCTTGATTATCGTTGCTTTTTGCATCTTCCACTCATTTGGCCCAAGACCCATCTACATTTCTCGTTCCCTTTCACCTGACTCGTCACCGATTCCGTTTCTCCTGAGATGTTGCCTGACACATTGAGTTACTCCAACTTTTTGTGTCTATCTTCGGTTTAAACCAGCATCTGCAGCCTCCCTACACAGTGAAATTGGTCGGTCAGGAATTAGTAGAATCTCTCTTACAATGTCCGTCTGGTAGGTTTGTTTAATTCGTCAATATGGTTTAATTCAGCGCGGTGACCATGTATTACTACTTCATAAGATACCGTGCAATTCCAGGTTTCCAGCCCGGAGGCGGAACAGAGCATTTGTAGGGGCGGTGAAGTTTTTAAAAATCTGGTGGATCCTTGAGAGATACTGTTGCCAACGGAAAGTGTAACGGAGTGGGCTTTTAGGAGTGGTCATCAGCAAGTGTTGCATGTGAAAGTAAGTCTTCAGGCTTACACTCGAGAGGGAGCAAATGGTAAAATAAAGAAATGTCTTTTCTTTTCACAGGTTCCTCTGGTGGTAGTGCAGAGGGAATGGCAATTAGGGGACTGTTCACGTTCATAATAAATTCATAATTTATATGAGCAAAATTAAACCATTCCGCCCATCAAGTCTACTCCGCCATTCAATCATTGCTGATCTACAGTATTTTTCCCTCTTAACCCCATTCTCCTGCCTTCTCACCTAAATCCTGGCACCTGTACTAAACAAGAATTTGTCAATCTCCGCCTGCGAATTTGTGAAGATGCAGCTGCAGCATATGGAAAGTCTGGGAGACTTCTTGAATTCACGGCGCTGCTCGGAGAGGGCATAACGGAGGGTTTATCCGCTGAGGCAATAAGGGTAGAATTGAATAATAAGAAAGGTGCAAGCACTCTAATATGATTATATGTAGGCCCCCAAAAGCCAAAGGGAGACGGAGTAACACATGCTCAGAAAGATTACGAACGATTCAAGAAGGATTTAGAGATAATCCAGGGAGGACAGCGAGCCTCATGAGAGACAATGGGCGAACTAAGGTCAATGCTTTGTCTGTGGCACAATGGAGCAGTGGTAGAGTAACAGCGACGAGGACCCAAGTTCGATCTTCACCAGTTCCACAGTTCTCAACAATGTATCCCTCTTGAGATCATACCTTTCCTAGTTAATAATTTGCCTGCCAGGGAACCACCCTGCCTGACGGAGATGCCGTCCTGATTGTCCTGGTCCTGGTCCTTTCTGGCCTCCAGTTCTCTCTCTCCCGCCAATAGATTTGCACAAAAGGATATTTGGTTTCTGAGCCCACTCCTGGAGAGTACATGAAGGCACAAATCCGCATTCCTTCTGTGTAGTTTCTGGATGGCTACTTTACGGCCGCCATGGAGACTGTGGGTGGACACTCTGCTTCTGTGTTGATTGAATCTGATTTTCCTCAACACAAAATCACAACAAAAGTTTTGAAAGAAGTGAACATAAAGGACCGAATTAGTTGAGTCGTACACAATTATAAACTAAACGCCATTCGAACTGAGTTGAAACTCAGAATTGTAGTGTTCGACTCCACTGGCAAAGAGAGGGATAGCAGTGAAGAATGCTAATATATTTATTTTAAGAACATAATTAAAGACACTGGTTAAAAATGTCTTCAACAGAATAACATAGGTGTCGGGAGTAATGAGATTCGGGATCTCTCATTGAGTACGGTACTTACTCCCTGACATATTTGATTATCATAGGTTAGGTTAGGATTATGCTTTGTCTGCAGGTTTTAAATAATGTTCGCATATATCTGGCACACGAGAGGTGTAGAGCGTTTGCGACTCGGAGCAATAAAAAAAAATCAAATGACTAATTCAACGAAAATATAGATTCCATATCACTAATTCACGCGATGTTCTTTTATAAAGGGCATAATGAAAAGTCCACAACAATCGGATCATCCTCATTTATTATTTCTGTTAAATTTCAGTGTACTTGTTAAATACCGCTCCTTTTGCCATGCACGGTTCCCGTTTTATACATCAGGTTCACTGACTGAGCAGATATTTTTGATCACGCCTTCTGTCATTCCCAACGCTATAATGCACTCTAACCTTTCGCCACTTTCATCCTCAGACTCGCCTTTTGCAATTCACTTTCCTTCCAGCAATGTTTTTGAAGTCGCGGTGTTAATTCAGCTTACACCTATGCCCTGGCATGTGTTACTTTCGCGACAATTCCATTAAATATCCTGAACTAAACATTACTCGTGGCTGAGATCCTTGTCACATCGCATTGTCTAGCTACAGCTAATAGACAATAGGTGCAGAAGTTGGCCATTCGGCCCTTCGAGCCAGCACCGGCATTCAATGTGATCATGACTGATCATCCACAATCAGTACCCCGTTCCTGCCATCTCTCCATATCCCCTGACTGCGCTATCCACTATCTAGCTCTCTCATGAAAGTATCCAGAGAACCTCAAGTTCCCTTATCAACTCCAGTTCATTACACAACACTAAATCCAGAATTGCCTTTTCCCTAGTAGGCTCCAGTACAAGCTGCTCTAAGAACCCATAATAATGACCTGTTTCCTTTATCATTGTTACTTTTTGGCATATCTTTCATTCATTTGTTCTATATCTCTCTACATCATCGTCTATATTTCTCGTTTCCCTTTACCGTGATTTTCGGTCTGAAGAGTCTGGACCCAAAATGTCACCCATTCCTTCTCTCCAGAGATGCTGCGTATCCCCGTTGAGTTACTCCAGCATTTTGCGTCTATCTCCAGCATCTGCAGTTCCTTTCTACGCCTTCCTACTGTTAGTTCCCTTTCGAAGCCAGAACTGGGACATTTAAAAACAAAATCAAAATATAAACTTCTGGCGGAAATAACTGGTTCGGGCAGCATCTCTGGGATTTCATGATGGGACCATGCATATGTCGTCCTCAGTTCCCTCAGCACTACAAGTTACAGTATCTGCCGTATGGGTATCTTTTTTTTTTAACGTTTTTATCTCTGTGGTCAGTGTTGTTGTCAGCTGGCCAAAATAGAAAAAAAACACAAGACCGAGCCTATATTCTTGTTTCCATTAGCGCATAATTCTCACAGCGGACAGTGTTCCATATAACGAACCGTACGTATGTCCTGTGGCCTTGTTAATATAAACCGCGTCTGACGCTGCCGGGTGTAAATATACATAACATGTTATTGACATAATGGTATTGAATGGGTGGAACTGCGACAGGCAGTGATGCATGCCAGCATACCATTACTTCAATGACATTTTATGTGTCTTTTGAAGCACTATTACTGATAACAAAGCTCATTAAATAGACCGCATGTCTACAACGTGTTCCTATCACAGGCTTCTCGGTACAGTAGACCTGCCTCTGTGCGTGTGCGTATCAATAACCAAAGAAAAGGAAGAAATGACTCCCTGAATGCGTGCCAGAGATGGTCGAGAGAGCATGCATCTTGCAATGTGTGCAAGACAAACCATGGGTGGAGCAGGCCGCCTGTCGTGCCATCAGTGAAACCTCTGCCTATTGTTCATAAGTGATAGGAGCAGAATTAGGCCATTTGGCCCATTACGCCTACTCCGCCATTCAATCGTGGCTGATCTAGCTCTCCCTCCTAACCCCATTCTCTTGCCTTCTCCCCATAACCACTAACACCCGTACTTATCAAAAAATCAACGCGATGTTCTTTTATAAAGGACATAATCAAAAGTCCACAACAACCGGAACACCTTCATTTGTTATTTCTGTTACATCCATAAACATTTCAGTGTACTTGTTAAATTCCGTTCCTTTTGCCATGCACGGTTTCCGTTTTATACATCAGATTTTACTTCGGAGTCACGTGAGTGATTCCGTGAAGAACCCCGCCAGTCCGCATGTGCGTCATTACGTCTCATGCATTGCGCAACGACTGGCTGGCAGGCGCGTTGCTCCTCCAGCGGTAAGTTTTAAAAACCCTCAGGTAAGTGTTTAAAACTTAATCGGAGGTCGTTTTCTTGGGTCGGTAATTCTTGTTACAGGAGCAAGTTCGAGTCGATGGAGAAAGCGTCTAAGGTGAAGTCAAGGCGAGCCGCCGGGAGAGCAGCTATGGACGACCGCGGGAGTGCGGGCAGTGGGCGGCCATCTATCTCACCTTCCAAGTCGCTGGCGGAACAGCCGGCGACTTCAGACTTGGTGCCTCCTGAGAGCACCGTGAATGCACCATTGGGGCGGAAAGCTACAAAGAAGTCTGCAAGGCCCGTTGACTCGGATGAGTCGGGCCAGGAGGGTTCCCCTCCTACAAGGGATAGCGTCTTTGGACGTTTGTCCAGGATGGAGCTCCTGATGGAGAGGATGCTCCACCATGATGCGCTCCAACAGGAGGAGTTGTATCAGCGCGGGTCTCCTCGGGGGCCCGCGCCAGCGGCACCTGTATCAAGGCTGCTTAATGTCTCCCTCTCGGAGGAGGAGAGCATGCGGGGTCAGTTTTGTTCTGACTCCGAGTCCGTGGGTATAGCCATGGAGCATACCCCAAGGCAAGAAGGGCCGAGCCAGAGGTGCCAGTCATGGCATCAAGATTTGCAATCCCGACCGAAACAGGGGAACCGCTGGGTGAAGATTTGGCCGCGAGTATAAATTACCTGGGCTCACACCAGCTTCAAGAGCACACTATGGAGGAAACATCCAAAAAATATGAGACTCCTGCTAACTGTGTCCTGTTCAAAGTGACGACTGCTAACCACGCCATCTGGGGTCACATGGGCATAGGTATCAGAGCTCAGGAGGTGAGGCTCCAGAAGATACTGAAGCTGCTCGCCTCGGGCATCACAGCTTTCGCCAGGTCAGTGGATGGAGGGCCCCTGTCTGATGTGCAGCAGGATGCCCTGGCCCTAATGTGCAATGCACATTTTGAAATAAATTGCCTGAAAAAGAGTGCCATCCGCCCTACTATCAACCCCATGTTCAAATCCAGCAATATTCAACCACCGAATCTGTTGTTCAGTGAAGATCTCTCAAAAAGAGTCAAGGAGCTGGATGACGAGACAAGAACGGTTGGACTCATCAAAGCCCCGGCGACTAGTAAAACTTTGCTTTGCAGCAGCCCTACAAACGGTTCGCTGAAACTGGTTCAGGCCAAGGACCAAGCTGGCGCACTCCAACAGTGGCACGGGCAAACATGTCCTTACCCCTCAAAACCCGGGGGTAGAAATATCCACCGGTAACCATGGAGGTAGGTGGGTCTGGTTCTTTTCGGAACATATTATGTGTGGATCAGTTACAAGTTGGGGGGAGATTACACTTGTTTTTGACTGAATGGTATTTGATAACATCAGATTTGTTTATACTGCACAGTATACAAGGGTTCCGAATTGAATTCCTTCCCAAATTGTGTCCACCCACACAGCATAGACCAAGCCGGACATTGGTTTTTCACAACAAGAGAATTTGGATGTACAAGCTAAAATTGAAAAGTTATACAAAAAAGGTGTAATTGAGAAGTCGTTTCATCAATCTCACCAATTCGTGTCTAATATTTTTCCCAGGCAAAAGAAGGATGGGGGATGTCGAATCATTCTTGACTTGATGAGCCTTTATAAACAGTATAAACATTTCAAAATGGAAACTTTTGTTACTGCCAAACAACTGATTTCCAGAGGATGTTATATGGCATGTATATATCTTAAAGATGCATATTATTCAGTACCCATTCATAGGGATCATCAGAGATATTTGAAGTTTAGCTGGATGAGGCAATTATGGCAATTTAAAGCTCGGCCCCTAGATTATTTACAAAACTATTAAAACCAGTGTTGGGGCTACTCCGGGCTCAGAGTCATATTGTAATGGCTTATTTGGATGATATCTTAATCATAGGGAAGACTCTGGAAGCAGCTGAATTATCTGTTTCAGCTGCTAAACTCATGTTTGAGAGATTGGGGTTTCTCACCCATCCAGTTAAATCCAAATTGATACCAATTAGAGTTATTGATTATTTGGGATTCACCATTAACTCAACTCACATGTCTGTGACTCTGCCCAGGGGCAAGAGATTAGAATTAATTGAAGGCTGTAATGAGCTCGTGGTGGAGCAGCAACCTTCAATTCGACATGTGGCTAGCATTATTGGCAAATTAGTGGCTGCTTTTCCAGCTGCACAGTTTGGACGTTTGCATTATCAAAATTTACAACGTGCAAAGGAGCAGGCACTCAAAATACATGCAGGTCACTTTGATAGGTCCATGCAGTTACTAGTTGAAGCCATTGCTGAATTACAGTGGTGGATAGCGAACATTTGGCGTTGCTCCAGTAAAATTCTGATTGAGAAACCTTCAGTTGTTTTACAGACTGATGTTAGTGCTCTAGGATGGGGGTGCTACTGATACCATCTCTAGCTGCGGAGGCAGATAGAATATGCATGAGGCATTTATTCTTCAATCACATGGTATTAACTATTTAGAACTGCTGGGAGCATTCTATGGCCTTAAGGCTTATTGTACTAGTATGCATCACTTGCATGTTCAGCTTCAGATTGACACTACGGCAGTGGCATATGTTAATCACATGGGTGGAATCTAGTCGGTATCTTGTGATAAATTGGCTAACCTTATTTGGCACTGGTGTATTACAAGAAACATTTGGGTTTCAGCTATCTACTTACCAGGTAGATTCAACATAGTACCAGACCCAGGGGCAGTGGTGGTGGATGCATTCTCGCTACACTGGGGTGGAATGTTTTTATATGCATTTCCCCTATTTTGCCTCATCAGTCGGTGCTTGCTCAAAATCAAGCAGGACTCCGCCTCAGGAGTTTTGGTGGTACACACTGGCCTACACAGCCATGGTTCCCACTCGTTTTGGGAATAATAACACAGCCTCTTATGACTGTCCCTAAATGCAGTAACCTACTGGTGCACCCTCTGACCGGGGAGAAACATCCATTACATGACCGTATTGATCTATTGATTTGCAGATTCTGAGGAGGCCATACTTGGGGCTCGGACTATCCGATCGTACCGTGGATGTGATCTCTGTGGCCTGGAGGGATAGTACCAAAAAACAGTACATCTCTCATGTCAAGAATTGGGAGGTGTTTTGCTTACGGGGAACATAGCATATCACATGACACGTATCTCAGATGTGTTGGAATTTCTTTCAACGCTCTATTTTGATGAGGGGTTAAGCGATAGTGCCATCAATAGTGCCAGGAGTGCCTTATCATCGTACTTATGGCTGGGGTGGGAACAACACTCTGTTGGATCTCACCCTTTAATATCCCGGTTCATGAAGGGTATTTTTAACTCTAATCCCCCCAGGCCCAGGTACTCGTAAATCTGGGATGTGAGCATGGTACTCACGCTGCTTCACCAGTGGGCTCCAGCCACATCCCTGTCTTTGCCCAAAATCACTCTAAAGGTGGCCATGCTCATGGCGCTGGTTCCAGCGCAACGGGTCCAGGCGTTGCAGAAGCTGCGACTGGACAGGATGGTGACATCTGGAAATAACATAACGTTTTACATTTATGATTTAATTAAGCAGAGCAGACCAGGGGTGTCGGGGTTCAAGCTTATTTTTACGGCGTTCCCCACGGATTTGCGGTTGTGGGTAGTTACACACTTACAGGAATATATGTAGGTCACCAAGAGCCTCAGAGGCTCGGAGTTAGCATTATTTATCAGTCACAAAAAGCCGCATTAGAAAGTGTCGGTACAGACCATTTCAAGATGGCTGAAACAGGTTCTGGTTTGTGCGGGAGTAGACACTGACATTTTAAAATCTAACTCCACCAGGGCGGCATCAACGTCAGCAGCGAGGGCACTGGACGTCCCTCTCGACCATATCCTCATGGCTGCAGGATGGTCAAATGAACTGACTTTTCAGAGGTTCTATAATAAACCTCTTACTAGACCGGGGGTATTCGCCCATTCCATTTTAGGTTCTGTTTCATAGCTTCCCCCTGGGAGAGAGGGGTCGCTATTGTTTTTTCATTTGTTAATTAAAGCATCAACATGTTCAAATCTATGCCATGTTTCAATGCATTGTTTATTATTCACTCATCCTGGGTCAACTGATGCAGTGTGTGACGCCTGGATTCGTATCTACGGCATGAAATCACAGAGCTTTGAAATCTTCACGGAATCACTCACGTGACTCCGAAGTAAAATAGTAAGATTAAACGAGAACTTACCAGTTTGAAGTTTGATCTTTATTTTATGAGGAGTTACGATGAGCGATTACATGCCCACCGCTCCCAACCCTCATATTATAAAGGTCATCTGGTAGTTCTAGTTTTCTAATCTTACTATGTTACTTCAATTACTGTTATCTGTGATTTCACACCGCTGCTTTGAAGATTGACGCGCATGCGGACTGGTGGGGTTCTTCACGTAATCGCTCATCGTAACTCCTCATAAAATAAAGATCAAACTTCAAACTGGTAAGTTCTCGTTTAATCTTAAGGCTCTGTCTTACGGTGTTGTGGTCATCGGCGGTGAAGCGCGGCTTCACCTGTAGAGTGGACCGCACGGCAACGGCGAGAGTGCCGAGCCTATGCCACGGGAGCGCCGCACGGATGCTGCGCGGGGGCCGAGTGATTTAAATACGGCTGGTCCCACGTGCTTGCGGTAAGTTAAAAAAAGGGAGGGCCGACTGCGATGATGTCATTTTGGAACTGCGGGGCTATGGCGGCGGCCATCCTGATCGCGGCGCTGTAGCGGTGGCTGTGGCGGCGGCCGTGCCGCACACGTGACTCACTAGCGGCGGCTGTGGCGGCGGCCGTCCTGATCGCGGCACTGTAGCGGTAGCTGTGGCGGCGGCCGTGCCGCACACGTGCCTCACTGGCGGAGGCTGTGGCGGTGCAAGTTCGACGCACGGTGCTCGAGCCACACTGGCGGTGGCTGTGGCGGCGGCCGTGCTGCACTCGTGCCTCACTGGCGGAGGCTGTGCGGTAGGGACATATTTTTGAACAGTGTTGGTTTTACTTTAGCACCGTGCGGTGTTGGGAACAACGGCGCACGGCCCCGGAATTGTGCGTTTCACCGAGTGCGCGGTCTATGGCGGCCCAGGACTGGTAGATTCTTCCCGTTTCACCGCCAATGACCGCAGACTCGTGAGACAGGCCTTTTACTATTCACTGTCTGAGCGGATATTTTTGATCACGTTTTCTGCCATTACCAACGCTATAATGTACTAACGATTGTGTATCGTAGACTAGAGGTCAAGAAGAACACCCACAAGTGCGATCAGAACGGACTACAGCTATCCACGCTGGCGACAGTATGTTCATCAGAACACATTGATCCATATCCATAGGGGAGAGGGAGTGGGGAGAGGAGAGAGAGAGAGGGGTGAAAGAGAGAGGGGAGAGAGAGGAGAGAGGGGAGAGGGGAGAGGGGGGAGAGAGAAGGAGAGATAGGGGAGAGTGTGGGGGGAGAGAAGTGGGGAAAGCGAGGGGAGAGAGGGGGGAGAGGGGGAGAGAGGGGGGGAAGGAGAGAGGGAGAGGGGAGAGTGAGAGGGTAGAAGTTAGAAAGAAGGAGAGAGAGAGGAGGGGAGAGGGGGGGAATATAGATCTCTTCTGCCTTTCAGCACCGTGCGGATTAGTCTCTTCCCCTGTCACTCACCGGGATGGTCCACCCCTTCCTGCGCCATCGCGTCTTTACTGGAGTTGATGATAGCTGGCGGAGGTTTCCAACTGGACACAATTTTCGGAGGGACCCGAAGCAGACCAGCCCCAAGCATCAGGGACCCAGCATCGGAGACCCGACCCAGCATCGGAGACTCGACCCAGCCCAGCCCAGCATCAGAGACCCAGCATCGGGGACCCGACCCAGCCCAGCCCAGCATCAGAGACCCAGCATCGGAGACCCAGCCCAGCGTCAGAGACCCGACCCAGCCCAGGGTCGGTCACCCAGCCCAGCCCGGAGTCAGAGATGTCGCAAAACGGAAAGCGGAGACTCTGATTCCGGCGGAGGAGAACGACCAGCGCCCAGCGCCCGCTGTGAGTCCCCATCACACCGCCAATTCCAGCCACTACCCCTCTGGTCCCCCTTGCTGGCTTCTACCCACCTCCCCCATGATACCCCCCCTCTCGCCCATGGCTCTTCCCCCATCTTTTCTCCAAGCTCACTCCCCCTCACCTATCCCCCGCCCCACATCCTTCGCCCCCCCCTCCCCCACCCTCCCCTCTCCCCCCACAACTCCCCCCACGCCCACACACAACCCTCTCCCCACAACTCCTCCCCCCCACCCAACCCCCCTCCCCCCACAACACCCGCCCACCCCCGGCCCACACCCCCATATATTGATTATTTTGAACGGTGCGGCATCTTGGTGCCCGTGTGCTCGCCCAACATCTATAAAGTGTAATCTCAGAGAAGGGAACCCGGCATCACGGAGTAAGCACAACCGGACAGTCCATCTGTAGCGGTACAATAGACAATAGGTGCAGAAATAGGTCATTCGGCCCTTCGAGCCATTCAATGTGATCATGGCTGATCATCCACACCATGTATTTTAATGGGACCACACCATGTATTTCACACAGAAGATATCGGCAGCATTTGACAAATTGGGGAATATTTAATATAATCATTGTTATTGTACGGGTTCAGGGTAAGAAGAATGTAAGCGAACTACCTCTAAGTTACGTTTAAGAAAGAACTGCAGATGCTGGAACAATCGAAGGTAGACAAAAATGCTGGAGAAACTCAGCGGGTGAGGCAGCACCTATGGAGTGAAGGAATAGGTGACGTTCCGGTTCAGACCCTTCTTCAGAAGAGTCACCCGCTGAGTTTCTCCAGCATTTTTGTCTACCTACCTCTAAGTTATGATCGTGATATTTTTTTTCTGGCTCCACTCTCTGAAGAGTTTGTATCCGCCTGGTCCGGGTGCAAGTGGCATGTTTGGCATGTTGGCCTTCATAACGAGAGGTTTTGAGTATAGGAGTAAAGAGGTCCTTCTGCTGTTGTACAGGGCCCTGGTGATACCACATCTGGAGTATTGTGTGCAGTTTTGGCCTCCTAATTTGAGGAAGGACATCCTTGCTATTGAGGCAGTGCAGCGTTGGCTCACGAGGTTAATCCCCGGGATGTAGGGACTGTCATATGAGGAAAGATTGGAAACTCTGGGCTTGTATTCACTGGAATTTAGAAGGGTGAGAGGGGATCGTATTGAATCGTATAAAATTATAAAAGGACTGGACAAGCTAGATGCAGGAAATACGTTCCCAATGTTGGGGGAGTCCAGAACTAGGGGCCACAGTGTAAGAGTAAAGGGGAGGCCATTTAAAACGGAGATAGAAAAAAAAAATTCTCTGCCACAGAAGGCAGTGGGGACCAATTCACTGGATGAATTTAAAGGAGGGTTAGATAGAGCTCTAGGGGCGAGCAGAATCAAGGGTGGGGAGAAGGCAGGCACGGGTTACTGATTGTGGATGATCAGCCATGATCATATTGAATGGCGGTGCTGGCTCGAAGGGTCAAGTGGCCTCCTCCTGTACCTATTTTCTATGTTTCTAAATGAAGGCAAGGGATTAGATTGCATTTGTAAACCTGTATAAACAGAATGTTATCGATAAGTGCTCATGGCACTGATTTTGCTTGTTCTTACTATCAGAGGTATGATCTCTGAAAATGTTTGAAGTATATTTTATATGCTTATTGATTGCGACTTGCCTCTTATCTTACTTACTTCCCGGAATGTTTTTTGTTAATGCGTGGCATATTGATTATTTTGCAGCTACGTTCAAACTCCGATATAAAATAGGACATAGAACATAGAACAGTAGAGGACAGAAACTGGCACTTCGGTCCGTATCATTCTATGCCTTGGCGACCATTAGGGACAGTCAACATTAGTACATGGGAGAATTGATTTCGTTTTTTTTGCAGTATTAACTGAAAGGGGTATTATTTATTTATTTTATTCAGAGATACAGCGTGGAAACAGGTCCTTTGGAGTCCACTCCGACCAGAGATCCCGCACAACACTCTAGGGACAATTTCCAATTTTACCAAAGTCAATTATGTCTTTGGAGTGTGGGAGATCCCGGAGCAAACTCACACAAGTCACGCGGAGAACGTACAAACTCCGTACAGACAGCACCCATTGTCAGCGTTCACGGAAGGCCTCCAGAGTCCCCGTGGAAACCGCGTGTTCCCTCTCCAGGGACACGCTAGCACGGGCATAGGCCCGGAAGAGGGCAGGCAGCTGACTCTGGTGTGACCATTTACCCGCTGCCTGGACCCACGAATGGCCATCTTGGCGTAGCCCAGGAGCAAACCAACAGGGAGATCCCACCCCCCCGATCGACCCACCCCACTGTCTGCCCAAATACCAACATCATGGAACTAAGATGCAACCAAAAACCAAAGCCAAATCCAACTGCTTTTGTGTCATCGGCGAACTTGAAATACTGATTTTTGTCGTCAGTGTAAATGATCAATAAACCCTTGATTCTTTTCCCAGAACGGACCTACTCTGTTGTCCTCATTGACAAACGGTGGTATAAAACACTCCGAAGCAATATGTAAATTCACAACCTATACATGTATTCTGTAGTGAACTGGGTAAAGCGATTCATGACCTGTCTGGGCCCAGAGTGAGATTAATTTCACCCACAGTCACTGAATTATAGAAACATATAATCGGCAGACACACGTTTACCCACCTCGTCAATGCTGATCGGGAAACCTGTCTATTCTAGTCCCATTTATTGCATTAGGTCAGTATCCCTCGACGTAGTTTCTGTCGATAGACACACAATGCTGGAGTAACTCAGTGGGACAGGTAGCATCTCTGGGTAGAAGGAATGCGTGATGTTTCGGGTCGAGACCCTTCTTTGAACTGAGCACTTTCTGTTGAAGATCCTAACCAAATGCTTCTTAACTGTTCTAATCACACCTGTTCATTCTTCCCCCGCACAATTAAAGCATGGAATAGTCTTCACCCTACCATAGTTACCCAACCAGATGCAACTACGTTTAAGAAAGAACTGCAGATGCTGGAAAAATTTAAGATAGACAAAAATGCTGGAGAAACTCAGTGGGTGAGGCAGCATCTATTGAGCGAAGGAATAGGTGATGTTTCGGGTCGAGACCCAATCCGAAACGTCACCTATTCCTTCGCTCCATAGATGCTGCCTCACGCGCTGAGTTTCTCCAACATTTTTGTCTACCAACTAAATTTAAGGTAGCTCTTCTTCTCCAAGAATCCTTTTTTCCTCAAGTCCACCCTCCGCCACCTCCAGTTTAAATTCCATTTGGAATATTTTGGAGAACCAAGAACCAAGAACTGTCCCCTTCACACCTCCCGCCTGCTCTCTTAAGATAATCACCAGGCACTGTGTGAAAACATTACCTTTCAAATCTCTTAAATTACTCGCCGATTAAACCAGCGCTCTCTGGTTATATGCTCACCTGCCCTGGAAACCATGCGCTAACTGTCCATTCTACCCTGTGGCCCAGAGCATTATAATTCCAGCATCCAGTGGACTGGGATTGATGTTCAGAGGTCTCGCTGAGATACATTTTAGTTTCGTTTAGTTTAGTTTAGTTTAGTTTAGAGATACAGCGTGGAAACAGGCTCTTCGGCCTACCGAATCCGTGGTGACCAGCGATCCCCGCAAATTAACACTATCCTACACCCACATTATGGCCAATTTTATATTTATAACAAGCCAATTAACCAACAAACCTGTACATCTCTGGAGTGTAGGAGAAAATCGGAGCACCTAGAGAAAACCCACGCAGGTCACGGGGAGAACGTACAAACCATACAAACACCACCCATTGTCAGGATCGAACCCGGGTCTCTGGCGTTGTAAGTCAGCAACTCTACCGCTGCGCCATCGTGTAAGTACAAACAACAAATCTTGAATAACAGGACAGCGGGTATGAGTCAGAATGGCAAATTTCTGCTTTTGTTTTCATTGTTATTCTTTGGAATGAAACTAAAAAACTAAAAAACATTCATTTTGGACTATTTTAATTTCTCGCTTATTTCCCTTCTATTGTAGGCGTATAATGTCTGGACATTCGGATATAACCCCTACAGTGGAATATTTGGCAAACTATCTTCTCGTATTTATAAATCCTTCAAATAAACTGGGCTG
Organism: Malacoraja senta; assembly: GCA_038087875.1. NCBI lineage: Eukaryota > Metazoa > Chordata > Chondrichthyes > Rajiformes > Rajidae > Malacoraja > Malacoraja senta. Next base: position 94,946,549 of record CM075977.1, read on the forward strand.
ATTACGTTCCCACAGTTTTGCCATTACTAGCCAAGGGCTGTGTGTTGATCCATTTTCGTGCCTGTCCCTCATGTTATAAGTGGCGACAACTGGCATAAAGTGTTGTTTTAAACAGGTCCTTCAGCCCAACCTGCCCACACCCATCAACATGTCCCAACTACAACAATCCCACTTGCCTGCATTTGGCCCATATCCCTTTAAACCTGTCCTTTCCATGCACCTGCCTAATTGCTTCTTAAATGTTGCGATAGTGCCCCAACTACCCCCACCTGCAGCTCGTTCCATACACCCACCACCCTTTGAGTGAAAAAGACACCCCTCAGATTCCTCTAAAATCCTCTGGGCATGAGACGCTGTACCGCTGTACCTGATCTATTCCTCTCGTTATTTTATACACCTCATCCTCCTGCGCTCCAAGGAATAGAGTCCCAGCCTACTCAACCTCTCCCTATAGGTGAGACTTCCAAGTCCTGGCAATATCTTTGTAATTCTTCTCTGCACCCTTTCAAACTTAACAACATCTTTCCTATAACATGGTGCCCTGAACTGAACAGAATCCTTTAAATACGGTCTCACCAACGGCTTATACAACTGCAACATGACCTCCCAACATTCTCGACTCAATTCTATGACTGATGAAGGCCAATGTGCCAAACGTCTTTTTGCTAGACACAAAATGCTGGAGTAACTCAGCGGGAGAGGCAGCATATCTGGATAGAATGAATGGGTGATGTTTCAATCCAGATCCTTTGTACAACTGAATAAATATTTACAAAACTAATTTACAACAGGTAAATTAGATTTTGGATTAGACTAGACTAAGTGGGACCCGTTGGGTCCCAGCATCACACGGGTGGGTTGGTCCCCCAAGCAATATTCCACCTCTCCACCAATTCCAATATTGATGGTCAGTTGGGGGGGGGGGGCTTTCTGGAGCGCTAGTATGGGTGTTGTCCCTCGGGTAGTACAGGATGCAAGGCCACCCAATTCAAGTGCAGTTTCATACCATTTCAAGCAGGGTGCAAGGCCACTAAAGACAGTGAGTCGTGACCTCTCCCTCCTCCATCTTGCAGAGACTGAGCCACGCCCACACTTCTGGGTTTTATAGTCCCTCCCCCCTCCCACCAGAAGGGGCGTGGTCTTCATGGCGTGATTGACAGGAGAGAGAATCTCAACATTTTTTAAACACTAATTACTCTTTTATTTTTCATCGATGGGAAAAATCCTTGGCACTTGTTGAGTGGAGGGGGACTGAGTAATATTGCCAAAAATCACAGCCGTACGTGGTAGCATTTGTTTCTAAAATCAATATAAAGGGCAAACAGGAAGTGGTCAAGATTAGACTTTTAATTATATAGAAGGCAAGGCAACTTTAAATAGGCAAGGCAACTTTAATTAGACAAGGCAACTTTAATTAGGCAAGGCAACTTTAATTAGGCAAGGCAAGTTTAATTAGGCAAGGCAAGTTTAATTAGGCAAGGCAACTTTAATTAGACAAGGCAAGTTTAATTAGGCAAGGCAACTTTAATTAGGCAACACAGCTTTAGCATTTCCAAACCAAAGGCAACACAGCTTTAGCTTTTCCAAACCAAAGGCAACACAGCTTTAGCATTTCCAAACCATAGGCAACACAGCTTTAGCATTTCCAAACCAAAGGCAACACAGCTTTAGCATTTCCAAACCAAAGGCAACACAGCTTTAGCATTTCCAAACCAAAGGCAACACAGCTTTAGCATTTCCAAACTATATTTTCAAACCACATTAAGGGCACTGACACGTCAGTAAAACCACTCACAGTTTAGTAAACATGTGTTCAGTGTTATTCACAGCTCAGACTGAGAGATGTGACCCTCTCGCTCCCCCATCTTGCAGAGACTAACTGAGGCACTCAACACTTCTGGATTTTATAGTTCCTCCAGAAGGGGCGTGGCCTTCAGGAGAGAGAATCTCAACATTTTTTAAACACTAATAACTCTTTTATTTTTCATCAATAGGAAAAACCCTCTTGTCCTGTACAGCAGAGGGGGACTATGAGAAAGATGGCGAAAAATCACAGCCGCAAGCAGCAGCGTTTTTTCTAAAATCAATATACAGAACAACAGGAAGTGGTCAAGATCAGACTTTTAGTAATATAGATAAATTAGACAGAAAGATTTTAGAGGAATCCGAGGGGTGACTTTTTCATGCAAAGGGTGCAGGTCCGTTGAAGTAAATGACAATTGAATGTAACATTGCTACTATGTATTGGAAACATCTAACGAAATGCTTGCATTCATTGGGATATCTTCTCATACCGTTGGTTGTAACTTTCCTAGAAAGAAAGTTCAACTTAAGAAACACTTCACATTAATGCAGCCTCATCAATTACATTAACAAAACTGTTTTAAAACCAGTTATTGTAAACTTCTGCTGACATAAAGACAATTGAATGCACAATAACTTAGCTGCTTTATGTTGGAAACGACTAACAAAACTGTTTGCATTCAGTAGAATGCTTTTTCATAAGCACCAGGCCATTACCTCCAGGACTATCTCAGATTTCATCACCTCTGGTGATCTGTCCTCCACAGCCTCCAACCTCATTGTTCCACAGCCTCGCATGGCCCGCTTCTACCTACTCCCCAAAATCCACAAACAGAACTGCCCTGGCAGACCCATTGTCTCTACCTGCTCATGCTCCTCTGAACTCATCTCCACATACCTTGATTCTATCCTATCCCCGTCCAATCCCTTCCCACCTATGTCCAGGTCGCCTCCCATGCCCTTCAACTCTTTAACCACTTTTGGTTCCCAAGTCCCTCATCACTCATCTTTACCATGGACGGTCAGTCCACACCTCCTTCTCCCGCCAGGACCAACTTTGCTTCCTCCTCGAACAGACCCACCCAATTTCCCTCTATGAACACTCTCCTCTGTCTAGCAGAATTTGTCCTCACCCTCAACAACCTCCCTTTTGACTCCTCCCGCATTCTCAAAATCAAAAGCGTAGCCATGCGCACTCACATGAGCCCCAGCTATGCATGCCATTTTGTCAAACAGTCCAGTCATACACATGGCCCTTTCCCCCAACTCTTTCTCCACTACATGGCTAGGGGAATCAAGGGATATGGGGAGAAGGCAGGCACGGGTTATTGATTGGGGACGATCAGCCATGATCGCAATGAATGGCAGTGCTGGCTCGAAGGGCCGAATGGCCTCCTCCTGCACCTATTTTCTATGTTTCTATGTTTCTACATAACCAACTACATTGGTGTTACCTCCTGCACCTATGCAGAACTTTACTAACATCACCACTAACTTTTACCCAGCCCTCAAATTCACCTGGACTATTTTGGACCTTTCTCGATAGCTGTGTCTCCATCATAGAAGACAGACTATCGACTGACATCTATTATAAACTTACCGACTCTCACAGCTGTGAATGACACCTCTTCCCACCCTGCCTCTTGCAGAGATGCTTTTCCCTACTCTCAGCTTCTGTGTCTACATCCACTCCCAAGATGAAGTGTTCCATACTGTGACATCTGCGATGTCCTAATTTTCAGGAAACATGTGTCTGTCCTTCTGTCGTAGATGAGGCCCTCAGACGTGTCTCTTCTGTTTCCCATAGTTCTGCTCTCGCTCACACTCTCCCCAGATGAAACATGGACAAAGTTTCCCTGGTCCTTTCACCCCGCCAGCCTCCATATCCAACACATTATCCACCGACATTTCCGTCATCTCCTAAGGGATCCCACCACTAATCACATCTTCCCATCTCCATCACTTCCGCAGGGACCACTCCCTCTACAATCCCTTGATTCACTCATCCCTTCCCACCAAACCACTGCCTCCTCCAAGTACTTAGAAACATTTAGACAAGTTCAGAAGTTCATCAATGTCCGGAGAAGAATTAGGCCATTCGGCCTACTCCACCATTTAATCACAGCTGACCTATCTCTCCATCCTTACCCCATTCTCCTGCCTTCTTCCAAGAACCCCCGACACATATACTAATCAAGAAATAATCTATATCTGCCTTAAAAATATCCATTGACTTGGCCTCCACAACGTTCTTTGGCTATGAATTCCACAGATTCACCACCCTCAGACTAAAGAAATTCCACCTCAATTCCTTCCTAAAGGAATGTCCTTTAATTCTGAGGCTATGACCTCTGGTCCTGGACTCTCCACATCCATTCTATCCAGGTCTTTCACTAGTTGGTAAGTTTCATTGAGTTTCATTTATTTCTCTTCCTTCTATATTCCAGCGGGTAGAGGCCCATTGCCGTCAAACATTCATCATATGTTAACCCAATCATTCCTGGGATCATTCTCATAAACCCACTAGACCCTCTCCAGCACCAGCACGTCCTTCTTCAAAAATACGGCCCAAAATTGCTCACAATACTCTACATGCAGTCTGATCAGTGCTTTGTGGAACTTCTGCATTACATCCATGTTTTGGTATTCTAGTCCTCTTAAAATAAATACCAGCATTGCCTTTGCCTTCCTTACTACTGATTCGACTTGCAGATTAGATTTGTGGGAATCCTGCACCAGCACTCCCAAGTCCCTTGCACCTCTGATTTCTGGATTCTCTCCCCATTTAGGAAATAGTCTATGCCTTTATTCCTCCAACCAAAATGCATGACTCCACACGCTGCTACACTATATTCCATCTGCCACTTCTCTGCCCACTCTCCCAACCTATCCAAGTCCTTCCGCAGTGTCCCTTCTTTCTCTACACTACCTGCCCCTCCACCTACCTTCGTATAATCTGCAAACTTGGCCACAAAGTTTTCAATCCCCTCATTCAAATAATTAATGTACAACGTGAAGAGTAGCGGCCCCAGCACCGACCCCTGCAGAACTCTGCTAGTCACTGGCAGCCAACCAGAAAAAGTCCTTTTTATTGCCACTCTTTGTCTTCTGCCATCAAGCCAACCTGTTATCTATGCTAGTATCTGCCCTTTGATACCATGGGCTCTCATCTTCTTTAGCAGCCTCACTTGCGACACCGTATAAAAGGCATTTTGAAAATCTAGGTAAACAACATCTGACTCTCCTTTGTCTGCCCTGCTATTTACTTCTTCAAAGAATTCCTGCAGTTTCGTCAGGCAAGATCTCCCCTTCACAAAACCATGCTGACTTCAGCCAATTTTATCATGGACTACTAAGTACTCTGTAACCTCATCCTTTATAATGGACTCTAAAATCTTACCAACTACACGACAAGTGTAGTGTATATAATGGTAACTGTGCCTTTAAGAACTGAGTACCAGATGGTGTGATTTGTGTCATGTGACATATTCATTATCTTATCAGTCTCATCAATATGTATGTGAGTATACGCGGTGTACTTTGGTAAAAAATAAAGATGACCCACACTGACAACGGTTTGAATGAAAACCTGTACTTTGTTCCCATCTACATTCCACTGCCATAATAGCTAACCATGATGACGAGTTTGCGAATTCCACCTTTGAATTCAGTGCAGGGCCATTTTGCAATATGGATCAGTTGTTGCAGAAACATCATGCTATGTTCAAGGACAGCTACGATGGCATAAAGGGCAAGCAAACAAACATCTGGATTCGGCCCAAAGTGACACCGATCTACTGGTAACCGCGACCACGGCCATAGTCGCTGAAAACTAAGGTGGAAGCTGAAATCAAAAAGTTGGAACAAAACAATGTGCTGGTTAAAACAGATCACAGTGATTGAGCTACTCCATCAGTAGTGGTGCTGAAAGCGGACAACACAGTGAGATTGTGTGGAGATTATAAAATGACCATCAATCAAGCAGTAGATGATGAACATAATCCACTACCAACCTCACAACCTCACGAGATCTATATGCTGAACGTGCTGGTTCCAAGGTATTTTCTAAGCTAGACCTATCACATGCATCACATCAAAGAAGTTCTCAAAGAACAAATTATAGAAGGGAATTCAAAATCCAGCATGTCACAGTGGCTAGCTAGTTTCTCACTGAATTATGGTACCATGCCACAATCTACTACAGGGTACAGGCCAGCTGAACTTCTCATCAAAAGAAGGCTCAGATCTAGGAGTTTGGTTTTACCTAACCAGTCTCTTGAGGTTGAACGCAACCAATCTGAACAGAAACGTCATTGTGGTGGAAGTCAAAAAGAACGTAGGTTCAATACACATGTCAGGTACGTGTTCTCAGCCCCCCCTCCCCTACAAACAAATGGGAGGTGGGAACAGTAGTTGAAGTGGGTGGTACCATGAGATACTTGGTAGAAATTGGAGGACATGTTAGAAGTGTGCACACAAACCACATGATCCCAGGAAGGGATGAACCGGTGCAAGAGCAAAGCATAGATGAAGAAGTAGATCTGTCAGACTTTGGTATTATTCCAAGTTTAGATGTAAGATCAAAATCTCCAAAGAAAGTGGTGACAAAGGTAAATGATCCTGAACTTGACTCTGCTTTAGAACCACAACCTGACACTCCCCATAAACCACGCAGAAAGAGTGCGCAAACCAGTGGTAGACAAAAATGCTGGTGAACTCAGCGGGTGAGGCAGCATCTATGGAGCGAAGGAATAGGTAACGTTTCGGGTCGAGACCCTTCTTCAGACTAAGTAAACCAGTCGTCAGATTACACTAATAAAATTGTTCCAGTTTGGCTAATTCATGTTATTTTATTTTCTAAGGGGAGGGCAGTGTGGTGTATATAATGGTAACTGTACCTTTAAGATCTGAGTACCAGAATTGTCTGTTTTTTGTCATGAGATGTATTCATTATCTTATCGGGCTGGTGAACATGTGTAAGTGCAGAGTACTTTCGTAAAATAAAGTTGACCCACACTGGCAACGGCTCGACTGAAAACCTGTTTGTTTCAATGTAGATGCCGTAATTCACTGCCGTAATATCTCGCATGGACAAGCAGCGTGAATAAAAGGCATGTGGACGCAGGAGGTGGTATTAAGTTCAGAATTCTGCTGGAAACTTTATTGGATACGTTTCGCCAGCTACAGGTGTACGTATGTCCACTTGTCCCAGTTGTTGTCTTCATTGAACAGCTGAGCAGAGAAGGACAGAACGCATGTTGGCGAAGATAGACACAAAAAGCTGGAGTAACTCAGCGGGTCAGACAACATCTCTGGTGAAAAGAAATAGGTGACGTTTCAGGTCGAGACCCTTCTTCACAACGCATGTTTCATTCTGTTAACAGCAGCGGTCCTGTCCTCTGTTGTTGCTCTTGCTCTTGGTGTTGACCTCGTTCCCTCCTGTCCATCGGCCCTTCCTCCACTCCCTTCTCGTCGCTCTCGGTGTCCTGTCCTCGCCTTTAAGCTCTGCTGCTCCGGCAATTAAATAGTTGTCTTTCTTCGGCAGCAGGAACGACCCGACGTCCGGAGATACGCGAAGAGCCGGAGGGAGGATGCGAGCACAGACTGCGGAGAGTTGAAGAGCGGCGGTGGCTGGTGAATCGCGGTTCCCGGGCAGCCGTGGACACTTCGGCAGCGATGGCGACCTGTGACACGGCGACGGGCGACACATTTGACCGCGGCAGCGAGAAACCGAGCGAGCTGAGCGGCGGACGGGGAACTGGGTCGCCGGCTTCAACGAGCAGTCAGCGTGAATCCAAGGTACCGGGGCGCGACTTGAATACAAGGGTACAAGCTACCGAGGGGGCCCGCGGAGGAGTGGACGGTTCGTGGGCGAGTGGCGATGGCTGAGAGGGGACGGTCCACGGAGCGCTTGAGGGTGAAGTGGGGAAGGTCCTTGGAAGAGTTGTAGGAGGGTGGACGTGGATGGCTCAGAGAGCGCTGTCATTGGAGAGACAAGGTTTACAAGAATGATCCCAGGAATGAGTGGGTTAATATATGATGAGCGGTTAACGGCACTGGGCCTGTACTCGCTGGAGTTTAGAAGGATGAGGGGACACCTCATTGAAACTTACCAGATAATGAAAGCCTTGGATAGAGTGGATGTGAAGAGGATGTTTCCACTAGTGGGAGAGTCTAGGGCCAGTGGTCATAGCCTCAGAATTAAAGGATGTTCCTTTAGGAAGGAGATGAGGAATTTCTTTAGTCAGAGGGCAGTGAATCTGTGGAATTCTTTGCCAAAGAAGGCTGTGGAGGCCGTCAGTGGATACTTTGAAGACAGAGATAAGTAGATTCTTGATTCGTACGGGTGTCAGGAGTTATGGGGAGAAGGCAGCACAATGGGGTTAGGAGGGAGAGATAGATCAGCCATGATTGAATGGCGGGGTTGACTAGGGGAAGGGAAAGAGATGGCTGAGAGACAGCGTTTGCGGCGGTGGGAGCGGTGAAGTGGGGAAGGTCCTTGGAAGAGATAGGAGGGTGGTCGTGGGTGGCTGAGCGAGCACTGTCATTGGAGAGACAAGGTTGCGTGGGGAGTGTCCGTGTGGAAGGGAGTTCAGAAGGAGTGACGGGGTGGGACAGCTGAAGGTTGGTGGGTGGAGTGGTCTGAGCTGGTGTGGAAGAGAGGAGGCTGAGCGGGGACTGGCTGAGAGAGGTGGAGAGAGAGAAGGATGGGCGAGAGGGGACTATTTGTGGAGGGAGGCGAGAGACTGCTGATGGGCAGCATGGTAGGGGACGTCAGGTTAAAAAGACGGGCAGCTGATGGTCTGTGGGGTGGTTGGAGAGAGATGGCTGAGGGGTGATAATCATTGGGGGGTGGGGTAGGGGGGGGAGATAAATGGCTTAGCGGGGATGTTACATCAGGGTGGGACAGATGGTTAAAGGGGGTAGTTAGTCCCTGTTAGGGTATTAGTTTTAAGTTGTTAGAGTTCATGGAAAAGTAGAGCAATGGAGAGAAACGGATGAAGGATGAGTGAATGGAAGGTGTAAGGAGACAGCAGGGAAGTGGTAGCGGTGGAGGGAAACATCTGCGGGGAAGGTTCACGAGGAAGACACAGAGATAAAGAGATTGCCATGGGAAGCGTTGCAGAGAGTGGGCATTGTGACAGATGGCAGAGGGGGAATATGCATGGGAGGGAGGGAGAGAGGGAAATGATTAGCTTATGGGGGGGATTGTCCACATACACAATGTATATTGGGAGAGGGGTTATGTAGGGGTGGGAAGAGGGGTTAGGGGAAACACTAATGAGGATGGTCTGCGCAGAGAGATGGCTAATGGAGACGGTGTGTAGAAGTAGATGGGAAAGAGAGACAGCTGAGGAGGATTATCTGCAGAGCAATAGTGCTGAGTGGAGGGAAGCAGAGAGATGGGTAAAGGGAGACTTTGGGAGACGGATGAAGACAGGGAGGTAACAGCAGGCGGTGGCCAGTTAATTTGCCACAGAATGCTATCGGCGCCCGGTCAATAGGTGGAGATTGATAGGTTCTTCAATAGTATGGGCAGAAGGCAGGAGAATGGGGTTGAGAGGGAAAGATAGATCAGCCATGATTGAATGGTGCAGTAGACTTGATGGGTCAAATGGCCTAATTTAGCACCTAGAACTTATGAGGACATCAAGAACTAGAGGGCATAAGTTTAAGGCAAGAGTGGAAGATTTAATAGGAACTTGCGGGGCAACATTTTCACACAGAGGGTGGTGGATATGTGGAATGAGCTGCAGAGGAGGTAGATCCCAACCATAAGAACATTTAATATACATTTGGACAGGTACATGAAAAGGAAATGTTTGGAGGGATATGGGCCAAACACGGGCAGGTGCTTGTAAAGATTGCTAAAAGTGGTGAACAATGCCCAGTCCATCACAGACACTGACCTTCCCACAATCGAAGGGATCTACAAGATTTACTGCCTCAAAAAGGCAGCCAGCATCATGAGAGAGCCACACCACCTTGGCCATGCACTCATTTCACTCTTGCCATCAAGAAGAAGGTATAGGAGCCTGAAAACTGTAACATCTGGTATCAGGAGCAGCTTCTTCCCTATAACCATGAGACTATACTGCAACAACAACCTCTAAATAGGCTGTGAACTATATTGACGGGGGCATTATTTTTCACTTTGCACAATGTAATATTCTTGTCGATTCTTGTCTCTTGATCTTGGTTGGCATGGGCAAGTTGGTTCAAAGGGCCCTGTTTCAATGCTGTATGACTCTAAATTGTATACACCTCTCAGCTGGGTGGCAGTGTGAACTGTGAGGAGGATGCTAGGAGAATGCAGGAGGACTTGGACAGGTTGGGTAAGTGGGCAGATGCATGGCAGATGCAGTTTAATGTGGATAAATGTGAGGTTATCCACTTTGGTAGCAAAAACAGGAAGGCAGATTATTATCTAAATGGTGTCACGTTGGGAAAAGGGGAAGTACAATTGGATCTGGGGGGTCCTTGTTCATCAGTCAATGAAAGTAAGCATGCAGGTACAGTAGGCAGTGAAGAAAGCGAATGGCATGTCGGCCTTCATAACAAGAGGAGTTGAATATAGGAGCAAAGAGGTCTTTCTGCAGTTGTACAAGGTCCTAGTGAGTCACACCTGGAGTATTGTGTGCAGTTTTGGTCTCCAAATTTGAGAAGGACATTCTTGCTATTGAGGGAGTGCAGCATAGGTTCACAAGGTTAATTCCCGGGATGGCAGGATTGTCATATGCTGAGAGAATGGAGCAGCTGGGCTTGTATACTCTGGAATTTAGAAGAATGAGGGGGGATCTTATTGAAACATATAAGATTATTAAGGGTTTGGACACGCTAGAGGCAGGAAATATATTCCCGATGTTGAGGAAGACCAGAACCAGAGGCCACAGTTTAAGTATAAGGGATAAGCCATTTAGAACAGAGATGAGGAAGCACTTTTTCACACCGAGAGTTGTGAGTCTGCGGAATACTCTGCCTCAGAGGGTGGTGGAGGCCAGTTCTCTAGATACTTTCAAGAGAGAGGTAGATAGGGCTCCTAAAGATAGCGGAGTCGGGGGATGTGGGGAGAAGGCAGGAACGGGGCACTGATTGTGGATGATCATCCATGATCACATTGAATGGTGGTGCTGGCTTGAAGGGCCGTATGGACCTATTGCAACTATAGTCTATATCTATATCTATTCTATATCTATATCTATATCTATTATCGATTATCTATTATCTATCTATCTTCTATCTATCTTTAAAACTCTGTGTGCGTGCGTGCGTGCGTGCGTGCGTGTTTCTGTGTTTCTGTGTTTCTGTGTTGCTGCCTGTCTTGTGGGTGCCAGCCTTGCCTTTGATTCGTTGCAACGCCAACACCACACGCAGAAACGCCGAGATTTTTCCCATTTCGGTAGAGATTTCACTTTTCATTCCAAGTATCCACCCCTGATTAAATTTCGTCGTGTTTATGTACACATTTTTTAATAAAATCCTTCTACCCCCCACCCCCAACATTTCAAAATGTTTTTAAAAAAACAGCTCTCACCCATAGAATGTTGGTGAACGTTCCATCGTGTGATGTCACAATGCCCAATGCTCACATATGTCCAATCGGAATGGAACCATTTACATATGCCTTTGCAGCAGCCCCAGCCCCAGCCCCTCCCCCCCCCACCCCCACAGCCTGTGTCGAAGCGCGTCATCATGTGTGTGCGAATAGAGAAAGAGGATTGGGGGTGATAGGGAATGGGGAACAGATGGACTGTCCCTACCCCTCCCCCTTCCACTCTCCCTCTCCACTATTTCCCCTCTCTTCCCCCACCCCTCTCCCCCTACACGCTTCCCCTCCCTCCCCTCCCCCATCTCCCTCCTCCCTTCCCTCCCCTCCCTCCCCATCCCTCCCCATCCCTCCCCCCTCCCCCACACCTCTCTCCCCCTCCCCCATCCCTCTCTCCCCCTCCCCATCCCTCTCTCCTCCCCCCTCTCCATCTCCCTCTCCTCACCCTCTCCCTCTCCACCCCCCCATCCCTCTCTCCCCACCCCCCTTCCCTCTCCCCTTCCCTCTCCCCCCACCCCCCCACCCTCCCCACCCCCCTTCCCTCCCCACCCCTCTCTCCCCCACCCCCTTCCCCCTCCCCAATCTTCTCCCTCCATTCACACTCTTCCCCCTCTACCCCCTACCCCATCTCCCTCCTCGCCTCCCTCCCCCCTCCACCACACCTCTCTACCCCTCCCCTCTCTCCTCCACTCCCCCACCCCTCTCTCCTCCCCCTCTCCATCTCCCTCTCCATCTCCATCTCCCTCTCCTCACCCCTCTCCCTCTCCTCCCTCTCGTCCTCCCACCCCATCCCTCTCTCCCCCACCCCTTCCCTCTCTACCCCACCCCCTTCCCTCTCTCCCCCCGCCCCCTTCCCCCTACCCCTCTGTCCCTCTTCAACCACTCCCCCTACTGCTCCCTCCCCACTCTTCCACTTCTCTCCCCCTTACCCCACCCCTCTCCCACCCACACCCCTCTCTCTCCCCCTCCCTTCCACCTCCCCTCTCTCCCCCACCCCTTCCCCTACCTCTCTGTCCCTCTTCCACCACTCCCCCTGTACCTCTTCAACCACACCCCCTGTCCCTCTTCCACCACTCCCCCTCCCCCTCTCCCCCTCTCCTCCTCCCTCCCTCCCCACTCTTCCACTTCTCTCCCCCTCCCCCTCCCACTCTCCCTCCCCACTCTTTCCCCCCTCTCCCCCACCCCTCTCCCCCTACCTCCACACTCTTCTCCCTCACTCCCCTACCCCATCTCCCTCCTCCCCTCCCTCCCCTCCCTCCCCCATCCCTCCCCACCTCCCCCTCCCCCACACCTCTCTCCCCCCTCCCCCATCCCTCTCTCCTCCCATCCCCCACCCCTCTCTCCTCCCCCTCTCCATCTCCCTCTCTCCGGGGAGGTGGTTAGTGTGACGATGCAGCCCCCCCCTACCACAAACGCGCGTGTGTGTGTGTGTGTGTGTGTGTGTGTGTGTGTGTGTGTGTGTGTGTGTGTGTGTGTGCGTGTGTGCGTGTGTGCGTGTGTGCGTGTGTGCGTGTGTGCGTGTGTGCGTGTGTGCGCGTGTGCGCGTGTGCGTGTGTGTGTGTAACTCCTGATTAAATTTCGTCGTGTTTATGTACACATTTTTAATAAAATCCTTCTACCCCCCCACCCCCAAAATTTCAAGATGTTTTAAAACAAAACAGCTCTCACCCATAGAATGTTGGTGAAAGTTCCATCGTGTGGTGTCACAATGCTCAATGCTCACAGATGTCCAATCAGAATGGATTCATTTACATATGGCTTTGCAGCAGCTTGTGGGAATAGAGAAAGAGGATTGGGGGTGATAGGGAATGGGGAACAGATCGACTGTTCCTACCCCTCCCCCTTCCATTCTCCCTCCCCACTATTTCCCCTCTATCCCCCCACCCCTCTCCCCCTCCCTCCACACTCTTCCCCCTCCCTCCCCTACCCCATCTCCCTCCTCCCCTCCTCCCCCATCCCTCCCCTCCTCCCCCACACCTCTCTCCCTCTCCCCCATCCCTCTCTCCCCTCCCCATCCCTCTCTCCCCCATCCCTCTCTCCTCCACCTCTCCATCTCCCTCTCCTCACCCTCTCCCTTTCCTCCCCTCCTCCTCCCACCCCCATCCCTCTCCCCCCACCCTTCTTCCCTCTCCCCCCCTTCCCTCCCCCACCCCCTTCCCCCTCTCCCCACCCCTCCCCCCTCCCCCCTTCCCTCCAACACCCCTTCCCTCTCTCCCCCACCCCCTTCCCCCTCCCTACTCTACCCCCTCCATCCACACTCTTCCCCCTCTACCCCCTACCCCTATCTCTGCTCTCTCTCTCTTTGATCTTTATCTTTTGCTCTGCCCTCTCTCTCTCTCTCTCTCTTCCACTGTCTGTGCACACTCTCTCTGCCCCCCCCCTCTAGACACACCTGAGAGGTGAGGGATATTCGTCAGTGGATAGGGAGGAGATGGGATAAAGGAAGCCAATTAATAATATTCAGATAATATCAAGGGGTGTGATGAGTGTGTGTGTTTGTGGGTGCCAGATTCCCACCCCGCAACCGTGCTTTGGAGGAACAGACCCAACGGGGGGGGGGGGGGGGGGGGTGGTTAGTGTGATGCCGCTGCACCCCTCAGCAAATGCGCTTTGGGGAAACAGACCCAACGGGTCTGCACTTGGTCTAGTCTATATTAAAAACTATGTGTGTGTGTTTCTGCCTGTGTGTGTGTGTGTGTGTGTGTGCGTGTGTTCCCCCCCCCCCCCACTCACTCATTTTGTCTCCTCCTGCTGGCCAGCCACCATAACGGCTGCTGCCGACCGGCTCTGCTCCAAAAACGACGCAATTTTTTTTCTTTCGCTAGCGATTTTTGCCCCGGGGTCTGAAGCACGTTCGGGGTCCAGTCCCAACGGGTCTGCACTTGGTCTAGTAGTCTATAAAGTTAACCCTTCAGCCTCTGAATAAAGGAATAAAATCTTAACCTTCCCAAGCAGCAGCACGGTGGCGCAGTGGTAGAGTTGCTGCCTTACTGCGCTAGAGACCCGGGTTTGATACTGACTACGGGTGCTGTCTGTACAGAGTTTGTATGTTCTCCCTGTGACCTGAGTGGCTTTTGTCCAGGTGCATCAGTTTCCTCCCACACTCCAAAGACGTACAGATTTGTAGGTTAATTGGCTTTGGTAAAACTGGAAATCATTCCTAGAGTGTGTAGGATAGTGTTCGTGTGCGGGGATCACTGGTCGGCATGAACTGAAGGGCCTGTTTCCATGCTGTATCTCTAAACTAAGCAAAACTAAATATTTCCATATAGCTCAGGCACTCAAGTCCGAGCAACATACTCGGAAACCTTCTCTGCACTCTTTCCAGCTTAATGATATATTTCCTATAGCAGGTGACCACAGCTAAAGACAGCTGAACAAGTGCAGCCTCATAAATATCTTGTACAACTGTAACATCATGTATCCACTTCTATTCTCAGTTTCCTGAATGATGGCCAAGAAACCAAACGCCGTCTTTATTGCCCTATGTACTGGTGATGCCACTTTCAGTGAGTGATGTACTTGTAACTTAGATATCTCTGCTCACCACAATCTCCAGGGCTGTATCCAGGGCCACTGTGAAGGTTCTGCCTTGGTTGGACTTCCCAAAATGCTCACCTTCATTAGCCATTTTGCGGCTCACTTGCCCAGCTAATCAAAATCCCACTGTGATTCTGCAACCTGGGTGTAAAGAGTCCAAACCCACACAGGTTGAAACACAAGCATCTTTATTGTTCAGGTCATTAACTACTAAGCAGGTCATCAGGCGTTCACACTGCTACTCTGACTGGTAGACAGTGGGTAGGATCTTACACTATGAATGTTATAACTAGGCGGGGTTATAATTACTAAGCATTCTAATTGGATAACATGCTATAGCCCATCTACATCTCTTCTTCTATAAATGAAAAGTAGATAGAGCGTTATCAGTACGATGAGTACATAAATTGTTAAATGCAAAATACCATATCTAATAATAATGGGCTAAACATAATTGGTTAAACATTGATTAAACATAGTCGTGATATCTAACAGGTGGCTTGCTAACCCGCCCGGTCCTCGTATGGTAAAGAGCTGCCTCATCAACCTTTTCTTCCGAAAAGTTGAGGGCAAGTTTGGGTGAGCCCGAGGGGCTGTGGGGTGAGACCGTAGGGGAAGACCTTGGTACCTTGGTGTGCAGCTTGACGGTGAGCTGGACTGGAAGTGTCATATGGAGGCGGTGTACAGGAAGGGTCAAAGCCGACTGTATTTTTTAAGGAGGCTGAGGGCATTTAACATCTGCCAACCCCTACTGTGCAGTGTCTACCATTCAGTGGTGGCCAGTGCTCTGTTTTTTGCGGTGGCCTGTTGGGGAGATGGCGCCCGCATAGCGGACAAAAACAGGCTGGACAAGCTGATCAGGAAGGCCGGCTCAGTGGTCGGTGCTGAGCAACGAACGGTCCAGCAGGTGGCAGAGGCCAGAACTCTGAACAAACTGGGTTCTATAATGACCAACCCCACTCACCCACTCCATGCCCTGGTGATCAAGAGCAGCAGCTTCAGTCAGAGACTGATTGCACCAATGTGCAAAACTGAGAGACATAGGAAGTCCTGTTTACCAGCTGCTATAAGGTTATATAATGCGCATAAATAACTGCACTTTTTTTTTCATTAATTGTATTTTAACTTGTATTTTAACTTGTATTTTAACTTGTTAAGTATGGAAGCTATTTGAGGAAATGTGTGGTGTTATGACTGTCTTGAAGCTGTCGTGGCACTGTAATTTCCTGCAAAGGATTATTAAAGGTATAATCAATCAATCAATCAATCAAGACCGTCGCGGGGGGTACCGGTGAACCGGTTACAAAAGGGGAAGGGGGAGCAGACCGACGCGGGGAGGGATGGGGAGCAACAGCAGCAGGTACTGGAGCGGCTGGAACAGCGATCACTTTAAAGCTCAGTGGAGGTGCGTCAGGACCCTGGAGTGCCGGACGTCGTTCCTTCACTGGAAGGAGGTGTTGACGGGTGCTTCTGTGGATGGTACCACCGACATCGACAAGGTAGGAACATGGTTCCTTTGCGGGGCCATGGATGAACCCCAGCTTGGTATGTCCTTTGTCTGTCTGTAGATGGACCACTTGGCCTTGGATTAGTGGTTTAAGTGGATTGCTAGATTTGTCGTAGGCACGTTTCTGCGCGTCTCGGTCGCTTTTGAACTACAGCAGGGCTGAAAACTTTTGACTTTAAGTGATCCTGTGTCACTGGCAGTGGTGGTCTTGTTCGGCGGGACATCAGGCACTGGGCTGGAGAGCCTAAAACATTGTCTCTGGCAATATTTCTCATGTTCAACAGGTAGACATCAGATTTATCCAGATAGGAGCGTTCCATGAGTTGTTTAGCGCTTCGAACAGCGCGTTCTGCAAGTCCTTTGGACTGTGGGTATTCTGGGCTGCTGGTAACATGTTGAAAGTTCCACCGTTTGGCAAAATCTTTGAACTTTTGGCTGGTGAATTGCGTCCCGTTGTCAGTCTGAATGCGGGCTGGAAAGCCATGTATGGAGAAGTGTTGTCGGAGTTTCTGGACGACTATTTCTGAGGAGATGGTTGGCAGAAAATCAATTTCGAACCAACTCGAGTATGAGTCCACTAACACGAGATGGTGCTTCCAGTGCCAGTCGAAGATATCGGCAGCCACGGACGACCAAGGTAAAGATGGGGCATGTTGGGACAGCATCGGTTGTTTTTTGCTGGTGTGGCGCCTGTCTGTTACAGATCGCGCATGATTCTGTTTTCTCCCGAATGTACTTGGTCATTCCAGGCCAATAGATTATTTCTTTAGCGCACTGTAGGGTGGCCTCAACGCCTGGGTGGCCACCGTGGATCTCCTCATAATATTCGTTTCGCAGAGAGGGGGGGGGATGACCGTCTTGTGATCCTTCGCTATCACACCGTCCTGTAGCACCAGTTCGTCACGGACCAAAAAGTAAGGTCGTAGTTCAGCGGGAGCGTTGGACTGCTTGTTTGGCCAGCCGCCTTTAATGATGGAAGTTAGCAGCTGGGAGGTTCTAACTGCGGCAGTGTGTTCAGCGAGGCGGCGCAGGCAGTCAGTTGAAATGAAGTAAACTTTCAGAATGGAGAATTCTTCTTGTTCGAATGGGTGTTGTTCGCTGGTGGCGCGTGGTGCTCGAGATAGAGTGTCTGCGATGTGCATGTCTTTATCTTTTTTGTAGACGATGCGAAAATCAAACCGTTGTAGCTGCATCATCATGCGTTGAAGCCTTGCTGGGGCAGCATGGATCGGCTTGCTCAGGATGGTGACCAACGGCTGGTGATCAGTTTCTACCATGAAAGTTTTGCCGAAAATAAAGTCTTTAGATTTGGAGCAGGCAAAAACTACGGCGAGCAGTTCTTTCTCTATCTGTGCATAGCGCTGTTCGGTGTCCATCAGGGTTCGTGAAGCGTAGGATACCGGAATAACATCGCCGTTGAAAGAAGTCTGCAGACATGCTGCGCCTAGTTCATACTGGGATGCATCGCAGGTAATGGTGACTGGCTGGTCGATATTGAAGTAGGACAGAGCAGGAGCGCTGGCGAGCTGTAGCTTTAAAGTTTCGAAAGCTCGCTGGTGGTTTGGGTACCAGGACCAGGTGTTGTCCTTGTGGGTGAGTTGACGCAGGGGTGCTGACAATTCGCTGAGATTGGGAATAAATTTTCCGGCAGCTTGTTGATTGCTGCAGTCTCAGCGGATCAGGTTTTAGACCATTGCTGGTGAACACATGACCTACGTAGGTGACTTCGGAAACCCTGAACTTGCACTTCAGAGGGTTCAGTTTTAAATTAATGTCTCTGGCACGGTCTAGTACTTTACGTAGGTTGGCATAGTGTTCGGTGGCATCGCTGCCATAAACTAGGATGTCGTCAACAATGATGGCACAGGGGAATTCTGCAAACAGTTGTTCGATTGCACGCTGGAAAACTTCGCTGGCAGAGTTAATGCCAAAGGGCATTCTTAGGAATCAGTAACGTCCGAACGGGGTGGCGAAGGTTGTTAACGCCGATGAGGCACGGTCTAACGGGATTTGCCAGAAAGAGTTTTTGGCATCCAAGACTGAGAACACCGTTGCGTTACCGATTTGTGCCACTACGTCTTCGGTGGTCCTCATCGGGTAGTGTTGGCGTTTGATTGCTGTATTCAAATCTTTAGGATTGATGCGGATGCGTAACTCCTTCTTGTCTTTCTTTGTGGTGACAACCATAGTGGAGATCCAATCAGAGGGCTCGCTGACTTCGGCGAGGACCCCGATGGAGACCATACATTTCAGTTCATCGTGTATTTGCTCACGCATACCGTGTGGGACATGGTGAGGGGCACGCATGATTGGGGTGATTGTATGGTCAACAATGATCTTGTATGTTGTGGGTAGTTTGCCGAGTTTGGTGTCAAACAAATCTTTGTAGTTGGATAGCATCTGCCTGGTTGGTTCCTCTGTCAAACAGAGTTTGTGGACAGCACGCCCGAAATAGACCAAACCCAGGTCATGGCATGCATCGATGCCGAGCAGGGTTTCAGAACTTGGCTGAACGATGTAAAATAGCAAGTCCTTGGTCTGTTCATTGATGGTACATTTAGTCAGCTTTACCCAGCGGGTGAAGAATTTCTCCTCCATAAGCATGTAAAGTGGAGGAGTATTTTTTCATGCGCTCAGTGGTTCTTATCTTGTTGAACACTTTGAGTGACATGACATTCACGCGGGCGTCGGTATCGACTTTGGCGATCAGGGGTTTGATATTGATTATCACAGCAGGATCAGTTACTTTGTCTGGGGTGCGCAGGTTTAGGGAAAGTACGGTAGACTCAGTGTCTGTGTTATTAGAGTCGTTCCCGTGGGAAGATTCGTCTTGTTCATGGGAATCAGAATCAGACGGGTCTTGTTGAATCAGGTGCAGCTTCGTCCTTGGAGCTGTACTCCCACTGGATCAACAACAATTAGCAAAGTGGTTGAGATTTTTGCAACTATGACGTACTTTCCCATGGGCTACGCAAAATTGGCGCCCCCTGGGGTGGAAATAGTTACAGTTTGTGCACCTCATGTTAGGCATGTTCGGAGCTTTGCTGGACGCATTGAGAAATCTTTCCGGAGAGTAACTAGCCAAATTCACATTCAACTGTTGATTAGCATTCGCGCTATCAAAATCAGCCAGTGGTGCCACAGTCTCAGCCATCCTACAAGCATGAATTGCTTGCTCTAAAGTCAGTTCTGCATTCCGCAGCAGTTTGCCTCGCAGCTTGCGGTCGCTCATTCCTCCCATAATTTTATCGCGAACGAACTCATTTGTCAACTCACCAAATCTGCACCGAGAGCTGATTTGTCTCAGGTCACTGATGAATCGTTCCACAGGCTCGTCAGCCTGTTGCATCCGAGCAAAAAATCTTGTTCTCTCAAGGATTCTGTTAGACGGCAGGTCACACAGTTCTCTAAACTTCCTCAGCAACACCATAGAGTTGTCAATAGATTCAGCTGGCACCAATACCTGCCCATTTGCATCCAGTTGAGCAGGTGCAAATTCGAACAAGATCATAGCCTCCGGACCCGCTAAATTCAACAGTAGCGAAGCCTTCAATTCGTTGTTTCGGTGAACGATGCGGATATAATGAGAGTAGTCCTTCTCAAACATTCGCCATCGCTCGGCGATATCCGAATCAAACACTAACGGGCTGGGCTTTCGACAAGAGTTAGCCATGTCCTCAAGTCACAAAAAAACACGTAAATAAAAACTGGTAAACGAAATAATTCGCGGTAGACAGACGCGGGGTAGACCCGATTTTCTGACACCATGGAAAGAGTCCAAACTCACACAGGTTGAAACACAAGCATCTTTATTGTTCAGGTCATTAACTACTAAGCAGGTCATCACACGTTCACACTGCTACTCTGACTGGTAGAGGGTGGGTAGGATCTTACACTATGAATGTTATAATTAGCCGGGGTTATAATTACTAAGCATTCTAATTGGCTAACATGCTATAGCCCATCTACACTGGGAGAGTGCTGCAGCGATTTCCTGGAATGGTACCTTGGGTTGAGCCACATGAATAATATGGAAAACCTGGAAAATTTCTGGGCAAGACCCATAATCGAGATTGAGATTGGATGTTGTAGGAAGGAACTGCAGATGCTGGTTTAAACCAAAGATAGACACAAATTGCTGGAGTAACTCAGCGGGACAGGCAGCATCTCTGGAGAGAAGGGATGGGGGACGTTTCGGGACGAGTTACTCTAGCATTTTATATCTATCTTTGAGATTTGATGAAGATGTTCAAAATCATGAATGACTTTGATGTTATTGAGTCATAGAATCATACAGCACGGAAAAGGCCCCTTTAGCCCACCTTGCCTATGCCGACCAACCTGCCACATGGACACTAGTCCCACCTGCCGTGTTTATAGGCGCATAAAGCTATAGAACCAGAAATCATATTGGACCATTGACTTGGGAATAACAAGTAAAATCATAGTATTGTAAAGCTCAGAAACTTTCCACCTATTTCATCCATGCAAACCCTGGTGCCAATCTGCTAATACCATTTGCCTGCATGAGGCCTATAATTCTCTTTGCCTTTCCTATCCAAATGTCTTTATACATTGTAATTGTATCTGTCTCTACCATCTTTTCTCCACCTAGTTCCAGATAACCAGTGCGGGGAAACTGGTGTGTGTTTTCACCAGTGTGTGCGAAAAAATACGCCTCCAATCGCCTTTCAATTTTGCCTTAGTCTCCCCTCAGCCTTGTACATTCTAGTGAGTATAAAACCAGCCTATCTAAGATAAGTACAGCACTCTATCCCAGGCAACATCCTGGCGAATCTATATCACATTATTTCTATTGCTATCATCTCCTGTAGTGTGGTGGCCAGAATTGTTCAACATACTCTGGTAGTTAGAGTCATACAGCACATAAACAGACCCTTAGGGCCAACTCCTTGGATAGAGTGGATGTGGAGAGGATGTTTACACTAATGGGAGAGTCTAGTACTGGAGGTCATAGCCTCAGAATTAAAGGACCTTCTTTGAGGTAGGAGATGAGGAACAATTTCTTTAGTCAGAGGGTGGTGAATCTCTGGAATTCTTTGCCACAAAAGGCTGTGGAGGCAAAGCCAGTGAATATATTTAAGGCAGAGATAGAAAGATTCTTGATTTGTACGGGTGTCAAGAGGTTATGGGGAGAAAGCGGGAGAATGGGGTTCGGAGGGAGAGATAGATCAGCCATGATTCAATGGCGGTGTAGACTTGATGGGCTGAATGGCCTAATTCTGCTCCAAACACATGATCTTATGATCGCCTATGCCCACCAAGATGCGCTTCTATACTAGTCCCATATGACCACCTTTCCTATCTATGTATCTGTTCAAATTACTTTCAACTGTGGTTATTGTACCTGCATCAACCATTTCCTTTGCCTACCTGTTCCATATATCCACCACCCTCCATATGAAAAGGTTGTCCCTCAGGTTCATATTGAATCTTTCCACACTCACTTTAAACCCATCTTTACTAGCTATTGATTCACCAAACCTTGAGTCACATAGTCATACACGTACAGTCATACAACAGGCCCTTTGGCCCAACTTGCCCTCACCAAACAACATGTCCCATCTATACTAGTCCCACCTGCCTGCATTTGGCCCATATCTATCTAAACCTGTCCTATCCATGTACCTGTCCAAATTTTTCTTAAACAATGCGATAGTATCTCCCTCAACTACTTCCTCCGGCAGCATGTTCCATACAGCCATCACCCTTTGTATGAAAAAGGTATCCCTCAGGTTCCTTTTACATCTTTCCCTCCTCACCTTATACCTATGTCCTCAGGTTCTCGATTCCCCTACTCTGGGTAAGAGACTATGTATGGCTACCCGATCTACTCTTCTCGTGATATTGCACACCTCTAAGATCACCTTTCATCCTCCTGTGCTCAATGGATTAAATTCCTAACCTGCTCAACCTCTCCCTAGAGCTCTGGCTTTCCAGTCCTGGCAACATCCTTGTAAATCTTCGCTGCACCCTTTCCAGCCAGGACTGCATTCTCCCTATCTATGCCATCATCATCATCATTGAAAACATTAGCGACGCAGTGGTGCTGGTTTCCTACAGGGACGGTGACGGACGCACCACACATCTCTGTCCTCCAGTTCCTGCGGACTTCCGCTGCTGGAAATATAGGATTTTGTTGTGTGTGCTTTATTATCGTTTCTTACAAAGCTATGTACTACAGTGATCGCAACTTCTACTGAAGTGTGGATGGCTGTTGGCTCGCTAGAAGCTCACCCGCCCTTTGACAGGTCTTGTTTTTGGTCAAAGGGCGGGGTCCACAGCCCCCTCCTCACCAGGCAAACCAGGTGGGGGAGATGGTTTAGTCGCCGACTATCCGACCATGGAGCAGGTACCAAGGATTGCATGGTACCCGTGGCAGGGGGAACTCCCCCCGACCTGACCTATCTATGCCACTCATAGTTTTAGACATGTCGATAAGATCGCCCCTAGCTCCAAGGATTTAAGTCCTATCATGTATAATCCCTCCCGATAACTAAGCCATTCCAGTCCTGGCAAAAGTAAATCTTTTCTGTACCCTTTCAATCTGTACCTTTAGGAAGGAGGAATCATGTCCAAAGCACCCCTGGGGTAACTCGACACGTTGAACCAATGTTTTGTACAACTGCGACATGATATTCCAATCATTATACTCAATGCCTTGGCCTATGAACACATGCATACGCAATATCTTCTTCACTTCTCGTCTCCATTTCCAGGAAGTTATGGACAAACGTCCAAGTGTCTCTATACATCAAGGTTCCTGAGGTCCATGCCATTTACTCTCCATGTCCTACCAGAATTTAACTTACCAAAATGTTTTATCTTGCACTTGTTTTGATTGAATTCCTTCTGCCACTGCTCCACCCAACCTTCCAGCTGGTCTATGTTCTGTTGTTTCCTTAAACAACCTTCTTTACAATCTGTGACTTGTGGGAGGAGGGATAGCGGGAGGAATGGTGACATGATGAAGATTTGTGTGGAGGAACTGAAGAATTCTATGTGGGTGCATTATCATTTCTGTTTCTTTTACTGTTGGTATTCTCTGGTGTAAATAACAGCCTTTATCTACACCTGATATTAATCATTATCCAACAGTTAACAAGCCAACTGAGTATTTAACATAATGTCAGAAGTCAAAGGTTAGCAATAGCAATTCTCTGGAAATATGAAATACAAATGGAGGCTGTGGATAGTGAGCAGGTCAGGCAGCACCAATAGAGAGCGAAAGAGTTGCTATTTTTACTTGATAATTCTTTGCATGGAACTTGGAAAAGTTCGAGTTCTGAAGTTAGTAGAATGTTTTCTCTGAAGCAGAGAAAGGATAGATTGAATGATACATCACCGATCTTTGTGCAAGATAATTTCGCCACTCTATCACATTCATACCTAGTTCTCGTCACCGTTACAGCTTCTTTCCAATATAAAACATGTTCGGTGTTTAACTTTGTCAGAAACATTAACTGTATTTCTCTACCTGAAACTCATAAGGTCATAAGTGCTAGGAGCCGAATTAGGCCATTCAATCGTGGCTGATCTATCTCTCCCTCCTAATACCATTCTCCTGCCTTCTCCCCATAACTCCTGACATCCGCATTAATCGTATCTATCTAGCCATCTTTGCCTTAAATATATCCATTGACAGCCTCTGCAGCCTTCTGTGGCAAAGAATTCTACAGATTCACCACCCTCTGACGAAAAAAATTCTTCCTCATCTCCTTCCAAAAGGGACGTCCTTTAATTCTGAGGCTGTGACCTCGAGTCTTTGACTAATGGAAACATCCTCGCCACTGGCACTCCATCCAAGTCTTTCACTATTCGGTACATTTCAATGAGATCCTCCCATATCCTTCTAAACTCCAGCGAGTATAGGCCCAATGCCCAATGTCAAACGCTCATCATATGTTAACCCACTCATTCCTAGGATCATTCTTGTATATCACTTCTGGACCCTCTCCAGAGCCAGCACATCCTTCCTCAGATATGGTGCCCAAAATTGCTCACGATACTCCACATGTAGCCTGACCAGCGCCTTATAGAGCCTCAACATTACACCCTGTTTTTGTATTCTAGCCCTCTTGAAATAAATGCTAGCATTGCGTTTGCCTTCTATACTACATATTTGACTTGCAAATTCACTTTTTGGGAATCCTGCACCAGCACTCCCAAGTTTCTTTGCATCTCTGATTGCTGGATTTTCTCCCCATTAAGAAAATAGTCTACGCCTTTACTCCTACAACCAAAATGCATGACTCCACACTTTGCTACACCATATTCCATCTGCCACTTCTCTGCCCACTCTCTCAACCTGCTCAAGTCCTTCTGCAGTCCCTGCTTTCTCTACACTACCTGCCCCTCCACCTATTTTCGTGTCATCCACAAACTTGGCCTCAAAGCCTTCAATCCCCTCATTCAAATCCACCAAGCCCTGCGGAACTCCACTAGTCACTGGCAGCCAACCAGAAAAATACTCTCTTTATTGTCACTCTTTGCCTTCTGCCATCCAACCAATCTGCTATCCATGCCAGTATCTGCCCTTTGATACCATGGGTTCTCATCTTCCTTAGCAGCTGAATTTAGATAGAGATTTCTCAATGAACTGTAGATGCTGTAACACAACATGCTGGAGGAATCGAGCAGTCAGACAGCATCTATGGAGGGAATGGACAAACAAACACGATCCTCTTCAGACTCAACCTTTTCCCTGCATCCCTTCTGGAATAGAGGAACAACATTTGACACAATCCAGTCTCCCAACACCTCTCCTGTATTTAAAGACGACTCGTAAATCTCAGCCAGAGCTCCTGCAATTTCCTCTCCACAGTGTCCTCGGATATATCTGATCAGGACGGGAGATTTGTCTATCTTCACACACGTCAGGATCTTCAGCTCCTCTTCGACTGCTCTCATCACACTGCCAGTGACTGCCCCAAGTGTTTCTGTCCTCCTGTCTTTCTCCACAGTACAAACAGAGGAGAAATACTCAGTCAGGACCTTTGCCATCACCTGTGGCTCCACGCAGATTTGACCACCTTGATTTCTGAGAGGTTCTACTCTCTCTCTGGTTACCCTTTTCCCCTCTATGTATCTATGAAATCTCTTGTGATTATCTTCAATGCTCTCTGCCAGAGCTACGTATCTCCTGTCCCTGTTTTGCCCTTCTGATTTCCTTATTTACCTTGCTCCTTAGTTTCCGATACTCCTCCAGGGATACACTTGATCCCAGCTGCCTCCTTCCCCATGTCTCATGTCTCCTTCTGACTCTTTACCAAAGCCTCAATTCCCCTTGTCATCTGAGCTTCCTTACGTTTGCCTGCCTTCGCCTTCGCTCTAACAGGGACTCCTCTCAACCTCCGTCATTCCAGAGAAAACAATCCAAGTCTGTCCAATCTCTTCATGTCCCTAATGCCCTTGAATCCAGGCATTATTCTGGTAATCTCTCTGCATCCTTTCCAAAGCTGCCAAGTCCTACCAGTATTGGGTCTTGATGATTTGGGTCAGGACCCTTCTTCAGACTGATTGTAGTGGGGGAGGGAAAGCTGGACAAGGGATAAGGGTGGGACAAAACAATGTAAGTGATAGTTGGATGCAGGTGAGGTGTGGATGTTTTAATGAAATAAAGGCTAGAAATGAAAAAGCAACAAAAGAGTGACAAAAGGGGAGTAAAGGAAAAAACAAAGGCAAAAGGGACGATAGTCACAAAAAGCTGGAGTAACTCAGCGGGCCAGACAGCATCTGTGAAGAAAAGGTATAGGTGACGTTTTGGGTCGAGACCCTTCTTAATAAAAGGGATACAGATGAGGAGACAAGAGGTTTGAAATGTAAAGAGAGAGGGAGGGATACAGGTGGACGGGGAGGGAGGTGGGATAGTGGGAGAATGAGTGTGCACTGGGGTCAGGAGAGAGTGGGGGCGGGGAAGAAAAAGCATGGGGTAGATTGTAACCTAAAATTGGAGAATTCAATGTTGCTGACTCTTATACTCAATGCCCCCAGCAATGAAGGCAAGCATAGCATATGCCTTCTTTACCACCCGCTTGTGCTGCCAACTTCACCTCCACCTAGCTTACCCATTCTCCTTGTCTGACCAGTTATTGTGAATAAAGAAGTTAATTGTCACTCATGTCTCGTGTAAATTATTCCGACAATATCTATGCCTCCCCTTTCATAAATAACACCTCTATATGATTACCCCTCAGTCTCCTACTCCAAGGAATAGAGTCCCCATATGTGCAACCTCTCATAGTCACAGTGCCATACAGCACCGCACCAGGTCCTTCGGCCTATCTTGCCCATGTTGACCAATATACTCGAGTTCCAGCTGCCTGCGTATGGCCCATATTCCTCTAAATCTGTCTCATCCATAAACTCTCTATAATTCAGTAACACAAGTCGTAGAAACATCCTCTTGGATCTTTTCTGCACTAATTGCAGAATTAAATGTTCACGCCATCTGGTTGTAAGCTCCCCAAGCAGAATATGAGGTGCTGTTCCTCCAGTTTGCATGTTGCCTCCCAGCACTTAGTTCCATCTTCCTGTCTGCACCCCTTTCTGCTTTCTGCAGGATTCAGAACTGCTTTACTCACAGTAGACAGAGGTTGGTGGTGGAAGGCTGATATTCTGCCTGAAGATCAATGATCAATGGTGTCCACACGAACCACTTGTGTTCTTTGTGACATCTGACTTGAAGGAAAATCTGGCTGGGTTGTTTTGCAAGGTTGCAGATGCCACAGGAATTGATGGAGTTGCAGAAAGGCAAAGAAGGCTGTCAAGTGACACAATAGAGTACAGATCAGTACTGAAATAGGTGGAACATGGAAAATTTAATCCAGGCAAGTGTGAGGTGTTGCATCCTGGAACTTCAAATGTAATTAGTAAGCGTACGGTTAATGGCAGGATCCTTCACAGAATTAACGTGCAGAGAGAACATGGAGTCGAAGTCTATAGCTCCCTGAAAGTAGATAGAATGGCGACAAAGGTGTATGGCATGCGTGCCTTCAGCAGTCAGGGCATTGAGTATTAGTGTCAGGAATCCATGTTGTGACTTTATAAAACTTTGGTTATGCCACATTTGGACTATTGTGTGCAATTCTGATTGTCCCAATACAGGAACAAAGTGAAGGCATTGGAGAGGGTGCAGCAGAAGTTTACCAGGATGCTGCTTGAATTAGAGGGTATTGGCCCAAAGGAGAGGTTGGACAAACTTGGATTGTTTTCTCCAGAGTGTTGTAGGCTGTGGAGAGACCTGATAGAAAATCTAAAATGATGAGAGACCAGGATAGTGTAGATAATCAGAATCTTGTTTTGAATGAATTTAACTTCCCAAATATTAACTGCTCAGTCCAAGAGGATTAGATGGGGCAGAATTTGTTGGATGCGATTGTTGATTCAAGGAGACCATACTGGGCTTTGTATTGGGAAACAAGCCTGGCCAGGTGACTGGTGTAATGGTGGAAGAACATTTTGGAAATTGTGACCACAACTCCATGAGTTTTGAGATTATTTTGAATAGGGACCAGTCAGGATGCTGGGGGAAGGTACCTAGTTGGGACAAAGCAGATTGCAATGTCATTAGGCAAGAGCTAGGGAGGATAGATTGGGAGCAGAAATTAGACACAAAATGCTGGAGTAACTTCAGCGGGACAGGTAGCATCTCAGCTCTAGATTGGGAGAAGTTGTCTTTGGGTAAGTCCTCAGCTGACATGTGCAAGTTGTTTAAAGGCCAGCTGATCAAAGTGCAGGATCAGCATGGTTTAATAAGGAGGAGGGATGAGGACGGCAAGGTAAGGGAACCCTGGATGACCAAAGAAGTTGTAAACTTGGTCAGGAAGAGAAAGGAAATGTATGTGAGGTTTAAGAAGGTGGCATCTGACATGGCTTATGAGGAATAGAAAATGATTAGAAGGGCCATAAGTGGCAATGAAATGTTATTGCCGTCGGATTAAGGAAAATCCCAAGGCTTTTTTATACATATGTTAAAAATAAGAGGGTGACCAGGGAGAAGGTTGGAATGCTAAGGATAATAGAAGGATTCTATGTTTGGAGTTGCAGGATGTAGGTGAGGTGCCAACTGGATACTTTGCATCTGTATTCACCATGAAAAGGACTTGGAGGACAGTGCGATCTGTGTGGAGAATACAAATATGCTCAAGCATATTGAGATCGACGAGGTGGTGCTGAGGCTCTTGAAGATTGTTAAGGTGGATAAGTCCCAAGGACCTGATGGGATCTATCCCATGTTACCAAGGGAGGCAAGAGAGGAGACTGTGATGGCTTTGAAGGGGACCTTTATTTCCTCTCTATCCACAGACAATGTTGGGGAGGTCTGGAGAGTGACCAATGTTGTATCTTTGTCTAACACGTAGAGAGAATCCAGGGAACTATGGGCCAGTGAGCCTCACATAGCGGTCGGGAAACTATTGGAGAGAATTCCTTGGGATAGGATTTACTCCCATTTGGAGGAGAGTGGGCTTATTAGGGATAACCAGCATGGCTTTGTACATGTAAGTTTGTGTCGTGTGTTTTATGAGGAGGTGACAAAGGAGATTGATGAAGGTAAGGTAGTGGACGTTGTATATATGCATTTTAGTAAGACCTTTGATAAGGTCAATCATGATAGACTGATCCAGAAACATGGGACCCACAGTGACTTGGTCATATGGATTCAGAAGTGTCTTATTCATTGAAGACAGGATGTTGTGGTGGAAGGAAGGTATTCTGGCTGGAAATCTGTGACCTATAGATTTCCGCAGGGATCTGTACTGTTTGTGATGACTTGGACATAAAATGTAGATGGGTTGGTGAGTAAGTGTGCTTACGGAATTGGAGGAGTTGCAGACAGTGAGGAAAGCTGTCAGAAGATACAGTGGGATGTAGATCAGCTGCAGAAATGTATGGAGAAATGGCAGATGGTGTTCATTCCGAGCAAGTGTGAGGTGTTGCACTTTGTGAGGATGAATGTATACAGTTAATGGCAAGACTCTTCACAACATTGATGTGCAGTGGGATTCCAAAGGGAAAGTGCAATTGGCAGCACAAGCAGGTGGTAAAGAAGGGATACACTATGCTTGGCTTCATTACTAGGGGCATTGAGTATAAGAGTCAGGAAGACCTGATGCAACTCTATGGTTAGGCTGCATTTGGAGTATTGCATGCCGTTTTAGTCGCCCCATTACAGGAAGGATTTGGAAGCTTTGGAGAGGATGCAGAGGAGGTTTACCAGAATGTTGCCTGGATTAGAGGGTTTCAGCGACAAGGAGAGTTTGGATAAACTTGGGTTCTTTTCTCTGGAATGACGGAGGTTGAGGAGAGACTTGATGGAAGTATATTAAATTATGAGAGACGTATATAGAGTGAACAGTCAGAATCATTTTCCCAGGGTGGAAATGTTCAGCACTAGATGACATAGCAATAAGGTGAGATGGGGAAAGTTTAATGGGAATGTCCCGGTAAGTTTTTTACACAGAGAGCGTTGGGCGCATGTAACGCATTGGCAGGGGCGGTGGTGGAGGCAGATATGATAGTAGCGTTTACAAGATTTTTAGTTAAGCACATGGAAGTGCAAGGAATAGAGGGATATGGTGTATGTACAGGCAGATAAGATCAGTTTAATTGGCATCCTGTTCAGCCAAAACATTGTCGGCCAAAAAGCCCATATTGTTCTATGAACTGTTCTATGTATTGTATGTTCTATGAGAGGCATAATGTCAAAATACCAGAGGGATGTGCTTTAAGATGAGGTGGGGAAGATTTACGTTAAGAGGAAATTAAAGTTTATAGTAAAATGTGCAGTACACCATTTTACTCAGAGAAGGGTAGCTGCCTGGAACTCATTGCTACAGGTCGTGGTGGAAACAGATGTGATAGCTCAATTTATGAGGCTTTTACATAGATATAGATCAGGTGCAGGCAAAGGGATTACTTTAAGTTGGTATTATGGTTTCGAGGAAGAGGTGGAAAGGGACAGAGGGAAGGAGAAAGGAGGATAAAAGCGAAGTGGGGGACTCCGGGATGGAAGATGAGCATAAAATCCCTGTCCCCTTGAACCCACGTCTCTCACTCGGGAGTCTGGGATCACTCGCTGAGATCGCCAGTGGTGGAGCTCCATCCTTCGGAAGCCGCGGTCTTGGGTAAGGAAGTGGCCGTTCCAGGTATCCCAAGCCGCTGAGAGGATTCTCCCGACGCCGGAGCACCATCACCCGGCGAGAAGGGCCTGGAACATCGGGCCTCCGTACAAGTGACTGCGGAGGCCTCAATAGGCCCGACTATGGGTGGACATGGCATGGGGACTGCACTTTGTGCCTTCCCTCATAATGGGAACCATTGTGGGGGGATGTTTTTATGTTTAAATTTCTTTATTAATGTTATGTTGTATTCTTTTTATGTGCTGCAATGGCAATCCGCATTTCACTTCACCAATTGGTGTATGTGACAAATAAAGAACCTTTGAACCTTTGAACACTCTGGCTTTAATTTCCCTTTCCCATGACTCTCAATCTGAAGATGGGTCTGGACCCAAAATGTCACCTATTCCTTTTCTCCATAGAAGCTGTCTGACCCGTTGAGTTACTCCAGCTTTTTGTGTCTTATCTTCAATTTAAACCAGCATCTGCTGTTCCTTCCTACACACTAATTACACTGTTCCCCCATTATCTCTCCCTATTGACTCATTTTAACCTCAAGTCTTTGTCACTTACTCCACCCATTTGCCAGTTAAATCTCCCTTACCTGTTTCAATCCAACATTTGCCAGGTTTGTCCCCCCCCTGCATCTCTTTCCCAGGTTTCTCTCCCCCACCCTAACAGGTCTGATAAAAGGTTCAGACCTGAAACGTCGCCTGTCCATTCCCTCACTAGATGCTGCCTGACCTGCTAAGTTCCCCCAATGCTTTGTGTTTTAGTCTAAACATATATTTATACTTAAATTTGACTAATCTATTGAATCCATAAAGGGAATGGGAATATGAAAGAAGACAATAACAGTATTTACAAATTGAGATATCGAGTTCCTTTTTAGGTGCTACTTCAGCTTTGTCATTGAAGTTATGGTAATGGCCCTTTCTTTTGGTTTTATTATGTCAATTTCTGTCAGCAACTTTGAAGAAAATAGAAACATTAAAGTATCTGAAACTTTCACCATCTGCCCAGATTCAGTAGAAGCACAGAAGCAGACTCCTTGGCTCACAATGTCCATGCAGCCAGTTGTACCTACTGTATCCTAACCTCATTTACCCGCATTGGGTCCATAGTCTTTTATGCCTTGCCGATTCATGTACTTGCTTGGATGCTTCTTAAATGTCATGGGAGTACATGGATCGGAAAGTTTGAAAGGGATATTGGTTAAACTGGGCCAAATAGAGCTGGCGTAGATGGGCACCTTAGTCAGCATGGATGAGGGGTAGAAGAGCCTAAGTTGTAAGGCTTTATGGCTGTGAAAATTATGAGCTCAGTCTGCCTTGGCCTACGCGATCTCCCGTTTAGCCAAACATTATAACTGCCCCTGCCATACTGACCTTTCTGTTCTGGGCCTCCTCCACTATCAAAGATAGTGCAATGCAAATTGGAGGAACAGCATCTCATATTTCGCTTGGGCAGCTTACAACCCAGCGGTATGAATATTGATTTCTCTAATTTTAAGTAGCCCTTGCATTCCTTTTAGAATAAGGGGTAAACCATTTAGAACGGAGATGAGGAAACACTTTTTCACACAGAGAGTTGTGAGTCTGTGGAATTCTCTGCCTCAGAGGGCGGTGGAGGCCAGTTCTCTGGATGCTTTCAAGAGAGAGCTAGATAGGTCTCTTAAAGATAGCAGAGTCAGGGGATATGGGGAGAAGGCAGGAACGGGATACTGATTGGAGATGATCAGCCATGATCACCTTGAATGGCGGTGCTGGCTTGAAGGGCCGAATGGCCTACTCCTGCACCTATTGTCTATAAAGTTAACCCTTCAGCCTCTTGCGCTCCAAGGAATAAAATCTTAACCTTCCCAACCAGCAGCACGGTGGCGCAGTGGTAGAGTTGCTGCGTTACTGCGCCAGAGACCCAGGTTTGATCCTGACGGGTGCTGTCTGTACAGTTTTGTTTCCTATATTTTGCCCTTAAAACAGATGTGCTTTTCACAAAATATAGCAGATAATGTTCAAATTAAATTTGAGAATAAATCCAGTTTCACCAAACACATTGAAGTGGCCTATAAATATCAAAGGCAACAAATGTATCAAATTATCATATGATAAGTGAATTATAAGCTAATGAAAGGATACGATCTCATTGAAGTTTGATGAGTTTGTCTCTGTGCTTGGACTGGAAAAGGAAGCTGTCAGAATTGTTTTTTGGAGATACTACTTCAACTAAGATGTATCTTTAGTAGATACTTCTAAACATTATGTCTTATCCCTGCCACACATCCATGAGGAAGAGGGGGAATTAATTTTGGTTGATTGATAGAACTAAAATTGAATGGCTGCGAATTAAGTTCATTTTGTTAGGGAATTTACTTATCTTGGGATAGTCGTCATGAGAAAAAAATTGGAATGAATCAATCATTTCCCTTGGCTATTGCCAAGTTGCCAAAGACAGTAGCAATCAAATGGTTGATGAGGTAAAGTAACAGTCAGGAACTTTATACATTGGTACAAGATTTCCACTATTTTACAATGAAAAGGGAAAATAATCAGACCATCATTGATGACCTTTTCCTTATCTTGGGAAGCAACTTTTTTCTTTACAGAGGTGAACCGCCATTGATCTAGCTGAGAAATTAAGCTTTATCCTTTGTAAATCCTACTTGTAGGCCCAGAAACAACTTTGTCTAGTTCAATTACGATAAGGTCAGTAACATAAATAAACCGAGATTTATCCTCATTCTGTAAAAATTGGCACATCCGCAAAGGGATAGAAATTAAATTTAGCAGACAGCAGTGTAATAAGATTGAGATTTGATTTATTTGTAACACAAGTAGGACAATGTCAGGGCAAGGGAACGTTCCTGATACTCTCCATGTAAAGAATAAACCCATTCCCGATAATGAGAATAGAAGCCATCAGTGTTTCATATTATTAGTCCATTTTAAATTGCAGTCACTGAAATATGCTGTTTTAATTTGCGCAAATGAATTGCATTAGCAATAATTATATTTTAATATTTTGCAAGCAATTAAAAAAGATGCGGCCATGGAAAACATTGAAGTATTTTAAATCAAGAGGTGTTTTTCACAAAATATTGGCAGATAATGCTCAAATTAAATTTGAGAATAAATCCAGTTTCACCAAACACATTGAAGCAGCCTATAAATATCAAAGGCAACAAATGTATCAAATTTTCATATGATAAAGGAATTATAAGATAATGAAAGGATACGGTCTCATTGAAGTTTGATGAGTTTGCCTCTGTGCTTGGACTGGCAAAGGAAGCTGTCAACAGAATTGTTTTGGGACACATGATTCTCCACCCTTATAGATCTGACAACTGATTATTTACCAATAGTGTGCTATTTATTGCAATGGATACATCTTAGAGTCAGAGTTATACAGCAAGGGATATGGGCCAAATGTAGGCAGGTGGGACTAGTGTAGATGAGGCATCTTAGTCGGCATGGGCAAGTTGGGCCGAAGGGCCTGTTTCTGTGCTGTATGACTGTGACTCTAAGATTTGTTCATTGTTATAAATAGCTTAATGTCTGTAAATGATCAGTTGTCAGATATATAGGAATGAAGATTCATGAGTCCAAAACCAATTCTAAATGGATAACTTAT
The DNA here is from genome assembly GCA_038087875.1 of Malacoraja senta. Lineage (NCBI taxonomy): Eukaryota > Metazoa > Chordata > Chondrichthyes > Rajiformes > Rajidae > Malacoraja > Malacoraja senta. The sequence goes on from CM075977.1 coordinate 94,980,717, forward strand.
TTTGCCAGTCCAAACACAGAGGCAAACTCGTCAAACAGCAATGAGATAATGGCGTGTTCTTTATTGAGATGGTTGGTTGAAGGATAAACTACCATCAGATATCCTTCAAATAGTTCCCTGGATTGCTCTGAAATGATGTATTGACAGAAAGGCCAGTGAGCGTGTGGGGAGCAAGATAGTGAAAGAATATATTTTGTGATGGTGATGAGTCTGTGTTAAAAGATATGTGCCATGTAAGTTAGCGAAACTGTGTTTTCCTGTGCTGCACTGTTCTATGTGCAATGTTAACTTTGATATTCAATGGGACACTGTGTGGTAATTTAGTGCTATTTGGCACCTCAAAGCTATCAAGTGGTATCTATGATTCAGATCGGACTCAGTTTTGTAAAGAGAATTTTGTGTTTCAGCAAAAGTCCATTCATTTGTTGTATGTGAGACAGAATGCAGGAAACTGCGAGCCACATGCCAAATCATCGACATTTCCAAATAGGCAGTTAATGGATTATCACTGTTTATCTAGATGCAGGAAACGTGTTCCCCATGTTGGGGGCGTCCAGAACCAGTGGTCACAGTTTAAGAATAAGGGATCGGCCATTTAGGACTGCGATGAGGAAAAACTTTTTCAGCCAGAGAGTTGTAAATCTGTGGAATTCTCTGCCACAGAAGGCAGTAGAGGCTAATTCAATGGATATATTCAAGAGAGAGTTAGATATAGCTCTCAGGGCTAATGGAATCAAGGGGTATGGGGAGAAAGCAGGAACAGGGTACTGATTCTGGATGATCCGCCATGATCATATTGAATGGCAGTGCTGGCTCGAAAGGCCGAATGGCCTACTCCTGCACCGACTTTCTATGTTTCTGTTTCTACTGTGTTGTAAAAAGAGCTAGATCCATGCACAACAGATAGTTCATGAGGCTAATGTGCACTACTGACCATAATGGTACCGATATTTTCATCCTGCCTCAGTCACTGATTTCTACAGGACAGATGATATCAGGATCAGATAATCAATTTCTGTCATGTTGATTGAGCATAAATTCTGACCAGGAAATGGGTTAGTTCTGGGCTGGACGGCATAATGTGCTGAACTATTTTTCTCGTGACCACCATAAATCTTCAAAAATTTTCAAGTGCTTTCTGCCTTGTATAACATAGGGCTTTTGAAGTATTAACAATGAAATGTATTACTCCAGATCCGTGGACAATCTTTCTTCTTCAGCCTACTCCTTCCATCTATGTGAGGTGGTCCAATGTGTTGAGGCCTTGGGATACTTACCACAGGTATAGACCGCAGGTGCATAGAAACTTCCACAATCTCCCACATCTTGGAATAGTGCACAACTGAACTGTCTTGCCGTATCTAAACCACCAAGAATATAGAGAAAGGTAAAATACCTTATCTTGCCACTGCTCAGCCTCCCCATAGAAGACCTCAAGCCAAATCCTCACCACTTTTACCTCAAATACATCATTTTGATTTCAACAACAGGCACTCCCAAGATGCCCACTCCAAAATGTTCCCAATGTCCACCTAATGTGAGCAATTTTGGGCACCATATCTGAAGAATAATGTGCTGGCTGGAGAGGGTCCAGAGGAGGTTTACAAGAATGGTTCACAAGTATGATCCCAGGAATGGGTAGGTTAGCCTGTGATTAACGTTTGTCGGCACTGGGCCTGTACTCGAGTTTAGAAGAATGAGGGGGGACCTCTTTGAAACATACAGAATAGTGAAAGGCTTGGATAGAGTGGATGTGGAGAGGATGTTTCCACTAGTGGGAGAGTCTAGGACTAGAGGTCATAGCCTTTGAATTAATGGACGTTCTTTAAAGGAAGAAAATGAGAAAAAATGTCTCTGGTCAGAGGGTGGTGAATCGGTGGAATTCTTTGCCACAGAAGGCTGTGGAGGCCAAGTCAGTGGATATTTTGTATTGTATTGTTATTGTAATTGTAATTAATCTAATAGCCAAGTATGTAAAAACATACAAGGAATTTGATTTGCCAGTCATACCAAAAAAGCAACAAGACACACAGCTACATAAAAGTTAACATAAACATCCACCACAGCGGCTCCCCCACATTCCACTGTGATGAAAGACAATAAAGTCTTATCTTCTTTCCTCCTTATTCTCCCGCGGTCGGGGCAGTCGAACCATCTGCAGTCGGGGCGATTGAACCTCCCTCTGCTGGCGATCGAAGCTCCCACGTCGGGGCGATCGAAGCTCCCGCGATCGGGGCAGTCAAAGCTCCCGCAGTTGGAGCTCCCGAGGTTGATCCCCAACCAAGCGATCACGAGCTCCACGATGTTAAGTCTGCAGACTCCCCAGCGAGAGGCTGCCAGCTCCTCGATGTTAGGCCGCAGCACAGATGGAGATAATGTTAAAGTTCAATTTGCTTCAAACAGACAACAACACAAAGGTTAGTAAGACAGTAACATCTTTATTTCGCCAGGTGGGAGTTGGAGGACGGCTCTCGCAGTATATAAACACAGACTACAGAGTCCCTCTTTCTCCACACACAGAAGTAATGTTCAATCAGATATATTTATACCCTAATAATCAGCAATTCAGCAATTCTTTATCTTACAAAGCATTGTACAGAGTTGATGGATAAGAAAGGTTTAGAGGGATCTGGGCCATACGCAGGCAGCTGGAACTAGAGTATATTGGTCAGCATGGGCAAGATAGGCTGAAGGGCCTGGTGTGGTGTTGTATGGCTCTCTGACTATGAGAGGTTGCACATGTGGGGACTATTCCTTAGATACATAGATACATAGAAAATAGGTGCAGGAGTAGGCCATTCGGCCCTTCGAGCCTGCACCGCCATTCAATATGATCATGGCTGATCATCCAACTCAGTATCCCGTACCTGCCTTCTCTCCATACCCCCTGATCCCTTTAGCCACAAGGGCCACATCTAACTCCCTCTTAAATATAGCCAATGAACTGGCGTCAACTACCCTCTGTGGCAGAGAGTTCCAGAGATTCACCACTCTCTGTGTGAAAAAGTTTTTCCTCATCTCGGTCTTAAAGGATTTCCCCCTTATCCTTAAGCTGTGACCCCTTGTCCTGGACTTCCCCAACATCGGGAACAATCTTCCTGCATCTAGCCTGTCCAACCCCATAAGAATGTTGTACGTTTCTATAAGATCCCCTCTCAATCTCCTAAATTCTAGCGAGTATAAGCCAAGTCTATCCAGTCTTTCTTCATATGAAAGTCCTGACATCCCAGGAATCAGTCTGGTGAACCTTCTCTGCACTCCCTCTATGGCTATAATGTCCTTCCTCATATTGGGAGACCAAAACTGTACGCAATACTCCAGGTGTGGTCTCACCAAGACCCTGTACAACTGCAGTAGAACCTCCCTGCTCCTATACTCAAATCCTCTTGCTATGAAGGCCAACATACCATTCGCTTTCTTCACTGCCTGCTGCACCTGCATGCCTACTTTCAATGACTGGTGTACCATGACACCCAGGTCTCGCTGCACCTCCCCATTTCCTAATCGGCCACCATTTAGATAATAGTCTGCCTTCCCGTTTTTGCCACCAAAGTGGATAACCTCACATTTATCCACATTATACTGCATCTGCCAAACATTTGCCCACTCACCCAGCCTATCCAAGTCACCTTGCAGTCTCCTAGCATCCTCCTCACAGCTAACACTGCCCCCCAGCTTAGTTTCATCCGCAAACTTGGAGATGTTGCTTTCAATTCCCTCGTCCAGATCATTAATATAAATTGTAAATAGCTGAGGCACTGAGCCTTGCGGTACCCCACTAGTCACTGCCTGCCATTGTGAAAAGGACCCGTTTACTCCTACTCTTTGCTTCCTGTTTGCCAGCCAGTTCTCTATCCACATCAATACTGAACCCCCAATACCGTGTGATTTAAGCTTGTATCCTAATCTCTTATGTGGTACCTTGTCGAAAGCCTTCTGAAAGTCCAGATACAACACATCCACTGGTTCTCCCCTATCCACTCTACTAGTTACATCCTCGAAAAATTCTATAAGATTCGTCAGACACGATTTACCTTTCGTAAATCCATGCTGACTTTGTCCAATGATTTCACCACTTTCCAAATGTGCTGCTATCCCATCTTTAATAATTGACTCTAGCAGTTTCCCCACTACCTATGTTAGACTAACTGGTCTGTAATTCCCCGTTTTCTCACTCCCTCCCTTCTTAAAAAGTGGGGTTACGTTTGCTACCCTCCAATCCTCAGGAACTACTCCAGAATCTAAAGAATTTTGAAAAATTATCACTAATGCATCCACTATTTCTGGAGCTACTTCCTTAAGTACTCTGGGATGCAGCCTATCTGGCCCTGGTGATTTATCGGCCTTTAATCCATTCAATTTACCAAACACCACTTCCCGACTAACCTGGATTTCACTCAGTTCCTCCATCTCCTTTGACCCGCGGCCCCCTGCTATTTCCGGCAGATTATTTATGTCTTCCTTAGTGAAGACGGAACCAAAGTAGTTATTCAATTGGTCCGCCATAACCTTGTTCCTCATGATCAATTCACCTGTTTCTGACTGCAAGGGACCTAAATTTGTTTTAACTAATCTCTTTCTCTTCACATATCTATAAAAACTTTTGCAGTCAGTTTTTATTCCTTGGAGTAGGAGACTGAGGGTTAATCATATGGAGGTGTTATTTATGAAAGGGGAGGCATAAATAGTGTCAGAATAATTCACATGAGACGTGAGTGACATTTAACGTCTTTATTCGCAATAACTTGTCAGACAAGGAGAATGGGCAAGCTAGAGATTGCTCTACAGCCATAGCATGCAGCATTTTTACATCGTATTTGATAGCATAAATGTGAAGTTAGTCATGTAATTGTATTTACATGGTTAACTATATGTGATCAATGGTGGGGAGACGGCCATGAGGGAGGGGGAAGAAGAATGGAGGACCCAGCCGTGGGTAGACTGCCTTGTGGGAGGGGGAGGAGGGAGAACAGAGGGGGAGGGGGGAAGAAGAACAAGGGGGACCTGGCGCGGGGATACTTTGTAACTTTGTAAGTGTCCTTTCTGTGGCGACTATTTGCATACCTTGGATGTGCAGGCAAAGAATTTCACTGTGACTTGTTGCATGTGACAAAGTATTCATTCATTCATTCATTCGTTCATTCATTCATTCTGTAATTCTGTAATTCTCCTTCAAAAACATGCCCCATCACCAAAAAAAACAAGTCACCCAGGTGTTCAAGTTGTTTTCTTTAAGGGTCAGTCAGACCAGGCATGTTTAGTCCAGCGCAGAACAGAATCTTCACTGGAGTAAAGTTTGATTCCCACAGTATGAAGTGCTGCCCATTCATAACAAGATGGAAGAACAGCTCAGTTCTTCCCACATTTCCCCCCACAATCTCCCCCTATGTACAAACAGGACAATACAGGAAGGCGTTAGTCAGTCTCATCGTGAGTTGCATAAAAGTGTGAACAGCATTACATTGAGCATGAAATGCTGTGGCTCGGCAGTGAGACAGGAACACTGTTTTGAAAAGCAAAGGGCTCGCATGAGGCAGAGTGATAGCTGGAATAGTTCATACATGGTGACAGCAGCGGCCAAAATAATAACAGCATATTTAAAATGGTCTTAAAGAGTGTTCCAACCCAGTTCCCTATGTCAGGGAACCACTCCCACTGGTCAAATGGCTCTTCCTCTGAGAACTTGTGCAAGGTGTGGATATGCTTCTGAATAATCCTTATATCAGCCTCAATTTGTTTATCTTGGTTAGAGAAGAAGTAGCAAAATTCATTGAAGGCTGCACAAACTTCCCCCCTAGGCCAGAAGAAGAAAGTCTTGAGTCATCCGATCACCTTCTGTAACTTATTTCCTCCCAGGCCAGATATCATGGTGTGGAAACATTTGTGGAATGCCATACAGCGGACTATAAGTAGGGTTTCAACATGTATCCTGTGTCTGCTGCAGCACGCAACAAAAGCTTTTCACTGTACCTCAGTACACGTGACAATAATAAATTAAACTAACCTTCCCTGGGATGGCAGAACATGATTCCTGCAAGTCTTTAACCCCCCCAGCATCAGGAGCTATCTATCCCAGATACATGTCCCAATCCAATGCATAGGTAAGGATTTATCGACATTGTCACCATATATCTAAAATATACCCTGCTGAATAACCGTAGCGTGCCATAATGTTTGGTTCCCAATAAATTAAATTCCAGTGACCAGTTCGTGTGTATGTATGCAGTATTAAGTCGGTGCTGGGGCTGCTACTCTTCACGTTGTATATCAATGATTTGGATGAGGGGATTGAAGGCTTTGTGGCCAAGTTTGCAGATGATACGAAGATAGGTGGAGGGGCAGGTAGTGTAGAGAAAGCAGGGACTCTGCAGAAGAAGTTGGATAGGTTGGGAGAGTGGGCAGAGAAGTGGCAGATTGGATGCAGTGTAGCAAAGTGTGGAGTCATGCATTTTGGTAGTAGGAATAAAGGTGTAGACGATTTTATTTTTTATTTTTTATTTTTTATTTTTATTTATTAGAAGTACATTACATTACAACCACATACATTAATACTCGTCATTTGTATCTTCTTACAATTAATGTACTCCCTTTATTTTTTTTTTTTTTTACACTAAAAAAGGAAAAGATTGAAAGAGAGAAGAAAGTGAAGGAAAAAGTGAAAGTGTAGAAAAGTGTAGAAAATGTAACAACAAAAAAGGACGAAGACCCTATGAGAGCGAAATTAAAAACAAAAGAAAAAGAGTTAAGAAATAGGCCCTAGGAATAAAAAAGAGAAAAAGAGAGAGGAAAAAAAAAGAAAAACAAATATTTTTTTGAGCATTACGTAAATAGGACATACCAACTCTTCAACTATCATCCCCCCTTACCCGACCTCAATTTTTTATTTTTTTTAAAGTACTTTTGCACCCTATGTTTGTAATAATTCTATAAATGCAGACCACGTCAGGTGGAAGTGATCTGGTTTACCTGCTAGGAGGAGTCTTATCTCTTCTAGGTGTAGTGTTTCAAACATATTTGAAATCCACATATTTATAGTTGGTATTGGAGCCTTCTTCCAAAATTTTAGAATTAGCTTTTTCCAGTTATTAACCCATAGTCCGTTAATTTATTTTGAAACACATTTAGTTCTGGATCATCTTCCGTTATTCCGAAGATAATCCATTCTGCTTTGGGTATCAGTCTTGTTTTAAATAACTTTGTAAAGATTTCAAAAATTTCATTCCAACATTTTTTAATTTTTGTACAAAAGACGAATGAGTGCGCTATAGTAGCTTCTTGGGATTGACATTTATCACAAATAGATGATACGTTTGGGAAAATTTTATGAATTTTAGTTTTCGAATAATATAATCTATGTAAAATTTTAAATTGTATTAAAGTGTGTCTTACATTAATCGAGCATTTATGCACATTTAATAAGTATTCATTCCAACTTTCCTTTGAAATTTTAATAGCTAACTCTTGTTCCCAGTCTTTTCTGATACCCTCCGTAGGTGGTATTTGTACATTTAAAATAATATTATACAAATATGATATTAAGTTTGCTGATTCCGCTTTTATCTGCATTGCCTCGTCCAATACATCTACTGGGTTATTATAATGATCTTTTGTATATTTTTTCAAATAGTCGCATATTTGAAAATATTTAAAATATTGATTATTTCCGAGTTTATATTTTATTTGTAATTGTTGAAATGAAAGTAATTTTCCAGTTTCATACAAGTCACCAAGCGTTTTAATTCCTAGTCTATCCCATTGTGTATAAGCTTTATCTATAATAGAAGGACTAAACGAAGGGTTATTGACTATAGGTAATAAAAGTGATAAATTTCTTAATTTTAAATTTTGTTTTATTTGTTTCCAAATACGGATTGTACTATGAATAATTGGGTTCTTATTATAATTTATGTTATTCAGTTTCATTGGAGAGAGGAGGATCGCTCCAATGTTACTAGAGGAGCAATCCTCTTTCTCCATTACAATCCAGTCTACTTGCTGGGCGGAGTTATCCATCAGTTGAATCATGTTTTTAATATTTACTGACCAATAATAATACATAAAATTAGGTAGTGCTAAACCCCCCAATACTTTAGGTTTATTCAGATGAGTTTTTTGTATTCTATGTGATTTATAGTCCCATATAAAATTAGTGATATCTGAGTCAAGTTTTTTAAAAAACTTCTTAGGTAAGTATATAGGAATTGATTGAAATAGGTATAACATTTGTGGTAAAAAGATCATTTTTATTGCGTTTATTCGGCCTATTAAAGACATCGGGAGCGTTTTCCAGAATTTAATTAGTGTATTTAATTTATTAAGTAGGGGGTCAAAATTTGCCCTGAACATACCTTGATATGTTCTGGTAATTTCGATTCCCAAATATTTAAATTTTTCTGTAGCTATTTTAAAAGGGAATTTTAAAAGATGTGTTGAATCTTTCGGTTTTATTGACATAATTTCACTTTTATTCCAATTTATTCTATATCCAGAAAAAGATCCAAAGTCTTCAATTAAATTTAATATATTTGGTATGGTGATTTGAGGTTTTGTTATATACAGTAATATATCATCCGCGTATAAAGATATTTTATTATATGAGTCTTTAGTATTATATCCATGAATATCAGGGTGTATTCTAATTTTTTCTGCTAGCGGTTCAATAATGAGAGCAAACAGCTGTGGTGATAATGAGCATCCTTGTCTATTTCCCCTTGATAGTTGAAATTTCGAGGATAATATGTTATTAGTTAGTATTCTAGCTGTAGGTTTGTTATATAGTAACTTAATCCATAAAATAAAATTCTCTCCCAGTTGAAATTTTTGTAATACTTTATCCATATAATTCCATTCTACTTGATCAAATGCTTTTTCAGCATCCAGCGAAATAATTGATAATTCTTGATCTTCAGATTTGTGTGAGTGCATTATGTTGAGTAGACGTCTCATATTATTAGAAGAGTATCTCTTAGGGATAAACCCTGTCTGATCTGGGTTTATTAATTTACTAATGTATTTACTTAATCTTCTAGCTAATGTTTTCGCTAATATTTTTTGATCTGTGTTTAACAATGCTATAGCTCTATATGAACCAGGTTCTTCTAAATCTTTATTTTTCTTAGGTATTAATGTAATCGTTGATTCCGCTAATGTATCAGGTAGTATTCGTTTTTTAAAAGCGTATTGGGACATTTTTTGTAATCTTGGTATTAGTTTATCATAAAAGCTTTTATAAAATTCATTAGTAAATCCATCAGGGCCTGGTGTTTTTCCATTCTTTAATGAGTTTATTGTATCTTCTAATTCCTTAATTGAGATTTGTGCGCCCAGTTCCTCTTGTTCCTTCAGCTCTAACTTTGGAAGATTACAGGTATCCAAGAACTTTGTGATATTATCGGAATCAATTATCGTTTTAGATGTATACAAATTCTCGTAAAATTGCGCAAATCTATTATTAATATCCTTCGGTGTTGTTAATAATTCCCCTTTATCTGATTTGATCTTTGGTATAGTATGTTCCTTTTCTCGTTTTTTTAGCTGGCGAGCCAAAAGTTTATGCGGTTTATCCCCAAATTCAAAGTGCTCTTGTTTTGTAATTTGAAAAAGTCTTATAAGTTTGGCAGATAATAATTTATTTAATTTAAATTTTAAAATTATTATTTTATTATGTTTATCTATTGATGGATCTTTAGCATTATCTATATCCATTTGTCTAATAAGTTCTTCTAACTGTCTTTGTTCATTCTTATTCTTTTTATTTTGAAAAGCTTGATATGAAATTATAATACCCCTAATGTATGCTTTAAAAGATTCCCAAAATAAAGTAGGCGATATATCTGAAGTATCATTTGTTTGAAAAAAGACCTCCATTTGTTCTTTTAAATATATACTCGCTTGTGGATCTTTTAAAATTTGAGAATTAAATCTCCAGAACGATTTATTCTTAGACAATCCTTCCAGTTTTAAAAAGAAAGTTAGTGGGGAATGGTCTGAAATTGAATTTGTATGGTATATTGCATTAGATGTTTGGGGGATTAATTTTGTATCCAGCAGAAAGTAGTCTATACGTGAGTATGTCTTATGTACCATTGAGTAAAACAAATATTCCCTGCCAGTTGGATTAACAATTCTCCAAACATCTGCTATATTAGTGTTATTTATATAGGTATTGAGGAGTTCCCCAGTTTTCGATTTCATATTCCCTCTCTGTTTTTTACTTGATTTATCTAAGTACAGGTCTAAAACACAGTTAAAGTCTCCTCCTATTATAACATTTTGATAGTTTGACTCTGCAATTATGTTGAAAATTTTATTGAAAAAGTGGGGGTTATCAAAGTTAGGGGCATATATATTTACCAAAGTAAGTGGAGTGTCATGGATTTCTCCATTAACTATTAGGTATCTCCCTTCTATATCTGTTATAATATTCTTTGCTTTAAATGGTATACCTTTTCTTATGATGATTGACGTGCCTCTAGATTTTGAAGTAAATGAAGAATGGTATGTTTGACCTATCCATTTCGCCCTCAGTCTAACTTGGTCCTGAGGTTTTAGGTGTGTTTCTTGTAGGAAGGTAATGTCAGAGTTGTACAGTTTCAGCTGAGATAGTATCTTACCCCTTTTAATAGGTTCGTTAATACCTCTTATATTCCAACTACAAAATGAGATTCCTCCTAGGTTCTTTTGTGTGGTGTCATGCATTTTGAATAATTATAGTACCTTTGAATCTTGTGGTGCGTCCATATCCCAGGTCTTTAGGTATTGGGGGAGTTTTTGAATTATTAAATTTTGCTGGTATGTCCATTTTACGCTTATCACTAAACACAAAACACAAACAAGTGGTTTTATGTGGTAAAAAAAAAACTAAAAAAGTGAGGCTACAGTGTCTAATATAGTCGGCACTGTAGCGAGTGTCCCACCTGTAGGTGGGAAAAAACCTTGTTTTGACTTCCATTGCGTTGTTACACAAATAGCTCCGCTCTCTTAGTTAATCATGACATATTAAAATATTAAAACGAGGCCTCACATTCAGATATATAATACAATTTTACCCTGATATTTCCTTATAACATATATATATATCGGAGTTTAATTATTAAACCAATATTTTTGACTTCAATAAGAATCAACTGTTGGTTGAAGGGGTTAACGAGACGTGCCCCTGGACATAAGCCAGGTGCTCGTTTCTCATCCCCTCCTCCCACTTATAGATAAGGTTACAATTTATTAAAAATTCATATTAGTATGTTAGTTCATTATTTTTTCTTTTTGTTTTGTTAGTATTCTAATCTAACCTACATAACTTGTTAAGTTGTTAATAGGATAAGTTCTTACACTTGGTTATAATATTTTAATCAATAAGCAATTATTTTCTGGTTTATATTCCAACTGTTCAGTTGTTTACACGTTTTGAACAGAAAATGTCCTTGATTCAACATTCCAAAGATAACAGTGTAACTATCCCCAGACAAAGCATTGCTTAGAATTGTACAGATCTGCCAAAACTCCCTTTCATTTCTGTTTTTCAACGATAGTTTGGGCATATTTGAATGCGTCTTCAGGCTTAACAAATGACTTTTCAAGACCATTAAAGGAAATACGCATTTTCGCGGGGTAAAAAACCCCAAATCTGATCCCTTCTCTCCCTCTTAAAAGATCTTTAACCTTATCAAATTTGTTTCTTTTTTGCACAATTTCATACGGGTAGTCCCTGAATATCTTAATAGTGTCCTTGTCCATCCGCAGTTGTACACCGTATTTGATTTTGCTCATAACATATTCCAGTTCTACAGTATCCCGAAATTTCACAATAATATGTCGTGGATAAGCTTTTCCCGCACCAGATCTTTGTTTAAATCTTGGGACACGATGAGCCACTTCGATTTTCGGTTCCTTGGAAAGATTCAACAGTTGTTTCAACAAGCCCATGGCAAATTCACGTACCTGCTCCCCTTCTGCCCCCTCTGAAACACCAAGAATTCTCAAATTCTGGCGTCTAGAGCGAGTTTCCAGGTCCAGGCATTTGGCTGAGACTTTCTCCAGTTGAGTCACCATCTGTAGTGAAGCTTGTTCGTTTTCTCGCCTCATTTGCTCATATTCTTGCCTCAGTTTCGCCATGTCTTCAACCACTCGAGCTGTGTTTTTCTCCAATTCCGTAATTGTGTGCATACTTGCAGCTACTGTTTCAAGCACAACCGTGAACTTATCCGTAGTAGTTACATCCATCTTATCCATTTTCTCTGATAGTCTAAAGGGGAGAGAGTTCAGAAATCAGAGGTACAAAGGGATTCGGGAGTGCTGGTGCAGGATTCCCAAAAGTTAATTTGCAAGTCGAATTGGTCGTAAGGAAGTCAAATGCAATGTATTTATCTCAAGAGGTCTAGAATACAAAAAAAAGGGATGTAATGCTGAGGGTTTATAAGGTGCTGGTCACATTTGGAATATTGTCAGCAGGTTGAGGAAGGATATATGTGGAAGGATGAGCTGGCCCAGGAGAGGGTCCAGGGGAGATTTACCAGAATGATTCAAGGAATGATTTGGTTAATGAGCGTTTGACGGCACTGGGCCTGTACCCACTGGAGTTTAGAACGATGAGGGGTCACCTCATTGAAACATCCAATAGAGAAAGGCTTGAATAGAGTGGATTTGGAGAGGATGTGTCCACTAGTGGGAGAATCTAGGACCAGAGCCCATAGCCTCAGAATAAAAGGATGTGCCTTTAGAAAGTAGATGAGGAGGAATTTCTTTAGTCAGAGGGTGGTGAATCTGTGGAATTCTTTGCCACTGCTGTGGAGGCCAAATCAATCGATAGTTTTAAGGCAGAGATAGACACATTCTTGATTAGTGCGGGTGTCAGGCGTTATGGGGAGAAGGCAGGAGAATGGGGTTGAGAGGGAAAGATAGATCAGCCATGATTGAATGGCGGAGTAGACTTGATGGGCCGAATGGTTTAATTCTCCTCCTATCACATACCTCGGGACACTGCAGGTATTCCCCATCCATCGTGCTCAAAGAGCTATGAGTTCACCTTTAGTGACGTTTTGCTGTTTAACAAAAGTACCCGTTGTACACGTTACAAAGTGTCACTATAAGTAATGTTATAAGATCTCTGACATTAGCAGGTGGAATTAAGAACACAAACCTTTTTCAAGTATTTAGGGACCATAGTGTTTACACATGTGCCCAGAGTCTCCCTATGGCATTCCCATGTGCTCTGGCGGTTCTCATTGGAGGGGCTAGGAAAACGATACCGAGAACATGTAGTGTCACAGTCTGCCAGATACTGACCCTTGTTTTAAAGTAACACTGGCCACCTGAGTTCCTCCTTCTGTACAGTTCTTTGAGACACAAGTGGCGTCTCTCTCTCTCATGAAAATCTGTGTGGGTTGTTGTCGCCAGGACGTGCATGAGCTAACAGGGCTGCAGTCCCTCCTCTATACCATGATGAATCAGAGTGGGCCATGAGAGATAGGTTTATATTGGCAGTAGTAGTGGGAAGGTGGGTACAAGTCCAACTACTAGTGTTAGTCACCTGGGTTGCTATTGATTGCATTCACTAAATAGCTGTGTTATTGTTCCAAGCTGTTGTGCTTCTGATCCAGGAATGAGTGGGTTAGCATATGATGAGCGTTTGACAGCACTGGGCCTCTACTCGCTGGAGTTTAAAAGGTTGAGGACCTCATTGAAACTTGCAGAATAATGAAAGGCATATAATGAAAAGCAATAATGAAAGTGGATGTGGAAAGGATGTTTCCACTTGGACTACAGGTCATAGCCTCAAAGGGCACTCTTTAAAGGGCCTGTCCCACTTGGGCGTCATTTGTGCGACATCATTTACGCGTCCCGACGCACAACATGCGCGTCGTCACGCACGCGTGACGCGCGCATGGCGTGCATTATGCGTGCATGGCATGTGGTGACGTAGGCAGTGACGCACGGTAGCGCGAGGCGCCCAGGATTTTGGGATTCTCAAAATCCTCGCGCACCACCTGTGTGACGTGCAAATGACGCCCAAGTGGGACAGGCCCTTTAGAAAGGAGGAACTTCTTTTGTCAGAGGGTAATTAGTCTGTGGAACTCATTGCCACAGAGGGCAGTGGAGGCCGTCAGTGGATATTTTTAAGGCAGAGATAGACAAATTCTTGATTAGAATGGGTCTCAAGGGTTATGGGGAGAAGGCATGAAAATGGGATTAGGAGGCAGAGATCAGCCATGATTGAATGGCAGAGTGGACTTGATTGGCCAAATGGCCTAATTCTACTCCTATAATTTGTGAACAATAGTTATCAATGTTAAATTAAACAGAGTCCAGTGGCTTCACTATGGCCGGTGCTTGCTTGCAATGAGAGGCGTGAATCCATGTCACTTCTCCTTGTAGCTTTACAGCAGTGTGAGTCATCAACAACACTTGGAAAGATCCTTCCTAGTGTGATCTGCCATGATCGCAGTGAATGGCGGTGCTGTCTCGAAGGGCCGAATGGCCTACTCCTGCACCTATTGTCTATTGTGATGGGAGGCAGTTAATTTGTTTAGTTTAGTTTAGAGATACAGCGCATAAAGAGGTGCTTTGCACCACCGAGTCCGACCCGACCAGTGATCCCCACACATTAACACTATTCTTCGCACACTAGGGCCAACTTACAATTTTACCAAGCCAATTAACCTACAAACCTGTGCATCTTTGGAGTGTGGGAGGAAACGAGCTCCTGGGTTAAACCCATGTGGGTCAAGGGGAGAGCATACAAACTCCGTACAGACAAGCACCCATTGTCAGGATTGAACCTGGCTCTCTGGTGCAGTAAGATAGCAGCTCTTCCACTATGTGGCGCCTGTTTTTTGTTTGAAAGTCTTTACAAGCGTATCGTCCCCGGGCTGGTAAATGTGGGAGCTTTCACTGTTGGCTCCTTCTGTGCCTTAGTCACTTGTGAGTGGAAACTTCAGAGAGATTCAGTTCAATGCAATAAATCAGCATATACTATGGATGTCCATAGCTTAGTTGACAGTGGAGTACTTACTGGTAATTTCATTGACCTCCACATTACCATTTCATATGTAGTCAATCCTGTGTGCTGATTAGGGCTAGATCATTTAAACCCTAATCACCAATTCTTGGCAGGAACTTGGGTTTATTCCGGCTTTGGCAGCACTCTTCACCCACCCCGATTCAAATGGGCACTGGTGGCACTGCAAGAGTCATAGAGTGATACAGCGTGGAAAAATAGCCTTCGACCCAACTTGCCCACACCGGCCAACATGTTCCAGCTACACCAGGCCCACCTGCCAGCATTTGGTCCATATCCTCCCAAACCTGTCCTATCCATGCACCTGTCTAACTGTTTCTTATACTTTGGGATAGACCCAGCCTCAACTACCTCCTCTGGCAGCTTGTTCTATACATCCACCACCCTGTGTGAGAGAAAGATATCCCTCAGATTCCTATTAAATTGTTTCCCCTTCACCTTAAACCAATGTCCTCTGGTCCTCGATTCACCAGTCTGGGCAAGGGACTCTGTGCATCTACCTGATCTATTCCTCTCATGATCTTATACATCTATAAGAGCACCCCTCATCCTCCTGCACTCCAAGGACGATTCCCAGCCGACTCAACCTGAATGTAACCTTACTCAATATAAGGCAGACTTGCGTTTTTCTATGCCGGTTGAATCGTCTGCCACTAGAGCTCAATTTTCACCCATCCAAGTCAGTGGAAGAGATTACCAATCTTGGGAAAACCTCCAAAACTGTCGGAATAATTTACACGAGTGTGACAATTACCATCTTCGTTATTCACAGTAACTTGTCAGACAAGGAAAACAGTCAAGCAAGAGACTGTTCTACACATTCAGAGCATGTAATACTTTCCAAGTGCGGCATGAGGTTCACCTGCACCTCCTCCAACCTCATCTATTGCATCCGCTGCTCTAGATGTCAACTGCTCTACATCGGTAAGACCAAGCGCAGGTTTGGCGATCGCTTCACCCAACACCTCCGCTCAGTTCACATTAACCAACCTGATCTCCCGGTGGCTCAGCACTTCAACTCCCCCTCCCATTCCAAATCCAACCTTTCTGTCCTGGGCCTCCTCCATGGCCAGAGTGAGGCCCAGTGCAAATTGGAGGAGCAGCACCTCCTATTTCGTTTGGGTAGTTTACACCCCAGCGGTATGAACATTGACTTCTCCAATTTCAGGTAGTCCTTGCTTTCTCCCTCCTTCCCCTCTCCTTCCCAGCTCTCCCACAGTCTACTGTCTCCGCCTCTTCCTTTCTCCTTCTGTCCCCCCTCACCCCCATATCAGCCTGAAGAAGGGTCTCGACCCAAAACATCACCAATTCCTTGGCACCATAGATGCTGCCTCACCTGGTGAGTTTCTCCAGCATTTTTGTCTACCTTTGATTTTTCCAGCATCTGCAGTTCTTTCTTAAACATGCAGTATTTTTATATCATTTTTGATAGCAGAAATGTGAAGTCTTCTTCTTCTTGCGTTTGAGGCAGCAGAGGTCTGCAGCAGGGTGATGCCATCCGGTTCAACATCCGTAGGAGCCCGCCCTAAAAAGCGCGCATGCTCTGGGTTGGCGCCAAGCTGCGGCACTGCTGATGTCTCTGTTTGTTGTCGTTCGCCTGACTGAGGTCAGTTGACAGTGTTCACCATGGGGAGGTCGACACATGAGCCCCAAAATGTGAAGTTAGTCACACACACACGCACAACACATGGTTATCTGTTGTGATCCAGCATTCAGTAATTTTCCACTCAGAAACAAGGGAAACGTCACTGGAATGGAGTTTGATTCCCACAGTGTGAGGGGCTGCCAATGTTCATAATAAGATGGAAGAACAGCTCGGTTCCTCCCACCGTTCCCGCCATAAAACATAGAATGGAAACGTGGAACTAGTTAACTGACTTTTAAATCACATCCACCCTTGGCCCCCCTTCCTCCACTTAAAGTCAGCTAACCAGTTCCACAGATTGCAATGATGGGATCACACTATCCCTAGTCGACAATCGGCCTATCAGGGAACCTCCCTACCTGAGGTCATCTGTTGCTGGCCCTGATTTGTCCTGGTCTTTTCTTGCTTCCAGTTGCTTTCAGTCTGAAGAAAGATTCCACCCTGAAATGTCACCTATCCATGTTCTTTGGAGATGCTGCCTGTCCCGTTGAGTTACTCCAGCATTGTATGTCCATATCATATGTGCAGGTTTGCTGGTGATGCAAAGCTAGGTTACATTGTGAAAAGGGTGAAATACACATGGGGGGGATAAAAACAAGCTGTGTGAGTGGGCAACATAATGGCCCATTGAATATAGAACGGGGAGAATGCTTTGGGTGGGTATAATGGAAAACCAGTGTATCTAATAAAAGACAAGAGGTTAGAAGTTCATTTGTTGAAGTTCCTAGTAACCAAAGCTGTTTCAAAGATCACATGTAGATGCAGCCAGCAATTAGGAGGCAAATGATATGTTAGCCTTACTAGGAAAGGATTTGAATACAAGAGTAAAGTTTCAGGAATCTCTGCAACAGCGAAGACAAATACAGCAAGGAAACATGGAGCCCATTGGGTGAACATGTCCATGCCCCATCTACACTAGCCCCACCTGCCCACATATGGCCCATATCACTCTCAACCTTTCCTATCGAAGCACTTGTCCAAATGTCTTTTAAATGTTGTCAAAGTCATACAGCACGGAAACAGACCCATTGGCTCAACTTGCCCATGCTGACCAAGCTGCCCCAGCTACATTAATCCCACCTACCTGTGTTTGGTCCATATCCCTCTAAATCTTTCCTATCTACGTACCTGTCCAAATGTATTTTAAATATTTGTTTAAGAAGGAACTGCAGATGCTGGAAAATCGAAGGTAGACAAAAGTGCTGGAGAAGCTCAGCGGGTGCAGCAGCATCTATGGAGCGAAGGAAATAGGCAACATTTCGGGCCGAAACCCTTCTTCAGACTGATGTAGGGTTGGGGGGGGGGGGGGATGGGGAGAAGAAAGGAAAAAGGAAGAGGAGGAGCCCGAGGGCTGAGGGAGAACTGAGAAAGGGAGGAGACAGCAAGGGCTACCGGAAATTGGTGAATTCAATGTTTATGCCACTAGGGTGCAGACTGCCCAAGGTGATGCTCCTCGAATTTCCGGTGGTGCTCACTCTGGTCATGGAGGAGGCCCAGGACAGAAAGGTCGGATTCGGAATGGGAGGCGGAGTTGAAGTGCTGAGCCACAGGGAGATCAGGTTGGTTAATGCGGTCCGAGCGGAGGTGTTCGGCGAAACGATCGCCAAGCCTACGCTTGGTCTCACCGATGTAGATCAGCTGACATCTAGAGCAGCGAATGCAATAGATGAGGTTGGAGGAGATGCAGGTGAACCTCTGTCGCACCTGTCTTTTAAATATTGTTATGGTATCTGCCTCAACTATCTTCTCCAACAGCTCATTCCATATACCCGCCAACCTCTGTGTGGAAAAAGTTGCCGTTCGGATTCCTGTTAAATCATTCCCCTCTCACCTTAAACCTGTCCTCCGGTTGTTGATTCCTGGGTAAAATACTCAGTTCACCTACTCCATCTACTCCAACTGCCACTTTGTAAAATTTGCTGATGACACAGTCCTCCTGTCTCTGCTTCCCAGCCATACACAACATCACAGCTCAGCCCTGCAGGACTTTATAGTATGGTGTGAAAAGTCTTGTCTTGAGCTAAATATAAGCAAAACCAAGGACATGATTGTGACCTTTTCCCCCCAACAGAGACAGATGGCTGAGGCAGCCACCACTATCATCCAGCAGGAGCCAGTGGAGATAGTGGAGGTATACAAATACCTGGGAACAGCCTTTGACAACCTGCTAAGGTTTTCCTCTAACACAGAGGAAATCCTTAAAAAGTGCCATCAGAGACAGTACCTACTCAGGAAGCTGAAGTCATTTGGGATTAACAAAGACATTCTCACCACATTCTACTACGCATTCATTGAAAATGTAATAACTTTCTCTTTCACTAGCTGGTTCCACTCCATCACCCTGCAAAACAGAAACCGCCTGTTGAATGTGGTCAAGGTCTGCTCAAAAATCATTGAGCAGCCCGTCCGAACTCTCGCTGCTCTATGCGACCAACAGTCTGGGAGGTTGACACGCAGGATTCTTCAGGACCCCTCTCACATCCTGTTTCCTGAGTTTGAGTGGCTCCCCTCAGGACGCAGACTTCGCTGTCCGGGTTGCCGGACACAGAGGAGGAAGGCAACCTTCATCCCCAGGGCTGTCCTGCTTTTTAATGCTGATCACTGACTCGAACATGTGAAGTGAAATGGCCTTCTATAGGCACTTTCTGGTTGAAGCAGTAAGGAAGCACTTTAGAGGATGTTACTATGTGTTGTAGATTATTACTATGTGTTGAATGTAGATGTGCTGTGTGTGTTGTGTGATTGTGCAGTGTGTCTGTGAGATGCGTGTGTTGGTTGATTGTGCAGTATGCGTGCTGCTTATGTTTGTTGATTGTGTCTCTTTTTTTTTTTAGAAGCTACTGTAATGCGCCCTTTTAAATTGCCCCTCGGGGACGAATAAAGTGCTTTGTATTGTATTGTATTGTATTGTATTCCCCTCCCCCCCCCCCCGCCCCCGCACCAAGATCTTATACACCTCAAAAAGATCACCCTTCATCCTCCTGCGCTCAAAAGAATAAAGTCCCAGCTCTGTTTAAGAAAAAACTGCAGATGTGGGAAAAATCAAAGGTAGACCAAAAATGCTGGAGGAACTCAGCGGGTGAGGCAGCATCTATGGAGAGAAGGGATTGGTGACGTTTCAGGGTCAAGACCCTTCTTCAGACCTAGCTCTGCTCAACCTCTCCCTAAAGCTCAGGCCCTCAAGTCTTGGCAACATCCTTGTAAATCTTCTCTGCACCCTTTCTAACTTAACTACATCATTCCTCTAGCTGGGTGACCAAAACTGAACACAATACTCCAAATGTGGTCTCACCAAAATGTAATCCTTTTCTGGAACCTTATCAAATGACCAGATGAAATCTATATGGATAACATCTATGACTTTTCCCTTGCACATCTTTTTTGTTACGTCTTCAAAAACTCCACCAGATTTGTAAGACAGTCTCCCACATATAAAATCATGCTGACTATTCCGAATCAGCCCCTGTCTATCCAAGTGCATTTATATCTTATCCCACAGAGTCCACTCCAGTAACTTGTCAACTACAGATGTTTGGCTCACTGGTTAAGTAGAGGCACAACATTCGTCACCCTGCAGTCTTTCATCGCCATCCAGTCTTCCAGCATCTCATCTGTGTCTAGTGATGTATCTCAGCCAGAGTTCCTGCAATTTGTTCTCTATCTTTCCGCAGTTTCCTTATTCATTTCTGACCAGGCGCAGGAGATTTGATAAGCAAGCTCTTTACAAAGAAATACAAAAAAAAAATCTCTTTTGTATTTCAATACAGCACCTGTATTGACCATCTGGCAGCAGTGGCCAAGAAATGAATGACTAAGAAATTTCAGTCTGCATGTTTCAGTATATCAAAAAAAGTGGGTTTACCTTTGATTTACTGCATTCTTACTGAGAGGAGATTAATTGCTTTGTGGCTTTTTTCTGCTCATGCCAACTGGTACCTCTCTACAAAGTTTAAGTTTACTGTACCTCCTGTTGTATGGAGTTTCACATATCCAACTTAATCCTTCCATGAGCCAGAGATCTGTGCACAGTTTTGGTATCCTTACCTAAAGAAGCATGTACTTGCAATGGAGTGCAACAGGCATTCACTGGACAGTTTCCAGAAATGATGGGTTTGTTGTAGATTGACTTGACTGGAGAAGAATGAAAGGAAATCTCATCGAAACATGTAAGCATTTTTAAAGGACTTAACAGGCTGGGTGCAGGAAGGAAGTTTTCTGGGTGGGGAAACTGGAACCAGTTAGCGCGGTTTTTAGAACAACTCGTAACTCGTTTTTTGTGACATGAGAAGAGGATTTAGTGAGTCAAATTATGCTGAACCTTTGGAATTTGCAAACAGCAGAGGCTAAAGGGCCTGTCCCACGGGCATGCGACTCCATGTGGCAAGTGCGACCTAACCGCAAGCGGGGGCCGCGCGGAGATCGAGTGATCCCCGTACAGGGCCGGTCCCACCGGCATGCGGCTGCATGCGGCATGCGCTACCAAATCGGAAGCGGGGGCCATGCGGAGGTCGAGTGCCGTCAAGACGGTGCGTACGGCGGCGAAGCGGTGCGCACGGCCTCAATGCAGGCCGTTGCCGCACGGAATCTTTGAACAGTGTCAGTTTTTCGGAGCCCCGCGCGATGTCGGGACCAGCTCCGCACAACTCCATACGGCTCCGGCGATCGAAGTGGGACTGGCCCCGCGACCTACGCGCGGCACCCGCACGGCCCCCGCTTGCGGTTAGGTCGCGCTTGCCGCATGGAGTCGCATGCCCGTGGGACAGGCCCTTTAGTTCTTGCCCTCATTCAACACAAAGGTAGGTAGATATCTGGACAATAAGGAACTGAGGAATTGGGGAATTAATGCTGGTAAATGGCTTAACCTTAGTCAACACTGGAGCAAGCTCAAAATGGCAAATGACCTACTCTGCTACTGCTTCTACTGTGCTTGTGACATTTGTTTTTTTGTTCTTATGCACTTTGTATTTCACTTTGTTCACTCGTAGAGTGAGGTGGTTGAATGAGTATGGTTGTAATTCATTGGAGGGTAGGATAAACCAAGGATACACTTTCACTGTGATGAGAAATTATTTATTTGCAGAAAGAATTGAGAATCTTTGGAATTCTCTTCTGCAGTGAGCTGTAAATGCTTTACAAAAGGTAAAAAGTTCAAAGCTGAGTGTTGAAGATAATGAGTTTATCTGAAAATAAAACCAATGCCCCACGCAGTTTCTGTAGGTATCTCGTTGCAACCTTTGCACTGTTTATATCTGCACTTTCTCTGTATCTGTAACATTATATTCTACACTGTAATCTTTCTCTTGAACAACCTGTTGTATGTGGGTATGGATTAATTATATTTGTGTATGATTTAGCTGCATGGCACGTAAAAGTAAAGCTTTCACTGTATCTTGATAAACGTAGCAATAATAAACAGAATCATAAGAGAGGAAATTGCTACTTTTTTTCAAGCTCTGGATTTGTTCTTCTCTATGTCTTTATGACATTGTGGTTAATTGAACACACATTGCAAAAGGCAAACAATTGATCTCTGTGCTACTTGCAACTGTTAATTACTGGTAGATAGACACAAAATGTTAGAGTAACTCAATGGGACAGACAGCATCTCTGGACATGAATGTGTGACTTTTTGGGTCGTGACCCTTCTTCAGACTGAGAGGTAGGGGAGAGGGAGACATGGAAGGATAAGGTGTGAAAACGAAAGATCAAAGGGGATGAAGCAAGGAAAATGTAGAATAGATCATGGTTAGCTTGGGGAAGATGACAATAAGATATATAAAGATAACATTTAATCAGGAGTACAGTCAGACTGGTCAGAGAACTAGAATGGGGGAGGGATGGAGAGAGAGGGCAAACAAGGGTTACTTGAAGTTAGAGAAATTAATTTCCATACCGATGGGTTGTAAGCTGCCCAAGTGAAATATGAGGTGCTGATCCACCAATTTGTGTTGGACCTCACTCTGACAGTGGAGGAGGCCCAGAACAGAAAGGTCAGCGTGGGAATGGGAGGGGGAGTTGAAGTGTTTAGCAACCGGGAGATCACGTAGATCTGGGCGGACTGAGTGGACGTGTTCAACAAAATGATCGCCGAGCCTGCGCTTGGTCTCACTGGTATATAGGAGTCCACACTTGGAACAGCAGACACAGTAGATGAGATTGGATGAGGTGCAAGTGAACCTCTGCCTCACCTGAAAGGACTGTTGGGGTCCTTGGACGGAGTCAAGGGAGGAGGTATTATTGGAGTCAGACATGAAGCTGGAGCTCTGGGATTCAAGGATAATATAGTTAGGTAACTGTTTTCTGCACCCCTGTCAAGTTTCTAAGAGGCTTAAACACCATTTCCATTCAATTGCAGATGCAGAAGGTAAAACGTTCCTTATCATTTAAGACAAAAAGTCTGAGGAGCAAAAGTGCAGAGAACTTCTTCCAGTGGACAAGCAGTGAGACAAAACTGCAGGTGGAGCTACTGCCAGGGATCCGTTCCAGCACTGGACAACTCCCAGTTTTGGAAAGTCAAGCATCCAGCCCAACCAAAACCCAGAGACAGTTTGAGGACGGCACACATATCTTCATGGAGTACGTTTTCAAGAAACCAACTTTCTGTGATACCTGCAACCATATGATTGTTGGTAAGCATTCTCGCGCAATAATGACAACGATCTTTGGAATTATAGAGTTGTATTTCTGATGAATAATTGTAGTTAAGAAATGGACCCATCTTTCAAAGACACTGTGCAGTGAATGTAATAATTTACATTGTCAGAGAATCATACAGCTAGGAAACAGGCTCTTCGGCCCAAAGTGCCCATGCTGACCAAGATGCTCCATCTACACTATTCCCACTTGCCTGTGTTTGGCCCATAACCCCCTAAACCTTTCCAATGTGTCAATTGAACATTCTCAGTGCAATTGCTGAAAGTTTTTAACACATCTTCTGTGTTTTCAGGCACATCACACCAATGAGTTGGAAATCCATAGTTTTAATCAATGCTGCTTCTGGTACGTGCAGGTAAAAGGGAGCGATTGTGCATGGTATCTGAGATTCAGAGAGTCACACAGCAAGGAAACAGGCCCTTCAGCCCAACTTGCCCACACCGGCCAACATGTCCCAGCTACACTAGTCCCACCTGCCTGCGTTTGGTCCATATCCCTCCAAACCTGTCGTAACCATGTACCTGTCTAACTGCTTCTTAAAATTTAGGATAGTCTCAGCCTCAACTACCTCCTCTGGCAGCTTGTTCCATATACACACCTGAAAAAATGTGTGAAAAAATTACCTCTCAGATTCCTATTAAATCTTTTCCCCTTCACCTTAAGCCTATGCCAATCTGGTCCTCAATTCATCTACTCGATGATTTTATACACCTCTATAAGATCACCCCACATCCTCCTGTGCTCTAGGCAATCGAGTCCCAGCCTACTCAACTTCTCCCTATAGATCGGAACCGCTAGTCCAGGCAACATCCTCGTAAATCTCCTCTGTACCCTTCTCTGTACATGGTCCACATTTTAAACTTCAAGCCCTGATATTTCATTATCTGATTGTCAGTGGTCCAGTATAAGTATGCTGCCTTGCGTTTGAAGTTGTACGGTGCAGAAGCGAGTGCTACAGTCTATCAAAAATTCCACTGACCCCAATACCCACCAACACTAATATCATTAGCCTGAATTAGGTATGTAATCTTCTTTACCTTGCCTGTTCAAGTGCTTGTCTCACTGTGTCTCACTGTAGTGATTGTACCTGTCTCAACAAACTCCTCTGACCCCGTGTTCCAGATATCAAATGTATTTCTACAAAAAAAAAAATCCTTACTCTCATCTTAAACCTATGCCCCTTTGGTTTTTGACACAACTTCAAAAAATTCATGGCTATCTACTCCAACTGTGCTTCTCACTAGTTTCTCATTAGTTTCCTTTGCTCTGGTTTAAACCAGCTCTGTTTATCCATTCTCCACAACATACCCACGACGCAACTGATTTCATGTCATACGCAGACTTGCTGTACTCATGTCATGTCATACTTCCTACATTCTCAACCAACGAAGGTCTCAGCATCGGTCCCAGTGGCACACCATTAGTCACATTCACCAAGAAGAAAAGCATTCCTCCTCTACTGCACTCTGTTCCCTGGCAGAGGAGCCAAATTTGGATCCAATTAGTCAGTTAGCCTCGAACCTATGAGGCTTAAACTCAGCCTACCATGCAGGGTCTTGTCAAATCCCTTATGAGAGTCATAATCATACAGCATGGAGATATGCCATTCGGCCCAACTCGTCCATACTGACCAAGATGCCCCACCTATTGGGCTGATACCTCTCCAAACCTTTGCTCTCCATGTACCTGTTTAAATGATTACGGTCTGTATACGAAGATAATGCCTACTGCCCTATCTTCATTGTATCAGTTTCTACTTCAATAAGCTCAATTGATTAGGATTTTCCCAGAATAATGCCATGCTTGCTGTACTGATTAGCCCCTGTCTTCCCAAATGTACATATATCCTATCCATGAGAAATTTCTCCAGTAATTTTCCTATTACTGATATAGGCATTACTGGCACATGATTACCTGTTGAATTTGACGCTGACAACGTTTAAACAGACCATTCAGCCCAACTTGTCCACACTGGCCAACATGTCCCATCTCCATGAGTCCCAACTGCCTGTGTTTGGCCCACAGCCCCATAATCTATTCCTCTCATGACTTTGTACACCTCTATAAGATCATCCCTCATCCTCCTGTGCTCCAAAGAATAGAGTCATAGCCTGCTCAACCTCTCCCTATAGCTCAGGCCGTCAAGATCTGGCAACATCCTCGTAAATCTCTGTACCCTTTCCAGCTTGACAACATCTTTCCCATAACATGGTGCCCAAAACAGAACACAATACTCTAAACGCGGCCTCATCAACGTCTTACACAACGGTAACATGTCCACCCAACTTCTATACTCAATGCTTTGACTGACGAAGACCAATGTGCCAAAAGCCCCTTTTGGACCTCCCTACCTGTGATGCCACTTTCAACAAACTATTAACCTGTGCTCCTAGATCCATCTGCTCTACAACACTCCCCAGAGCCCTACCATTCAATGTGTACGTCCTGCCCATGTTAATGCTCCCAAAATGCAACACCTCGCATTTATTTTTATTAAATTCCATCAGCCATTCCTCAGCCCACCTGCCCAACTGATCAAGATCCTAATGCAATTTTTGACAATCATCTTCACTATCTACAATACCACTCACTTTTGTGTCATCTGCAAACTTGCTAACGATGCCATGTACAATCTAGTTTCTTGGTATATATCCGAACAATTCCTTTCAATGTGTGCAGCGTCCTCAACAAAACTGATGTATACTTATTAAGATATGGTGCTCCTAAATCTGTTGGGATTTGACTATGTCTTAATATAATTGCAGCATGATTTCTTCATGTTTTGTGTTCCATATATCATGAGATAATTCAAGATGACTAACAAAGTTCCATTTTTTTAATCAGACAAGTATTTAAATATAATTTACGTTGGGATTGCAAATCCTTTTCTCCTATCCAGTCACATATTCTTATTTATCCTATTACGTACAATCTACCATGTTTTGTTTCCTTACTTAATTATAGTCATAGTGTGGAAACAGGCCCTTAAGCTCACCTTGTCCACACTGACCAACATGTCCCATCGACACGTCCCACCTCCCTGTGTTTAGCCCATATGCCTCCAAACCTGTCCAATCCATGTACCTGTCTAATTCCTTCTGAAACATTGCAATAGTCCCTGCCTCAACTACCTGATCCAGCAGCTCGTTCCAGACACCCGCCACACTTTGTGTGAAAAAGTTAATCCTCAGATTCTATATAATCTTTCCCCCTTCACCTTAAACCTATGCTCTCTGATTGTTCAATTCACCTACTCTGGGCAAGAGGCTCTGTGCATTCACCCAATCTATTCCTCTCATGATTTTATGTACCTCTATAAGACCACCCCTCGTCCTCCTGTGCTCCAGGGAATGGTCCCAGCTTACTCAACCTCTCCCTACAGCTCAGACCATTGAGTCCTGGCAACATCCTT
The DNA here is from genome assembly GCA_038087875.1 of Malacoraja senta. Classification (NCBI taxonomy): domain Eukaryota; kingdom Metazoa; phylum Chordata; class Chondrichthyes; order Rajiformes; family Rajidae; genus Malacoraja; species Malacoraja senta. Next base: position 95,007,444 of record CM075977.1, read on the forward strand.
GTAAATCTTCTCTGCACCCTTTCCAATTTAACAACATCGTTCCTGTACCATGATGCCCAGAATTGAACGTAATGCTCTAAATGTGACCTCACCAGCGTCTTATATATATGTAACATGACCTCCCAACTTTTATAATCAGTATTAACAAACAAAATGTCCCCACATTTTGACATGGTGAATAAAAACTGCTTTGAAATTGTCATGGAATAATACAGCACAGGAACAGACCCTCCGGTTTCCTATGCCCATGCCAACCTATCTAGCAGCAGTAGAGTTGCTGCCTTATAGCGCCAGAGGCCCAGGTGCGATCCTGACTATGGGTGCTGTCTGTACGGAGTTTGTACATTCTCCCTGTGACCGCATGTGTTTTCTCCGAGAACATTGGTTTCCTCCCACACTACAAAAACGTACAGGTTTGTAGGTTAATTGGCTTGGTGTAAATGTAAAAATTGTCCCTAGAGTAGAATAGTGTGTTAATGTGCGAGGATCGCTGGTCGTCGCGGACTCGGTGTGCTGAAGGGACTGTTTCCGCGCTGTATCTCTTAACTAAACTAAGGGAGAAACAAGAATCAATATATGCTGGAATCTTGAACAACAAGCTAATTGCTGGAGGAACTCAGCAGGTCAGGCAGCATCTGTGGAGGGAAGGCAAAGATGATGCTTTGGGTCAGTTCCCCTCAGATCAATGGAGAACGGGGGAGGAAGCACGAACACAGAGCCGGTGGTGGGGCAAAGTCTGGCAAATGATCAGTGGATAGGGGACGGGAGGTGGCTGGCAGATGAATGGAATAAATGACAAAGGTCATCACGTCATAAGGTCATAAGGAATAGTAGAATTACGCCATTTGGTCCATCAAGTCTACTCTGCCATTCAATCATGGCTGATCTATCTCTCCCGTTTAAACCCATTCTCCTGCCTTTTCACCATAACCTCAGACACCTGTACTAATCAAGAATCTATCTATCTCTGCCTTGAAAATATCCACTGACGACCTCCACAGCCTTCTGCGCCCAAATGCGGCCTTACCAGCGCCTTAAAGGCGACAAGTCAAAAGGAGACAAAGGGGTATGAGATAAGAAAAGAAGGGGGGGGGGTGATTTGTAAAGCCAGAGGGAGGAATAAAGTGGAATGGGACAGGGGGGAGGTGAATGAGGAGGAACAAAAGGGGAATATGGGAGCTGTGGATGGGAAATGAGCCTATGGAGGAGGGGAGAGGGTTAGAGTGATGGTGGGAGAAATGCTTGCACATCCCATTTCCCAGCACTTGGTCTTCCATGGTCTGCCGGACAATTCAAGTGCTTGTTCAGAGAGTTCAATGTTGTAGGAGTACCTGAGTACCTGACTCCACCACCCACTCAGGCAGCCGATCCCTGATTCCAACCCATAAATCAGTCTGCAGAAGGGTCTTGACCCGAAACGTCACCCATTCCTTCTCTCCAGAGATGCTGCCTCACCCGCTGAGGTACGCCAGCATTTTATGTCTACCCAGGATAATAAAGGTCTTCCTCAGATCCCCTTAAACTTCTTACCCATTACTTATGCCCTTTAATTTGTATTATCCCCTGCTATGGGGAAACATTTCTTGCTATGTTCCTCATCATTTTATTTACTTGTACAGGTCCTTTCTCAGCTTCCTTCACTCGAAAGAAATTAAATTCCATGTGCCACTTCCACCTTCATATTATCATCATTATCATCTTCTCCTGTATCAAATTCTTCCCCAGTATCAAATTTTCTCTTTAGTTTGTTGAGCATTAATTAAGATTTGTGAGACATCTTCAAATTTACCTTGTACATTAATATCCAACTCACAGGGTGATGGAAACAGGCTCTTCATCCCTCCTTGTCCATGCCGACCAAATTGACACACTGGGCTCGTCCCATGTGCCTGCATTTCGTCCCGAGGTCTCCAAACCCTTCCTATCCATAAATCTTTCCAAATGTTGTTTAACAGTCATACTTGTATCCACTTTTATATTTTCCTCTGGCAAATCATTACAGATGTGGAATATCTGAGTGGAAAAAGTTGCCCCGGAGGTCCTTCTTAAGTCTCTTCCTCCTCAGCTTAAGCCTGTGTCCTTTAGTTTTAGAATCATCTGCCATCAGAAAAGGACCATCTGTTCACTTTATCTGGACCCCACATGATGATGCATTATGAACAATTTCACTCCACAGCCTAAAAGAATAAAGTCCCAGCCTATCCAACCTCTGCCTCTACTTCAGGCCCTCAAGCCCAGGTAAAATCCTGGTGAATCTCTTCTGTATTCTTTCCAACTTAATGATATCCTTCCTGTAGCTAGGCCACTAAAACTCCACACAGTTCTCCGATGACTTGTACAGCTGCATCACGATGTGACAATTTTTGTCCTCAATATCCTTTCTAATGACGGCTGGCATGAGCCATGAACCATGTAGGAAAGAACTGGAAATGCTGGTTTAAATCGAAGGTAGACACAAAATGCTGGAGTAACTCAGCGGGACAGGCAGCATCTCTGGAGAGAAGGAATGGGTCATGTTTCGGGTCGAGACCCTTCTTCTGTTTGAACGTTACCTATTCCTTCTCTCCAGAGATGCTGCCTGTCCCGCTGAGTTACTCCAGCATTTTGTGTGAACCATGAACCTGTCCACCTAGATTTCTCTGTTGTGCAACACTCTCCGGGGCTCTGTCATTTACTCTGCACATCCTGTTCTGATGTGTCATACCAAACTACAACACATCGCACTTGTCAGAGTTTAATTCCGTTTGCCCATTCCTTGGTGCACCTTTCCAACTGTTCTTGATCCAGTTGTTAACTTGGATATCTTTCTATTCTGCCCACTGTATTACCAATTTTAGGTGTAATTTGTAAATATACTAACAATGCTTACGTCATCATTCAAATCGCTAATGTAGATGATAAACAGCAATGGTACTGAGTGGGTCAGGCAGCATCTCTGGAAGGAAAGGATAGACGACGTTTTAGGTTGGAACTTTTCTTCAGATACACTCTACCAGTTGACCTGCCAGTCTGAAGAAGGATCTGACCTGAAACATTGTCTATCCAGTCCCTCCAGAGATGCTGTCTGACCCACTGAATTCCTTCAGCACTTTGTGTTCTATGCAAGATTCCAGCATCTGCAGTTCCTTGTGTCTACAAACAACATTGGACCCAGCACTGATCCCTGCAGCACTGGTCACCGGCCTCTACCTCTGATCTAAAGATGATGCAAATATCCCTTCAAGGGACTATGCAATTTCTACCTAGCCTCTCACAAGGTCCAGGGTTGTACTCCATCAGGCCCCGGGGATTCATCCACTTTAATGCACTTTAAAACTACCAATAACTACTCTTTGTTAGACAAAAAATACTGGAGAAGCTCAGCGGGTAAGGCAACATCTATGGAGCGAAGGAATAGGTGACGTTTCGGGTCGAGACCCTAGGCCCGTCTGAAGAAGGGTCTCGACCCGAAATGTCACCTATTCCTTCGTTCCATACATGCTGCCTCACCCGCTTAGTTTCTCCAGCATTTTTGTCCACCTTCAATTTTTCCAGCATCTGCAGTTCTTTCTTAAATAAATACTCTTTGGTAATTTGTATAAAATCTAAGACCACACATCTTCTATGCCTCAATTCCTTAGCTTCCATGATCTACTCCCCATTAAAAATGGATTTAATATCTCCACCATCTCTTATGGCTATCCATCTGTAGCCACTCTTTAACTCTTGTCCAATCTTTACATCTTAGAATCTGTACATGCCTTCTTTTTGCCCTCCTGAATGCCTTCTTAAGTGTTCTCCAACATTACTTGTGGTGGGATTTACGATCTTCTTTGACTAAATCTAACATATGCATCCTTCTTTATCATGATCAAAGTCTCAACACCTCTCATCAAAGGGTTCCTAAACCCATCAGCGTTGTCCTTCACCCTTGCAGGAACATGTTGTCCTTGCACATTTGTCATCTCACTTTTGACAGCCTCTCACTTGCCAGCTATCCCCTCACCTGCAAACAGACTCTACCAATCGACGCTTGCAAGTTCCTGCCTAATGCCTACAAAATGTACCTTGCTCTCTTTTAGGACTTTGCTTGTGGGACAATCCTATCATTCTCCATGATTACTTTAAAACATACCCAATTATGGTCACTGGTCCCAAAGTTATCCCATTTTTACAATGTAGTAATGGGGAATTAAGAAATTGTGGATGAATTGGATAAGTTTTTGTATCAGTCTTCATCGTGGAAGACAACACCAATGTGCCAGAAATATAAAAGAATCAAGGGGGGCAGAGGTTTGTGGAGTTGTAGTTACTAAGGAGAAGGTGCTTGAGAAGCCGACAGGACTGAAGGTGGATAAGTCACGTGGACAAATTGGCAATACCCCAGGGTCTGAAACAGATAGATTTAGAGACTGACCTGCTGAGTTACTCCAGCCTTATCATAGTCATAGAGTGATACAGCATGGAAACAGGCCCTTCACCCCACCGAGTCCGCACTGACCAGTGATCCACGCACATTAGCACTACCTACACACACTAGGGACAATTTTACATTTACACCAAGCCAATTAACCTACAAACCTGTACGTCTTTGGAGTGTGGGAGGAAACCGAAGATCTCAGAGAAAACTCACGCAGGTCCCGGGGGAACATACAAACTCCGTATAAACAAGCACCCATAGTCAGAATCGAACCCGGGTCTCTGGCGCTGTAAGGAGTTTGTGGGAGAGTCTAGGACGAGAGACCATAGCCTCAGAATAGGACATACCTTTAGAAACGAGATGAGGAGGAATTTCTTTAGTCAGAGGGTGGTGAATCTGTGAAATTCATTGCCACAGACGGCTGTGGAGGCCAAATCAATGGATATTTTTAGGTGGAGATAGATAGATTCTTGATTAGTAAGGGTATAAGGGATTATGGGTAGAAGGCAGGAGAGTGAGGTTGAGAGAGAAAGATCGATCAGCCATGATTGCATGGCGGAGTAGACTTGATGGGCCGAATGGCCTAATTCTGCTCCAAGAACTAATAGAATACATAGATAAGAAATCATTTGTGTGAAGGGGTAATTGATGGTCAGCACAGACATGGCAAGCTGATGGACCGGTTCCATGCTGTATCTCTAAACTAGAACTAGGCTAAATGAAACATTTGTACGTGTAAAATTATGAGGTTCCAGAATATACTTCAGATCTGGTTTCTGAAACCGGGAATGTTAACGGCTCAATTGCTTACAAAAGGACAAAAAGTCTAAAGCATTTGAAGGCATGGCCACATGGGAAGAGGCCAACTGATGACATAAAAATAAAACAGAGAATGAAGATTGGTCTCCTCCTGCTTTTTATTTTTATTTTTATTCAAGTAAGTCATAGTCATAGAATCTTAGAGTCCTAGAGTGATACAGTGTGGAAACAGGCCCTTCGGCCCAACTTGCCCATACCGGCCAACATGACCCAGCTGCACTAGTCCCACCTGCCCACATTTGGTCCATATCCCTCCAAACCTGTCCTATCCATGTACCTGTCTAACTGTTTCTTAAATGTTGGGATAGTCCCAGCCTCAACTACCTCCTCTGGCAGCTTGTTCCATACACCACCACTCTTTGTGTGAAAAGGTTACCCCTCTGATTCCTTTTAAATCTTTTCCCCTTCACCTTAAACCTATGTCCTCTGGTCCTCGATTTACCTACTCTGGGCAAGAGACTCTGTGCATCTACCCAATCTGTTCCTCTCATGAATTTATGCACCTCAATAAGATCACCCCTCATCCTCTTGCGTTCCAAGGAATAGAGTACAGGTCTACTCAAACCTCTCCCTATAGCTCAGACCCTCTAGATCTGGCAACTTCCTCATAAATCTTCTCTGCACCCTTTCCAGCTTGACAACATCTTTCCTATAGCATGGTGCCCAGAACTGCACACAATACTCTAAATGCGGCCTTATACAAGTGCAACATGACCTCCCAACTTCTATACGCAGGTATAAGATGTAATGAGAAAAGGATCATGCTCCCAAGATAACTAATTTGTAATCTATTTCCAATCATCTGAAAGGGTTGAGGATAAGGTTAATTTGCTAAGTTAAATGAACTTTGTTTGTTCACATCTCTTATTCTAACTTACTGTGAGGGAAACATTGACCAGCGATGCATATGCATTTAACAGGCACCAAAGCCAAACTTGGTCTGCGTTGCAAAGCTTGTAAAATGAGCATCCATCACAAATGCATTGACGCCGTTGAACAGTACCGATGCATGGGCAAACTGGTAAGCTACACGGAGTATTTTATATGGTTACCATGGAAACAGATCCAACAATACGCCCTGGGATTAATCCTTGAGGGCTGATTGGAGTTTAAAATTCATAAAGATGTTGTCATCATCAAATATCTTGACGTAATTATTTTTTTATGGAGTAGAATGGTAAATATTTAAATAATGTGCCAGTTCCGTTGCCATGTTCTTGAAGAGGGACCCCCTCCTCACCTAAATATTATCTCTTTGACTCCATGCCACAATTCTAGCTGTAATATCTTGGCATGGGAATGCCTTTACCCAGTGGGTAAAGTGGGCAATCGGCACGAAACTACCTTTTGTTTTGCGACCCAGGCAAGGGTCCTGTGAAATCTCTCTGTATGTGTTGTTCTGTAGGCTATACACATTCTCCCATTTGGCACGTCAACTATCTAATACTGTCCTTAACTTCCCTGCTTCTAAGTCACACTTTACTATGGGGAGAGTGTAAAACTATAGTCACCCTCAGTGTGTTGAGCTCTAAGACTTCTAATGCCTAGGTTCCAGAGTCAAGTGCTTAAGGGCCTGTACCACTTGGGTGTCGTTTGCGCGTCACGCAGGTGGCATGTGAGGATTTTGAAAATCCCAAAATCCTGGGGCGGCGCGCACTACCGTGCGTCACTGCCTACACCATCACATCTCACCACGCGTCATGCGTGCGTAATGTACGCCATGCGCACGTTACACATGCGTCATGCATCGTGACACGTAAATGATGTTGCGTAAATGACGCGCAAATAACGCTCAAGTGGGACAGGTCCTTTAAACACATCAGTGCAGCCTAGCTACCACTGGACTTTACCTGGTTGAACAGTATGCAGCTGGCCTCAGTCTCTCTTCATGGTCTGCGCTACTATTACTTTTTGTACCCTCTCTCATTATCATTGTTCAAATGGAAGAGTTTAGTCAAACCTATGAATCCCAGTGCCGGGGAGAAGGTCCAGGTTTTTGCATTCTTTTTTTCAAATGCCCAAATTTGTTCCTCCCCCCCAATATACTTTTTCTCGCTCTCGTGTTTGCCTCCCCTTGTGAGTTCCCTCAAACCACCTTTTATAATATTGGGTCTGATGTAATCAACTCACACAGTGCTGCATGGACCCTCATTTGCCTTTTACCAGCCACATGCTGAACTTCAAGCACCAGCTTCTCATTTGCATTTAAAAAGACAAACACTGTGATTACATCAAAACAAGCTTTCTCAAAATAACTCAAAAACACTCAAAATCAGTAATCCATAACTCTTGAGAACTATCTTAAAACCCTTTGAAAATACATAATTATAAACAAAAGCAGTTTAAAATTATCTCCCATTGTTACAATCTATCTCCCAAAATAATAATTTTCAAATTCCTAGTACAAATGTAGACTTATCACAACTTTCCCAAATGCCAATAGAAACATAGAAAATAGGTGCAGGAGTAGGCCATTCGGCCCTTCGAGCCTGCACCGCCATTCAATATGATCATGGCTGATCATCCAACTCAGTATCCCGTACCTGCCTTCTCTCCATACCCCCTGATCCCTTTAGCCACAAGGGCCACATCTAACTCCCTCTTAAATATAGCCAATGAACTGGCCTCAACTACCTTCTGTGGCAGAGAGTTCCAGAGATTCACCACTCTCTGTGTGAAAAATGTTTTTCTCATCTCGGTCCTAAAGGATTACCCTTTAATCCTTAAACTGTGCCCCCTTGTCCTGGACTTCCCCAACATCGGGAACAATCTTCCTCAATCTAGCCTGTCCAACCCCTAAATTTTTTTGTAAGTTTCTATAAGATCCCCCCTCAATCTTCTAAATTCAAGCGAGTACAAGCCGAGTCTATCCAGTCTTTCTTCATATGAAAGTCCTGACATCCCAGGAATCAATCTGGTGAACCTTCTCTGTACTCCCTCTATGGCAAGAATGTATTTCCTCAGATTTGGAGACCAAAACTGTACGCAATACTCCAGGTGTGGTCTCACCAAGACCCTGTACAACTGCAGTAGAACCTCCCTGCTCCTATACTCAAATCCTTTTGCTATGAATGCTAACATACCATTCGCTTTCTTCACTGCCTGCTGCACCTGCATGCCTACTTTCAGTGACTGGTGTACCATGACACCCAGGTCTCGTTGCATCTCCCCTTTTCCTAATCGGCCACCATTTAGATAATAGTCTACTTTCCTGTTTTTGCCACCAAAGTGGATAACCTCACATTTATCCACATTATATTGCATCTGCCCACTCACCCAGCCTATCCAAGTCACCTTGCAGCCTCCTAGCATCCTCCTCACAGCTAACACTGCCCCCCAGCTTCGTGTCATCCGCAAACTTGGAGATGTTGCATTCAATTCCCTCATCCAAATCATTAATATATATTGTAAATAGCTGGGGTCCCAGCACTGAGCCTCGCGGTACCCCACTAGTCACTGCCTGCCATTCTGAAAAGGACCCGTTTACTCCTACTCTTTGCTTCCTGTTTGCCAGCCAGTTCTCTATCCACATCAATACTGAACCCCCAATACCGTGTGATTTAAGTATACTAATCTCTTATGTGGGACCTTGTCGAAAGCTTTCTGAAAGTCCAGATATAACACATCCACTGGTTCTCCCTTATCCACTCTACTAGTTACATCCTCGAAAAATTCTATAAGATTCGTCAGACATGATTTACCTTTCGTAAATCCATGCTGACTTTGTCCAATGATTTCACCACTTTCCAAATGTGCTGCTATCCCATCTTTAATAACTGACTCTAGCAGTTTCCCCACTACCGATGTTAGACTAACTGGTCTGTAATTCCCCGTTTTCTTCCTCCCTCCCTTTTTAAAAAGGGGGGTTACATTAGCTACCCTCCAATCCTCAGGAACTACTCCAGAATCTAAGGAGTTTTGAAAAATTATCACTAATGCATCCACTATTTCTGGGGCTACTTCCGTACGTACTCTGGGATGCAGCCTATCTGGCCCTGGGGATTTATCGGCCTTTAATCCATTCAATTTACCTAACACCACTTCCGGCTAACCTGGATTTCACTCAGTTCCTCTATCTCATTTGACCTGCGGTCCCCTGCTATTTCTGGCAGATTATTTATGTCTTCCTTAGTGAAGACAGAACCAAAGTAGTTATTCAATTGGTCTGCCATGTCCTTGTTCCCCATGATCAATTCACCTGTTTCTGACTGCAAGGAACCTACATTTGTTTTAATAGGGATTAAACTGCAATAGAGACACTCATATTTCTCACACTTTAACCCTGATTCCACAAGGCCATTGTGGAACCCAGGTCTCTCTTTGAAATAAATTGAAAAGGAAAGAATTAGGAAGAAAATAAAGAAAATCAGGAAGAAAATCAGGGAAGAAAATAAAGCAAACTTAAAATGCAGATAACGGAAAAATCTGCATGTTTGCGTCTCTCCTTGTCAAAACCTTCATAAGAGAAAACAACGAATACAGTTAATTTCCATATAGATAGCTTCGAAGAAAGGCGGGAGAGAGAAAACAGGGAATTATAGGAGCAAAGAGGTCCTTCTGCAGTTGTACAGGGCCCTAGTGAGACCACACCTATTGTGTGCAGTTTTCGTCTCCAAATTTGTGGAAGGACATTCTTGCTATTGAGGGAGTGCAGCGTTGGTTCACAAGTTTAATTCCCGGGATGGCAGGACTGTCATATGTTGATAGAATGGAGTGGCTGGGCTTGTATACTTTGGAATTTAGAAGGATGAGAGGTGATCTTATTGAAACATATAAGATTATTAAAGATTGGACATGCTAGAGGCAGGAAACATGTTCCTGATGTTGGGAGAGTCCAGAACCAGGAGCTACAGTTTAAGAATAAGGGGTAGTTTAGAACGGAGACGAGGAAAAACGTTTTCACCCAGAGAGTTGTGAATCTGTTGAATTATCTGCCTCATTCTCTGGATGCTTTCAAGAGAGAGTTAGATAGAGATCTTAAAGATAGCGGAATCAGGGGATATGGTGAAAAGGCAGGAATGGGATACTGAATGTGGATGATCAGCCATGATCACAGTGAATGGCGGTGTTGGATCAAAGGACCGAGTGGCCTAGTCCTGTACCTATTGTCTATTGTCTATTGTCTGACACATATCCAAAAAACAAAGGAAAAGAAAAGATTGGTGTTTGTCTCCAGCCCCACACAACTTGCGCAACTTATTAAAGAGATGCTACCTCTTTAAACACAAGAGGTACTATAAGACACTATAAGACAAGAGGTACTATAAGAGACACTATAAATATATTTCACACAGAGGACTGAATCATTCAGTGACATCTCATTTCATCTGGATTATAGGATTAATTTAACATTCTTCCAGAACCAGTCGAACAAACAAGTAACAATCTTTGAACTCACTAAAACTTCATGCCTTTACATCTTTACATACTGATCAAAATCCACTCATAAGTTGCCACACCTCATGCAATGTGTTGAATCTAATAGGTATTCACACACCTAAAATAATACAATTCTCGCTCAAAGTAAACACTTCCAGGAAATCATTCAAACCCTTAAGACTTTGATACACCTGCTTTCTTCAGTCGTAGTCATCCGTATCAGCAAACCAATTATGTTAAAGAAATCTTTAAAAAGCTCAGCACAAAGATCGGAAAAGGCATTCAAGACTTTATTTAAGAGAGTCTAATACGGCGATCGCAGAGCTCACCGAACAAAGATTCCTCCGCTCCTTATATACAGAACCTCCATTTGATGTGTTGTTTACTGTCGCAGGCACCGAAGCGTTTTTACTTGTTCAGAATGATCTTGTAACAGTTTTAATTCGTGCAGCTCCTGAAAGACAGAGATCAACAAACACAGCTCAATCCCACCCCATGCTAGATAAACAGATGCCCTGTTACCCTAATTTTATTGTTTTACAATTGCCATTTGCCCTTTTACAGCCTCTGTTGAGGACAGACCGTTCTGTGTCAGAATGGGGAGAGGTCAGGGGTGATGGTGAAGACACGAAAGGGACGAGGGCTGGGAGCAGAGGGGGGCAGAGGATGGAAGGATAATTGGGCAAAGTACTGTGAGAGCATGTTGTGGATGTGGATGAGGAATGCTGTACGGGTGAGGGGTGGTAGGGGTTGCCCATCCCAAAGAAGGATGTTTGTTTTACTTTGTGCTACAGTGGTGGGTTTGTGGGTATTGTTTTGTATTGTACGTATTATTCTTGTAAATAATTGATTAACATTATTTTTTGGGGGGCAAAAAAAAAGGAAGGATGTCATCAAGTTGGAAAGGGTACGGAATGGATTGACCAGATTGTTACCTGGGCTTGAGTTATAGGGAGAGGCTAGATAGGCTAGGAGTGTTTTCTTTCATGTGTAGGAGGTTGAGGGGTGACCTTATTGAGTGTCCAAGATCATGAGGGACGTCGATAGAGTGAACATTTAGACTTTTTCCCGGGGTAGCAGGCAAGTGGGACTAGCGCTGTATGCAAGGGCAGGGTGGGGTGAATGGTCCGTTGATGGCCCGTGAATGGTCTCTCTGGCTTTATGATATTATTCGCAGGCATCCAGTTAGAGAAACAACCTTCCACCATTGCCCCCTGTTCCGATCATTAAGCCAGTTCTGTATCCAGTTAGCTGACTCTCCCTGGGTCCCTTGTGATCTAGCCTTCCAATGAAGCTAATATGTTGCTGAAAATAATTATTGTGTCAACAGTTGGTTTAAAAAAACAACCTGGAAAAGTTGCTCCGCTGTGGAGGGACTTTTCAGGTGGACAAACTTTAAAGAAGAATTCTGTACATGTATTCTGACAATATTTAAGATAATTTTAGGGTTAGGTTTATCACTATTGTCACGTGTACTGGGGTACCGTGAAAAGCTTGATTTGCATGTTATTCAATCAAGTCAAGTCAAGCCAAGTCAAGTTTATTCGTCACATACGCATACGAGATGTGCAGTGAAATGAAAAGTGGCAATGCTTGCGGATTGTGCAAAAAAACTACAAAACAGAATGGAACAGAAACACATATTCACATATATCACATATTCACATATCAGATGATACTATACGTAAATACAATCACGCCAAACTCAAGTACAATAGGTAGAGCAAAGGGTAAGGTAGAGTTCAGAATATAGTTCTCAGCATTGTGACACACCAGTTCCAAGAGACAAAGTCAATATCTGCAATAGGGTAGAGGTGAATCGGACAGTATCCTCGCTTATGGATAACGGATGGGAAGAAGCTGTTCCTGAGTCTGGCGGGGGGGGCATGCTTTTCAGCTTCCGTATCTTCTGCCCGATGGGAGTGGGTGAAGAAGAAATGAGTCTTTGATTATGTTGGCTGATTGTCCCAAGCAGGATGAAGTGTAGATGCAGTCAATGGTGGAGAGTCTGGTCTGTGTGATGCTCTGGGCTACATCCACCACTCTCTGCAACTTCTTGCGGTCTTAGTTTATTTTAAAGGGCCTGTCCCACTTACGAGACTTTTTCGGCGACTACAGGCGACTAGGTTGTCGCCACTTGGTCGCGGGGTGATGCCTGTATGGTCATGAGTAGTCGACCAAAAAGTCATACCTTTTTCTGGTGGCCGCTGGATTTTCAACATGTTGAACATTTTCGGCGACCTGCTACAACTATGACGGGTGCTGACAGTCGCCGAAAAAAATCGCGTAAGTGGGACAGGCCCTTAAGTTTTTGCAATACAGCATGGAAACAATCCCTTCGGCCCACTGAGTCCACGCTGACGATCGATCACCCATTCATATTAGTCCTACGTTATCCCATATTCTCATCTTCACACGAGGGGCAATTTACTGAGGCACAATTAAAACTCATACTTCTTTGTGATGTGGGAGGAAACTAGAGCTCCTGCAGGAAACCCACGCGATCACGGGCAGTTTCCAATTCAGGCTTGTACAATACACGTGGAAGCCTGATGGTGACATTAAACATTAAAACCTTGACTACATTTTTACTAGGTTTTGTATTTTGTATTTCAGACCTCAGTATAGCATGGTCTCAGTATAGATTAGTCCACAGATGGTGCTGTTGCCTCAGCTCCAGAGACCCAGATTTGACCCTGAATTCCAGTGCCATATGAAGAGCACAAATTGCTAGGGTAATGGTAGGAATGTTACAACATTTTGAGATTTTAAAAATCAAGCCTGTAATTTTACCCAGCAGATAAAGCATAAAAAGAACTTTAATTTGCTTTCATATCTTCAGTATTAAAAAAGTTATGGCCATTTTCATACTCAGAAATTAGCATCTTGTTCCCTATTGCTTTTCCATCGACTTAACACAAAAGCTGTGATCGAGGACAGTCAAAAGCCTATAACTTTCTTAAAAATTAAGAGAACAACGAAATTTTTAGTTATTATAGATTGAAGCATTCTGAAACAAATATAAAACATCTTACTTGGATGACCTGAAATTAAAGCATATAATTAGTTAGTTACCTAATTGTAGCTAATTACAAAATTGACCGTTGGAATAGTAATAAACACCCAGACTGCCTTGAAAATTCAAAAATGTGATATTCTCAAGATCAGAACTTTAATATTATTGAACTTATATGCTGTAAGTCCGTAACAGATAGGTAAATAAATTACAATTTCTAGCAATGGACCAAGTCTTTATGGAGAAGATCAGTTGCTAGCTGGTACATTGGCATATCATAATCAGTAGCATCATCATACTCCTCAGATAGTAACCAATAAGCAACTCTGTACACCTTGTTTTTCCTCAACTTTTCAATTTTGGCATTGTAAACTACAAGTTTTTGTTCTTCAAACCATGCATGACATGCCTTTCTGCCCACTACTTTCCCATTAAGAATGTCCTGTAGATCATCACATTTGGAGTAGTCCAAATTCGGATAATCTCTGTGAATGCTGTTTAAATCAGTCTCTTTTGCTGGGCATTTGGATGGACAATTTTGCATTCCTTCTTCGGAGACATCTGCTTAAAATGTAAAGAAAAAAAAACACTGAACAGCATTAACAGAAACAAGTAATTATTTGCAGTTTTAGAAAAGAGGTAGAAATGATAAAGTTCAACGTTAAAACAAATAGTAAATACCCAACAAAAAATTCATATTCATCAGTTTCATCAAATCAATTAGTTCTCTGACCAGTCTGACTGTCCCCGATTAAAGATTATCTCTAAGGTACACAAAAATGCTGGAGAAACTCAGCGGGTGCAGCAGCATCTATGGAGCGAAGGAAATAGGTAACGTTTCGGGCCGAAACCCTTCTTCAGACTGATAGGGGGTGGGGAGAAGAAAGGAAAAAAGGAAAAAGGCGGAGGAGGAGCCCGAGGGCTGGGGGAGGGGAGGAGACAGCCAGATGGCTGATGAAGGGGAGGGGACAGCAAGGGCTAGCAGAATTGGGAGAATTCAATGTTCAGGCCACCAGGATGTAGACTGCCCAAGCGGAATATGAGGTGCATTTCCTCCAATAAAGATTATCTCTGTTTGCTTTGTTGTCAACTTCTCCTAGCTAACAATGATCTATTCTACATTTTCCTTAATCCGTATCCCCTTTGGCGTCTCGTTTTCACACCTTATTCATCCTTATCTCTGTCTCCCTCTTACCGACTCTCAGTCTGAAGAAGGGTCTCGACCCGAAACATCACCCATTCCTTCTATCCAGAGATGCTGCCTGTCCCGCTGAGTTACTCCAGCATTTTGTGTCTATCTTAGGTGTAAATCAGCATCTGCACTTCCTTCCTACACAAGTAAACATTATGTCAGTTGAGCATCTTAAACAAAAAACTGACGCATCTGATGACTTGCATCACAGAACGCCACAGGAGATCCTTTTTCCCTGTGGCTATCAAACTGTACTTGTGTCGTGTGGTAGACCGACTCCCCTCCCCCCCCAATCTTTGCACATCCCCGATCCTGGATTTTCCACTCGCCACTAATTTCATGTTTCATGTATCTTGGTGTGTTTTATGATGACTGGCAGATCAATTCCCCTCCTGGGATAAATAAAGTTCTATCGTGTCATATCGTATCGACTTAGTTCTTCAGTGAAGTTGTGGCTCGGGGCTTTTAAATCCAGTCTTGTGCTATTTGATTTAACACTGACTGTGTTGTCCTAACTACCACAAGAAGATGGTGGTGACGCTTGTGAATCACTGAAGTAGATTAATTCTTTCCAGTAGCTTACTAGAACCTTTCTGAGGCCATTTGAGAAGCAAGCATGTTGCTGTTGACAGCATCATGGTCATTTCAATCGAATGCCATTTTAATTTGATAATTAAAATTTATATCTAATTCTGTTTTTATGTTGATTTTAGTAAATCGATCCCAGACTCACTTTCAGAATCTTGCAATGCACATTTCTCTCTGCTGTGTTAATCAGCACGACAATACTGTTTGGACTATTTTGTTAAATGTAGAACATTCTATGGCATTCCCAGGGCACGAAAGAATGGTTTATAGCATCTTCCACAACTAAATGTGTCAGAATACGCGGTGGGTGGATTGCACCCTTTTAAACAGTGTATGAACTAATTGCGCTCGGATGTCTTTTCTCTGTTGATAGCCGAAGGGTTTCCGACGTTACTACAGCTCCCCATTACTAATACATGAACAATATGCCTGTATCAAAGAGGTCATGCCTATTGGTAAGTACTGTTACAATTATTCCAAAGGGATATATGTCTTGTTTATTTGCATGGCTCCCTGCGGTGATTGTTCTTAATTGTCCATTTATTTTCTGATTAAAGCTTGCTGCAGTAAAGTTGACCCAGTGTATGAAACTCTCCGGTTCGGAACATCGCTGGCTCAAAGATCCAAGAAGTCCGGCTTTGGATCAGACTCACCTCAACATCATGCTGTAAATAATTATTTTGGCTATTGCTTTTGATTCATTGTTAAACAGTTACTCGGTAATTTGGCAGATGAAGCAACCCAGTCTCACATTGGCTTTTAACTTCTTTGTTAATAGTAAATATGATACAATTACAGGAAATCCAATTTCCTGGACCCACTCTGACTGCGGAGAATGTATATTTAAAAAATGGCTGCTCCTGATTTTACATCCAATATAAACTCCTGATAAAGTAGGTGAACCAAGGACCAGAGGACATGGGTTTAAAGTGAAGGGGAAAAGATTCAATAGGAATCTGAGGGGTAACTTTTTCACACAAAGGGTGGTGGGTGTATGGAACTAGCTGCCAGAGGAGGTAGTTGAGGTAGGAACTATAGCTGGTGTGAGTGGGCAACTGTGGCCTGTTGGTGACGGGGGGGGGGGGGGGGGGAGGTGAGGAGGGGCAATGGCTGCAGTCTGCTAGCAGTCAAAGTGCAGTGAGGGTGGGCGGTGCAGGCGGATGAGGAAGCGGTGCGGGCTGGCAGTGGTGTTGCCGTCGGTAGGCCTGGTCTAAAAGTGTCCGGGCTGGTGGTGAAGGTGGGTAGGCCTGGTTAAGGAGCAGCCGGAGGGGGTGGTGAGGGCCGGCGGCAGTGGCAACCTTGACGATCCTGACTTCAGACTGTGTCGGAGATGCGGTGAAATCTGGTGCTGCATCACCCGGCAGTGATGGCACGATGGGATTCGGACATCGCAGTCGGGTGAAGCTTCTAGCCTGCGGGCAGTCCGGAGTGCTGCTGAGTCGAGGAGAGTTGGCGGAGGGACCCGCTTGTTATCCTTGATGGGGGTCGGGTGAGCGAGGATGCATCGGGTGGAGGCGTGGGTCCGGCAGAGAATAAAGTAAAATGAGGGCCAGAGCAGCAGCAGAGTCAGAGCGAGGGCCTGCTGGTGCCAGCGCATGGCGTAGAGCGTGGAACACAGGGCACGGAAGGAGCACTGTTGTGAGGAGCAGTGGATTGAGTGTAGGTATCGGAAATCCTGGTTAGGTCCAGACTGCGAGGCCTGCAAACACCGCTGGAAGCCACAAGGGACAAGATAGCAATGCAGGCAACTGTTGTGGAAACACGTGGCTGTGGTAGCGAGCGAGACCCAGTCAGAACATGGTCGCAGAGTACGAACAGCAGGGAGTCCCAGAGGGAAAGCAGTGAGAGAGGGTCTCACAAAACTCAGAGAGTCTCAGAGAGTAGGCATACCTTGAGGAGATTTCACAATGGAGTCTTCAAAATGTAGAAACAAGGCAGTGCAGATGCTGGTTTATAAACAAGACACAAAGTACTGGAGTAACCCGGTGGGTTAGATATCGCCCCTGGAGAACATGGATAGGTGGCATTTTAGGTCAGGACACTTCTTCAATGTTTGTAGGGGGGATGAAAGCTAGAGGAGAGGAGGGGCAGAATAAAGCATGGCAGGTAATAGCCAAGGGGAGGGGAGGTTTGATAGGAAGATGACTGGACAAAGGTCAGAGATAAAACAAAACATGTTAGACAACTGTGAAGCAAGAGTAGATGGAAGGGAAGGTGAGAAATAGGTGGGGCACATTGGAGGGGGTGGAAGAACCTTGGTGCGGGGAGGGGAGTGTGATTAGAGGTTACCTAAAATTGGAGAATTCAGTGTACATACTGTGAATTGTAAGGCACCCAAGTGTAATATGAGGTGTTGTTCCTCCAGCTTGGCTTGGTATGTGTCCTCATTCTGGCAACGGGGGAGGCCCAGGACCGAAACGTCAATAAGGGAAGGGGATTTCCAATGTTTAGGAACCAGAAGATCCAGTAGCCCTTGTCAGAATGACCACGTGTGCTCCTCAAAATGGTAGCCAAGTCTACACATGGTCCTGTTGATGTACAGGAGGTTGTATCAGGAACTGTGGACGCAGTAGATGAGGTTATGGGTGGTGTACATGAAGCTCTGTCCCACCTGGAATGACTGCTTGGGTTCCTAGATGGAGGCGAGGGTGAAGATATGGGGACAGGTGAACTCTGTCCTTGTTCCGACTGGAGGGGAAAGGGAGTGAAAGTAGAGCTACGGGACACAGTGGAGATGCAGGTGACGGAGCCATCTATGACAGCAGGGGAAACCACATTTACTTAAGAAAGAGGCCATCTTGGATGAAAGGCTGATCTTGGGAGCAGATGCGAGGACGGAGGAATTGAGAGTAGGGGATAGCGTTGTTGCAAGAGGCAAGGGTGGGAGGAAGTGTAGTCCAGATAACTGTGGGAGTCAGTAGGTTTGTAGTAAACTTTAATCGATAGTCTGTCCCCTGTGATGGAGACAGAGAGATCAAGAAAGGGAAGAGAGGTGACAGAGATAGACCATGTCAATTTGAGGACAGGGTGGAAGTTAGTGGAGAAGTTCATGGAATCAACAAGTTTTGCATGGGCACAGGAGGCAGCTCCATGCAGCCTTCGATGCAGCAGAGAAATAGTTGGGGGATGATGGCTGTGTACTCCTGAAACAAGAACTGTTCGACCTAACCAACAAAAAGTCTGGCATAGTTTGGGATCCATGTGAGTGCCCATTGCCCATTGCTACACCTTTAATTTGAAGCAAGTGAGAGGAGTCAAAATAGAAGTTGCTGAGGTGAGGACAAGTTCTGTCAGGCAGTGGCCACAATCAGTTTCTTCAGTAAGCATGGATTCCCCCATACTGTCATAGATTGATCCCTCACCTGCATCTCCTCTGTGCCCCGTAGTTCTGCTCTTGCTCCCCCTCCACAAGACGGAACAAGGATAGAGTTCCGCTGGCCCGAGCCTTTCACCGCACCAGCCTCAGCATCCAACACATCATCCTCCTCCATCTCCGAACTTCGAACGTATCCCACCACCAGTCATATCTTCCCGTTACACTCCTTTCCGATTTCCACTGAGACCGTTCCCTCCACAACTCCTTGGTTCACTCATCCCTTCCCTCCCAAACCACTGAAGTCTGAAGAAGGGTTCTGGAGCAGAACATCACATATCCTTATTCGGCAGTAATGCTGTCTGACCTGCATATTCCAGCACTTTGCGCCTAAATGAGGGAATTTTGTGATATACCTGTACCCTGAATCTGGGTTTACTTGGGGCTCAGTTAACATAGGAACAGACTCAAGATAACTCATCTCATAGATCAGTGGTGAGATTCTCGAACAAGCCCATTTATTGAAGACTTAACAGCACACATTGCGAAACACTCTGAGAGAACCTAAAGTGTTTCAAAGATCAACAGTACTCTCACATTTCTAACACTTTTACCCAGATTCCACATGGCCAGTGCGGAATCCGGGTCTCTCTTTGAAATCAATTAAAAAGGAATGAATTCAGCAGAAAGCAAACAAACTTAAAACACAGATACGGCAAAACAAAACTGCATCTTTGCACCTCTTCTTTGTTAAAACCTTTGTAAAAAAACAAAGAATAAACAGTTAATTTTCTTATTGAAAGCTTCCAACAAATGTCCAAACAATGAAAGATGAATGGGGTGGAGAGGCCCCCTCACACAGCGTTTTAAAGGGACACTCACTCTTAAAACACAAGAGATACTACAAATACATTTCACAGAAAGGAGCAGAATCATTCAGTCACATCCTATCTCATTTGGACTATACTATTAATTAATTAATTCTCCCAGAACTGATCTAACAAATAATTTAATAATCTTTGCACTCATTTACATCACGCTTTTTAAAATCTTTTTTTCATGCTAATTAACTAGCATGTTGGCACACCACATGCAATATGCTGAATCTCACAGATATTCACACACTTATAACATTCCTGGTTGCTCACATCTCCTGTTTTGCTTACTTTGGCCTATATTCCCAAATTAGCCTCAGCTCATCACCCAGGTCAATATCTCATTAAGATTATTTCCCACCAGGAGCGACATATCAAATATAATCTTTAATTGAGGCCCCATTGCATATTGAAATTATTTCAGGAACATATTATCATTTGTATCACAGTTTACCTGCCCTGAATATTCAGTATAAGCCAGAAACTTTCTTTCTGCAGAGTCTTCTACCTTTTCCCTTGATCCCTGTTTACCAGGATTACTCTGACCCAGTTTGGTGTGACTCTTCCCAGTCCATTTTTTTTACAACTTCCTCAAAAACATCAAACTTCCGTTCATTAGTTAAAGCCTGTTGTGTGACCCAGGACCTGTCTCAGGTATTTTGGCGCAAAGCTGCCCAGACTGCCGAACGTACTTTGTTCTTCATTATCAAATTACTATCCTCGTTAGTAAGACTATGAACCTCCTTTATTTTTCCTAACTTATCCCAAAATACCATTGTTCCTCTTTAAAACAGGCAGTTGATTTAAAATCATCTGTCTCTCTGAGGCTGTCAAAGGTACTGTCCGTGTAATTCGTCTCCCTATGGTATTGATTAGTGTCTGAATCAGAGCTACTGGGACTGCAGCTCATTTCTTTACATCTATGTCCTAGGATGGGGACAGTCCACAATCCTCATCATACCCACCTCTATACATCCCATGATCTAAACTTCCCCAGTCAATGTCGGCCCTGTCCATCGGCGGGGATGGTAGGCGACACAGCCACCACCAATCCCCTGCATAGTATTGTATGTACTTCCTCCTGTGCATGGTCTAGTGCAGCTATTTTTACTTTTTATTGTTGGTTCTTTGGCTGCGAGTGTAATTATTCTTTTTCCATATTTACTATTTTAATGTTCCTGCCACCAAACCTTTTGCTATGTGAGCCATGCTTCTGGATCGTATCCTTATTTTCTATAATAATTCATTATAGTTTGTACTATGGATCCCTTAGGACCACATTTGATGTTAGCGCTTTTCTTAACTGTGGCCATCCTCAGTACATTGAATGCGCTACCAATACTTTATATTATTTTATACCACCATTAGGTTTCTCACCAACGCAAGATGCCCTTGTGTCTCACCTCACTGCAGCAGTACCTGTCTTCTTACACATCTTATTGCAAAAGTACCTAACATCTTACACCACCATCTCTACACCTGTGATTTTACATGTCTCATCGCAAAAGTACCTAATGTCTTAAGTACCTGCCTCATTAGTACCTGATGGCTTACACATCTCATTGCAACAGTACCTAATGTCCTACGCCACCGCGTTAGCATGTAACATCTTACACCTTCACCGATCATGTCTAACCGTCACCACATTTAATTTTCCCTCCACTTTGTTCTTTTAGTACAACCACTTACGGTCAGCTGACAACAATATGGGATTTCCTCCTCTCACTATGAGCAGTAAAATTAAACACTCACCCAATTAGGAGCCACATTGGTGACGGTCATCGTGTATCGCCTCCTGCCGACTACGTCAACTGAAGGAGGGAATTTTGTGTTATACCCTGAATCTGGCTTTACTTGGGGCCCAGCTCAGATAGGAACAGACACTAAAATAAAACATCTCATAGATCAGTTGTGAGCTTCTAGAACAAGTCGGTTTATTGAAGGCCTTAACAGTCCACACTGAAAAAACACTCTGATAGAACCCAAAGTGTTTCAAAGATTCACAGTACCTACAGTATTTTATATTCTCACGATACAATGGGTACTTGTGGATACTACATTTAAAAAATAAGTCATCATTGTCAATGTCTCTGTAATCTTTCATCTTTATCTTTCCCCACAGTTATCTTTAACCTTAAGCTCCCTGTTACCTAAAAAAACACTCTTCCCATTTGTATCACAAATATATACCATAAATGTGAGTATCCCTGATCAGTGTTATTACCCTCAGCTGTTTAGAACCCCCAATTTATATTTCACTAAACTAACTATGCTGTGGAACTAAACACCATGATAAATCTATTTAATGCCTCGCTAACATCCTTAGAATCCCAATGTTGACCATTTGTCCCATCATGCTTCCCCAGCATGTAAACTCTTAGGTTAAACACATTGTAAATTACTCATCTTCCTTATCATTTTCAAATTTCAGATAATAGTGTCTAAAAAGGTATACTTGTTTGCACATAGTTAATGAGCCAAACAGCACCCTTCTAAACCTTCCCACTGCTCCTCTGCCTCGTGGCTAGAAACACATTACCTCCGCTGTTCTCAAGCTATGGCTTTCAAAGCTTTAAACATATAAAGGGAAAGGAATTAGATAGAAGGTTTAAGACTCAAAGTTTAGGCTAAAAAGATTAAGTTGTGAAGTCATTAAAATACTAATCCTGAAAGTGCATTGCAATTGTTACCAGTCTGTCATCAAATCTGAAATAGACGCAAAATGCTGAAGATCTCTGAATGCATGACGTTTCGGGTTGAGACCACTTCTTCAGTCTGATGTCAGGGGAGTGGGCGGTACAGAGATAAAATCTGATACCAAATCTGAAATATGGACCACTACTAATGCCTCCACAAACTGTGCAGCTACTTCTTTCAGAACCTTGTGGCAACCTTGGTCCTTCTGGTCTAGGTGACTTATCCACCTTGGACCTTTCAACTTCCCGAGTGCCTTCTCCTCAGTAATTGCGACTGCACTCACTACTGCCCCTTGACTCTCTTGAATTTCTGGCATGTTGCTGGTGTCTTCCACAATGAAGACTGATGCATAAACATATTCAGTCCACACGCCATTTCTTTGTTCCCTAGTACTACTCATACACCATAATTTTCCAGCAGTCCAATATCCACTCTTGCCTCTCTTTTACACTTTATATATCTGAAAATATTTGGTATCCTCTTGTATATTGTTGACTAGCTTACCTTTATTTCATCTTTTCTCACATTGCTTTATTAGTTGTCTTCTGTTGGTTTTTAAAAGCATCTCAAGCCTCTAGCTCCCCACTAATATTTGCAATATTACATGCCTTTTTTTGCTGTTATGCTGTCTTTGACTTCCTTTGTCAGTCATGGTCGCCTCATGCTCCCCTCAAAAGATCATCTGTCTTCCCAATTATTCCCAGAAACTCCTGCCATTGCTGCACCACTGTCATTGTCGCAAGGTCCCTTTCTAGTCAACATTAGTCAGCTCCTCCCTCATGCCTCTGTTGTCACCTTTACTCAACAGTAATACCCGACACATCTGATTCCAGCTTCTCCTTTTCAAATTGCAGATTGAATTTGATAATATTATAATAACTTCCTCCTAGGGGTACCTTCACCTTAAGCTCCCTTATCATATCTGGTTCATTGCACAACACCATATCCAGAATTACCATTTTCTTAGTGGGCTCAATCATGAGCTGCTCCAAAACGCTATGTCGTAAGTATAAAGATAGACACTCCATAGGGTGGCGCCGTCGAGTGTGTCAGTCTCACCAGCAGCTTTGTCCTTTCACCCTTTTTTGTTATTTTTAGTATGTCAAAAAGTGTGTTCTAAAGGTTTCTTAGTCTTTTGTATGTGGGGGGTGGGGCGGGAATAGGGGGAACCATTTCCCAGTCACTTACCTGGACGGAGATGCCGTCTTTTCTCCGAGTCGCATCTTCGCCACCCTGTCTACCTGCATAACACCCATGAGGATTGTAACATTGCCTTTCTTCATATGTTTTCTATCTCCTGATGCAATATGTACCCTACATCTTGGCTGCTATTCGGAAGTCTATATATAACTCCTATCAGGGTCTTTTTACCCTTCCAGTTTCTTAACTCGAACCATGAGGATTCTTCTGGTCCAATGTAGTTCTTGCTAAGGATTCCAGTCTGAAAACATCTTTCTACCACCACCATCTGCTTCTTTTCACGAAGCCAGTCCTCTATCCAGTCACCTAGCTCTTCCTGAATCCCATGCGATCTAACCTTCCAGAGCAGTCTACCATGTGAAATGTTATCCAAGTCCTTGCTGAAGTCTAGATAATGTCTATGACCTTGCCCTCATTAACCTTTTTTGATTCTTCTTCAAAAAACCAATCAAATTCATAGAACATGATATCCCACATACAAAATCATACTGACCATCCCAAAGCATTTCCTATCTATCCAAATGCATATATATATATAATTCCTCAGAGTCCCCTCGTGTAACATCTACCATGTTAGGCTCACTGGTCTATAGTTCCCAGGCTTTTCCTTGCAGCCCCACTAAAATAGAGGCACAACATTATCTGCCCTCCAGTCATCCAATGCCTCAACCAAAATCAGAAAGGACAGGAACCATGAATGGTCAAACAGACACACAAAGCCTTAGTAGAAAGATGCAGTTGATAATTTTAGTCAAATTATGGAAATATTAAAATATTACATTGTGAAGGGTCTGTGAATATTCCTGGCAGTGAAGTCTGAAGAAAGGAAAATACCTATTGATTGAACGAGCGATCTGATAATTTTGGTCTCTCTTCCCGCAATGTTTTTGTTTGCCTGTAACCTCTTCATGCTTCTGGCCTCTGGTTGGCAGTGATCTCCACTGCTGTTATGAGATGCCAATAGTACAGTTTTATTCGTGTACGTGTTGCATGCAGGGCTCCAGCAATCCATAATGCCCTTTCATTTCTTTATATCAAAATTCTCACACCTATGGCAAATTCAGCTAAATTGTTTTCAATTTGCAAGACATTGATGTGTGTTCTTCATTTCTTCTTAGGCTTCAGAGCTGGCAAAAGTTCCAGAGGAAAGTGCAAACGCACCAGGACGAATATTGGATTTGAGCAGAAAATCGTGGCATTGTGGTAAGCATGAAACTTAAATTAATGGGCCTGTCTCACTTACGCAACTTTTTCGGCGACTTGCCGGCACCCGTCATAGGTCGTTACAGGTTGTCGAAAATTTTCAACATGTTGAAAATCCAGCGGCGACCAGAACAAGGTACGACTCTTTGGGCGACTACTCACGACCATACAGGCTTCACTCCGCGACATGTCGCCAGGGAGTTACCTGTATGGTCGTGAGTAGTCTCCTCCGTCGCCCAAAGAGTCGTAGTGTCTTCCTGGTCGCCGCTGAATTTTCCAAATGTTCAAAAATTTCGGCGACCTGCAAAGACCTATGACAGGTGCCGAAGTCGCCGAAAAAGTCGTGTGAGTGGGACAAGCCCTTTACTATTTTAACCATCTTTGCACTAAAGGCTCTGTGGGTCTTGAATGAGCAACTTACTGTCATAGTGTTCTTATATTGACTCTTATACGGTAAGTTTTAAAAAGCATTTAATTTAGTGACTGTCATTGAACTATTCTGCAATGGTATGAAGGCACCGTCCTAGTTAAATGATCAGTTTTCACAATCTATCTATTATTTTACTCTGCTTTTTGGAAGTTGCCAATGATTTATTAATGGTAAAATTGATCCTCATTCTAATTAATGATATGTGAAATGCAGTGAAACTAGAACTCGTCAGTTTTCATTGTCAGCAATAGCATGTATTTTCTTTCTTCATAGTATTTAATTCTCTAGAAAATGGTCGTGAAAATACCATCAGGGAAGAAAGCAAGCTTTTCTGCTCTCTGGTAAGAACATGACGATAATTTTAAACGCATGAAAAAACAATCAGCTTCAATCAAACCATTGTTCCATTTCCACTCCTCACTATTAGAATCAAAAGGTGTATGATGTTTCTATTATGTATTGTATTCCCTCCCCCCTTGATATTAAGGCACACTGTTACATAGATAGATAACGTTCTACAGTGTGGAAACAGGCCCATTGGCCCAACTTGCCCACACCGACCAACATGACCCATCTACACTAGTCCCACTTGCCTGCATTTGGCCCATATCCCTCAAAACCTGTCCAATATATATACCTGTCTAATTGTTTCTTAAGCATTGCAAGAGTCCCTGCCTCAACTACCTCATCTGGCAGCTCCTTTCATATGCCCACCGCCCTTTGTGCGAAAGCTTACCCCTCAGATTCCTAAGAAATCTTTTCCACTTCCCCTTAAACCTATGTCCTCTGGTCCTCGATTCATCTATTGTGGGCAAGAGACTGTGTATCTACCCGATCTATTCCTCTCATGATTTTATACACCTCTACAAGATCACCCCTCATCCTCCTGCGCTCCAAGGAATAGAGTCCCAGCCTACTCAACCTCTCCCTATAGCTCAGACCCACGAGTCCTGGCAACATCCTCATAAATCTTCTCTGTACCCTTTCCAGCTTGACAACATCTTTCCTTTAAAATGGTGCGCAGAAATGAACACAAAACTCCAAATGTAGCCCCACCAATGTCCTATACAACTGCAACATGACCGCCCAACCTCTACACTCAACATCCTGACTGATGAAAGCCAATGTGCAGAAAGCCTATCTACCTTTAACGCCACCTTCAAGGAACTATGTAGCTGTACTCCTAGATCCCTCTGCTCTACAACACTCCCCAGAGCCTTACCATTCACTATGTAGGTCCTGCCCATGTTAGACATCCCAAAATGCAACATCTCACATTTCTCTGTATTAAATTCCATCAACCATTCCTCAGCCGACCTAGCCAACCGATTAAGATCCTGCTGTAATTTTTCACAACCATCTTCACGATTTACAAAACCACCCACTTTTGCATCATCTGCAAATTTGGTAATCTTGCCATGTACGTTCTCATCCAAATCATTGATATAGATGACAAACAGTAATGGGCGCAGCACTGAACCCTGAGGCACACCACTCGTCACAGGCCTCCAGTCCGAGAAGCAACCTTCCACCATCACCCTCTGCTTCCTTCTATGAAGCCAATTTGCTATCCATTCATCTATCTCTCCTTAGATCCTATGCGATCTAACCTTCCAGAGCAGCCTTCCACGTGGAAGCTTGTTGAATGCTTTGCTGAAGTCCATGTGTACAACATCTACAGCTCTGTTCTCATCAACCTTTTTTGGTCACATCTTCAAAAAACTCAATCAGATTCATGAGACACGACCATCCCACATACAAAACCATGCTGACTATCTCTAATCCGCTCGTCCATCTAATTGCATGTATGTCCTATCCCTCAGAATATTCCCTAGTAACTTTGCAACTACAGATGTTAAGCTCACCGGCCTACAGTTCCCAGCATTTTCTCTGCAGCCCTACTTGAATAGAGGCGCAACATTTACCACCCTCCAGTCTCCCGGCACCTCTCCTGAATTTAATGACGGCCGTAAATTTCAAACAGAGCTCCCTCAATTTCCCCTCTAGTTTCCGACAGTGTCCTTGGATATATCTGTTCAGGCCCTGGAGATTTGTCTACCTTTGCACACGATTTTACCTTCAGCATCTCTTCGACCGTAACACTGACTGGTCTCAAGACACTTTCGTTGACTGCCCCAATTTCCTCCGTCCTCCTGTCTTTCTCCTCGGTAATAACAGAGGAGAAATACTCATTGAGGACCTTGCCCATCTCCTGTGGCTCCACACAGAGTTGATTCAGAGAGGGGTCTCACTCTCTCTCTATTTACCCTTTTACCCTTTATTTACATAAAATCTCTTGGGATTGTCCTTAATGCTATCTGCCAGAGCTATCTTCTGGCTCTATTTTGCCCTTCTGATTTTATTTTTTAGTTTGCTCCTTATTTGCCGAAACTTCCATGGATACACTTGATCCGAACTTCCTATACCTGTCCCAAGCATCCTCTTATTCTTGACTAATATAATGGCAGATTATTATATCATTCAAGGAATTTCTTCCCCTAACCACTATGTTGAAGACAAAGGGGGTAAGGAGATAGCATTGTTACGCATGGGAGTTCTCCACAAGATATTCAAAGCCGTCCAAAGATAAATCTTCAAAAAACAGTCCCTTGATTAATAGTTTCTTTATTGTCAAAATAAAAACAGTGAAATATTCACCCAAACTTCTTCTTGTTTAAGTACATTTTAATCTTACTCGTAATCAAACTCGTGCATTGTCAAACTCCGGCATGTTGCTCCGAAATGGTAGAAAGTTCCGATATGGTCGAAAGCTATGCCATCCCCCCATCCTTCTTCGTTAAAACTAACAACTTTCTGCTGCGCAAGAATCCCAGCAGCAAACACGCCTCCAACTACATAATAAATCCCACCCACATAATTACAGGCAGATAACATTTATAGGCACACTGAGTTAAGCCAAATGGCCACTACAATGAATTTCCCTTTGTCATCCAGGCTTCCTTACATTTGCCTGCCTTGCCCTTCACTCTAACAGGGACATGCACATCCTGAGCTCTTGTCATCTGTGGAAGAGTCTCCGCATCCCAAGGTTAACCTCATCAACAACGTCACATTACAAAACCAGAGTGGAAGGAAGTTATCTTTGATATTGAATGACTGACTTTGAAGAGGTTCTTGTGTAAAGGGCTTGCAGTCTAATTTGATTCATACATGCTGCATTGCCTCCACATTCTATGTGATTTGTGCCTCACAGTTCAAGTCAAAGATGTAGCCATGTGCACTTGGATGGGCCCCTGCTGTGTCAGCCTTTTTGTTGGTTACATTGAT
Source organism: Malacoraja senta (assembly GCA_038087875.1). NCBI lineage: Eukaryota > Metazoa > Chordata > Chondrichthyes > Rajiformes > Rajidae > Malacoraja > Malacoraja senta. The sequence goes on from CM075977.1 coordinate 95,035,843, forward strand.
CAGTCCTTGTTGCAAACATCCACTGGCACTATCCCTCAACTCTTTTCCTGCTACATTGACGACAGTATCTGGGCTGTCTCCTCCACTCGTGCAGAACTCTTTGATTCCACCACTTACTTCCACCCTGCCTCCAAATTCACTTAGTCTATCTGACTCCTCTCTCCCCTTCCGCAATCTCTTTGTCTCCATCACAGGGGACAGACCATCGACTGACATCCAGCATATATCCACTGATTCCCACAGTTATCTGGACTGTACCTCCTCCCATGTTACGTCTTTCAAAGAAACCATCCCCGACACGCAGATTCTCCGTCTCCACCATATCTGTTAGCAAGATGAAGCTTTCCATTGAAGCTTTCAAAGGTGTGTTCTCTTTCTCCAGCAAGCATTGTTTCCCCCGGCAAATTGTAACGATGGTTGGCAACCAGGAGATCCCACGTTTGGGAGCACCAAATGCTGCAGATGAGGGTTGAAGAGCTGTAGAGATTTCACCCCACCAGCCTCTGCATCCAACACATCATTCTCCTATATTTTATCACCGTCAACGCGATATCACCACGTCCCATCTTCCCGTCCCCACCTCTTTCTGCTCTCTGCAGAGACCATGCCCTCTGAAAATCACTTACCCTTCTCACCCAAACTCTGCCCATCACAGGTGCTTACCCCACCACCTCAGGAGAGGTGACACCTGTCCCTACATCTCCTCCTTTAACTCCATCCACAGACCCCAGAAGCCCTTCCAGGTGAGACAGAGGTCAACTGTCTCTTCAAATCTCAGCAACTGCTTTCACTGTTCTCATTCTCCCTGTGACAGCATGAGTTTTCTCCAGGTGTTCTGGGTTCCTCCCTTCAACCAAATACGGCAGGTTTCTAGGTTAATTGGCCTCTGTAAATTGCCCCTAGTGTGTTGGAGATAGGTGAGATAGTGGGATAACATAGATCTCAGTGCGCCGAAGGGCCAGTTTCCATGCAGTATCTCTAATCTAAACTAATCTGCTTGCAAGATGAGGCTTTCCACTCTAGGACATCCAAGATTTCCTTTTTCTTTAGTAAAATGTCCCCCCAGCTGTTGTAGATGGATCACTTACCCATGCCTCCTCTGTGTACCGTACTTCTGTTCTTGCTACCCTCCCCTAGATGGAGGAATGGCAGAATTCCCCTTATCCTTACATTTCACTCCACCAGCTTCCACAGCCAACACGCCATTCTCTGACATTTCTGCCACCCTTCATGTGATCCGCCACCTGCCACATCTTCTCACCCCCACTCTGCTTTCCATGAAGACCAGTCATTTTGCAACTCTTTGGGTCACTCATCCCTTCCCACACAAACTCTCCAGTTGCTTTCCCCTACAACCGCAAGAGATGTAACACCTCTCCTTACACCTCCTCCCTCACATCCATCCAGGTACTGCAGCAATCTTTCCAGGCAAGATGCAGCATGGAAACAGGCTGTTCGGCCCATTGTCCACATTCACTTCAGTTTGACCAGGCCGACCGTGTAACACTACCAGGACAACGGGCCTTTATGGCCAAGTTAAGAACTCTACATGGATAACAACTTTAAACTTGAATAATCAGAAATGCCGCCAAACATGGCGACTCGTATACCGTATCTGTGTTATTCCTATTCACTTGCATTTTGAAAATGGCGCCAATATATGGTGCCTCTTGCATCTGGGATCAGTGGGCTATTTCAGTATACTTGCTAATCGAGAATGTATTTGGGTATGGCATTAATCTACTGGGCTGTTTGTAAAGAATTTCACAGTGCGTTTGCACTTCCCACACGTGACAACATTGACCATTATTGACCATTAGAGGGTTTCAGCTACCCTGGGGTTGGATAGACTTAGATTGTTTTCTCTGGAATATTGGAGGTTGAGGGGAGTATTGATAGAAGTATATAAAATTATGATAGCCATAGACAGGGTAGACAGCCAGAACCTTTCTCCCAGGGTAGAAATGTCCAACACTAGACGGCATATCTGTATGTTGACAGGAGGAGAGTTTGATGGACAAGTTTTTTACACAGAGAGTGATGAGGTCCTGGAATGTATTGCCTGGGCTTGTGGTGGTGGCAGATAAGACAGCAGTGTTTGAGAGGTCTTCAGATAGGCACATGGAATTGCAGGGAATAGAGGGATATGGATCACATAAAAGCAGATGAGATCATGTTCAACTAGATGTGCAGGAAAGAACTGCAGATGCTGGTTTATATCGAAGGTAGACACAAAATGTTGGAGTAACTCAATGGGATAGGCAGCATCTCTGGAGAGAAGGAATGGGTGACGTTTTGGGTTGCGAAGAGTCTGAGGAAGGGTCTCGATCTGAAACGTTACCCATTCCTTCTCTCCAGAGATGCTGCCTGTCCTGCTGAGTTACTCCAGCATTTTGTGTCTACCTTCATGTTTAACTAGACATCCTTTTCTGCACATATATTGTGGGCTAAAGGCCCCTTTCCTGTGCTGTACTGGTTCTATGTCTACTAAGCCCAAAATTCCTGTAAGTAACAATATGGATCGATAGCTGATGAAGAATGGCATGCATTGAATATAAGAATAGGGATGGGGTTTTTTTGGCAATATTACAAAATACTGCTTAGGCCATTCTTGGAGTTTTGTGGGTCATACCGGTCGCCACCCTTTACGAAGTGTGTGACGTGCTGGAGAGAGTGCAGTGGAGATTCACAGGATGTTGCCTGCATTGGGGGACTTTGGTTATGGGTAGAGATTGGAGAGTCTTGGCTAATTTTCCCTGGAGAGAAGTAAGCTGATGGGTGACCTGATAGAATAAATAAGACTATACGAGACATGTAAAGGGTAGGTAGTCAAAATCTGTTTCCCATGCCAGGGGTATAAAAAACAAGAGAGCATAGATTTATGGAGAGAGGAAGGAGTTTATCGAGGGTCTGAGGAATTAATTCTTCGTGCAGACAGCGGTGGATATCTGAAATGTGCTGTTAACGTTGATGGTTGAATCAGGTACAATTACTACAATTAAGATGCCTTTATACAGACACAAATAGACAATCTAGTTAAGGGTATCTTACAAGAATATTAAATTGATTTTATTCCAATGTAATTTATTAAAATGATACACTCATCAATCAGCCCAGTAGGTTAAATGGGCTAGAATTTGCAATAAAAATAACAATGAAACTCCTATTATTACATATGTAAAACTAAAGCCTCCTTGGGAGAGTGAGTATGCAACATATGCAGTGAAACATCTAAAATCTGGCATGCTTGGCCCTGCAAAAAGCATTTATCCCTCATCATTGAAAAATAATGATTATGAAAAGTAATAAAAGTTCATGGTTATGAAGTTGATGTATTCACACAGAAGTTGGGAATCATCTTTGAGTCATCATGGAAACAGGCCCTTGGGCCCAACTTGCCCACGCCAAATAAGATTCCACATCGATGCTAGTACCACCTGCCAGCGTTTGGCCCATATCCCTCTAAATCTTTCTTGTCCAAGTATCTGTCCAAATGTCTTTTAAATTTTGTTATCATACCTGCCTCAGCTACCTTTTCTAGCATCTAATTCCACATACTGTAGTGTGAAACATTTGCCCCTCAGGTTCCTATTAAATCTTTCCCATCTCACCTTAAACCTATGACCTGTGGTTCTTGATTCCCCCACTCTGAGCAAAAGACTGTGCATTCCCCCCATTTCATCTTCTTCTTCTTCTTCTTCTTCTTGCATATGACATGCACAGCCTAAAGTTGTAGGACAACCTGTTCTATTTGATCTTATTTGATTGTGCACGCCAGGTTGATTGCATTCGTCGAAACAGGGCGGACCACATGAAGGTTGCATTCTCACCCCCCTTTCTGACCTTAAATTTATGACCAAAGAAATATTAGGCTCCCCTATGCTAGGGAAAAAGAAAAGCAGCTGACATTCAGATAAGTGTGAGGTGAAGTCGAACCAGGGCAGGACCTTCACTGTAAAAGGCAGGGCGCTGGGAGGTGTTGTAGAGCACAGGAGGCTAGGAGCAGAAGTACATCATTCAGTAAAAGTGACATTGCAGGTAGATAGGATGATAAAGAAGGAGTTCGGTATGCTGTCCTTCGTTGGTCATGGAACTGAGTATAGAAGTTGGGATGTTATGTAACAGTTGTAAACGATGCTGGCAAAGCTGTACTTGGTGTAACTTTTTATGTATATACAGCGAGAGATTGGGCAGGCTTGGATTTTATACTTTGGAACACATGAGGCTGAGGGGTGATCTTATAGAGATGTATAAAATCATAAGGGGAATAGATGAGTGCAGAGAGTCCCTTTTCCCAGGGTAGTGGAATCAAGGACATAGGTTTAAGGTGAGAGGGGTAATAATTAATAGGAACCTGAGGAGCAACATTTTCACATAGAAGGTGGTGGGTGTATGGAATGAGCTGCCTCATGAACTAATTGAAGAGGGTACAATAACAAATGGCAGGGGCGGGACGGTGGTGCAGTGGGAGAGTTGCTGCCTTACAGCGCCAGAGACCCGGGCTCGATCCTGACTAAGGGTGCTATCTTTGTGGAGTTTGTACGTTCTCCTCGTGATCTGCGTGTTTTCTCTGGGATCTCCGGTTTCCTCCCACACGCCAAAGACGTACAGGTTTGCAGGCTAATTGGCTTGGTGAATTTGAGAACATTGAGAAATTGTGAAAAAAGAAGAAATGAAATTGTGTATAACCCAAACAGGAGGGAATTGTGTGACTCTTTCCTCTATTTTTTCACTTACATTTACAATTTTCCTGTTTTCTAGCTGAAGAAGCCAGAACACAAAGACGCTTTGCAGAAGTTTAGTTACGTTGCCTTGTACAGGTACATTCCGCAAGAGAATGATGATCTGGAAATGCAGTAAGTATTGCCATTGGAAAGCAATTTTGCTGTTCAGATTTGTCCAGAAAAATTATTGTCTTATGTTCAGCTGTAAGGAAAATAGTTAAAACTTACACATATGTCAAACCATTCAAGTTGTCTTTTTCCCTCGTCCAACAAGAGAATTTATACAGCAGAATTTCTGTTGTATTTCAGCTAGAATACACACTGCCTATCTATTCGCATTCTTTTATTTATTTTTATTTTTTATTTTTTATTAGAAGTCTTGTACATTGCAGTGATATCAAGCAAAAATAACATTATACATTTCTTGTACCACTTCTTATTTTAAACTTTAAAAAGAAGAAAGATAGAGAGAATTAGCAAAGATAGTGAGTGAGTGAAAGAGTGGTCCAGAGAAACCCGTAGGGACCTAAACCACAAGAAAGAGTTAAACAGAAAACAAAAGCAAAAGAAAGAAAAAAAAAAAGTAAGATAAGATAAGACAAGCTAAAAGGGATGTATGTACCTACTTCGTATCTTTACACACCCCTCACCAGGTCCTGAAACCATTTATTTTCAACGTTTTGTTGCACCCTATGCTTGTAATAAGTCGATAAATGGAGACCAAATCTTTTGGAAATGGTCTGATTTGCCTGCTATGAGGAATCTCATATCTTCCAGGTGTAACAGTTCGCATCAATTCGCATTCTGACAGAGGTTGTTTTATTTTGTGCTACCGTAGGAAATAAGTTTAATTAGTCCAGAATTTGCTGACTTTGCGTTTTTAATTGCTCAAACAAATTCCTTTAATGGATTTATTTATTTTATCTGCATCGGTTCATTCAAGAGAGCTGGAAATTACGGTTGAAGTTTGCAGTTGAGGAATAAGTAATGGTATAGACACAATGTCCTTAATGGTTGCCGCCTTTGAACCATGATTCTAACACCCAGTGATCTAGACTTGTGGCATACAGCATGGAAAAAAAACCTTTGGTCCACCTTGTCCATCCCGGCCAAGTTGTCTGTTTTTGGCTCATCTCCCTCTGAACCCTTCCTATCCATGTATCTGTCTAAATGTCTTTTAACATAATAGTTTTATCCCCTTATACCCGCTTCATCTTGCAGCTCACTCTGGATAGGAACCACCCTCTGTGTGAAAACATTGCCCCTAAGAACCACCTTAAATCTCTCCACTCTCATCTTAAGTCTATGCCCCCCTAGTTGGAGAATCATCTATGATTAGATGATTAGAAAGGCCAAAGAGGGCCATGAAGCATCATTGGCAGTTCGAATTAAGGAAAATCCCGTGGCCTTTTAGGGAGTAGTAGGACCGTTCAAGGATACAGGAGGGACCCTACACTTGGAGTCTGAGGATGGAGGTGAGATACTAAATGGACACTTCGTATTGGTATTCACTGAGGAGAAGGGTTTGGAGGACAGCTAAATCAGTGTGGTGAATGCAAATATGCTGGGGGAGTTTGAGATAGAGAAGGAAGTGGTGCTGAAGCTCTTGAAGATCATTAAGGTGGCTAAGTCCCCAGGACCTGATGGGATCTATCCCAGGTTATTGAGGGAAGCAAGACAGGAGATTGCGGGGGCCTGGTGGAAGATCTTTGTTTCTTCTCTAGCCTCAGGCGAGGTCCCGGAGGCCCGGTGAGTGAACTATGTTGTTCCTTTGTTTAACATGGGAAATAGAGAAATCAGGGAACTCTAGGCCAGTGAACCTCACGTCGGTGGTGGGGAAACTATCGGAGAGAATTCTTAGGGATCGCATTTACTGCCATTTGGAAGAGAATGGACTAATTATGATATCCAGCACGGCTTTGTGTGTGGGAGGTCATGTCGTACTAATTTAATGTCGTTTTTTGAGAAAGTGATGAAGGAGATTGGTGAAGGCCGGCACGGTGGCGCAGCCGTAGAATTGCTGCTTTACAGCGCTTACAGCACCAGAGACCTGGGTTCGATCCAGGCTACGGGTGCTGTCTGTACAGAGTTTGTATATTCTCCCCGTGACCTGGGTGGGTTTGCTCTGAGAACTTTGGCTTCCTCCCACACTCCAAAGACGTAAAGGTTTGTAGGTTAATTGGTTAATTGGTATGAATGTAAAAATTGTCCCTAGTGTAGGATTGTGATAATGTGCGTGGATCGCTGGTTGGAGCGGACATGGTGGGCCGAAGGGCCTGTTTCTGCATAGTATCTCTAAACTAAACTAAAGGAAGGTTGTGGATGTTAAACTCCATTAACCACAGCTCAGCTTACTTGCCTAGCTGATCAAAATCTGCTGCAATTGTTGATTAACTTCTTCATTGTCTACCTACTATAGTGACATTTAAAAACTTACTAATCATGCCATATAAATTGTGATACAGACCACAACAGCAATGAGCCAGCACTGATCCTTGAGGCACCAGTAGTCATAGTCCTCCAGTCTGAAAAACAACCTTCCACCACCAACCTCTGCTTCCTTCCATGAAGCCAATTCTGTATCCAGTTAGTTAGTTAGCTCTCCCTGGATCCCATGCAATCTAACCTCCCAGAGGAGCCTAACATGCAGACCTTAATGAAGGATCCTGCTGAAGTCTTTCATATGGACAATGTCTATGGTCTTGCACATGTCAACCTTTCTTGTTACTTCTTCAAAAAATCCAATCAAATTCACAAGACACAACTTCCATGTACAAATCATGTTGACTATCTCGACAGCCTCTGCCTATACATGTGCGTACATATCTTACCCCTCTGAATCCTCTCCAGTTACCTACTGTAGCTGGGAATTTTGTACTCACTGGAAAACACTCTATGAGAACCCAAAGTGTTTCAAAGATTCACAGCACCCACAGCATCTTTATATTCTCATGACACATTGGTTACATCTGGATTCTTCATTTTTTAAATAATTCATTATCAATCTATGTCTCTGTTGCCTTTCGTCTTTTTCTTTCCCCAGAGATAGCTGTTATAACTTATGTTCCCTCCTATTTAGAAAGCCACCCTCCCATTTGGCTAACAAATGGGCACAATGAAAGTCACTACTCCCTGATCAGTGTTATTACCCTCAGCTTAGTTTTCAACCCCCAATGTCTATTTAAAACTTAAACATGATAATCCAATTCATGGCCTCACTAACATCTTTAAGTTCCGTATGTTGGCCATTTATCCCATCATGCTTCCCCAGTATGCAAGCTCCCAGTTAAACACATTTTCAAAATTTCCTACATCATCTAACACTGATATTGAACTCAACAGTCTATAGTTCCCAGGCTTTTCCTTGCATCCCTTGTAAAATAGAGGAACAACATTAGCTACCCTTGATTAGTAAGGGTGTCAAATGTTACGGGGAGAAAGCAGGGGAATGTAGGAATGTGGAGATGAAAATATGTGGTGGGATCACATTGGAGGTGACAGGAATGTCATAGTAGCATTGTTACAACATTTTGAGATTTTAAATATCAAGTCTGTAATTTATCCCATCAGATAAAGCATAGAAAGAACTTTAATTTGATACCTAATTCACTTTCATATCTTCAGTATTCAAAAAGTTATGGTCATTTTCATACTCGGCAATTAGCATCCTGTTCCCTATTGCTTTTCTATTGACTTAACACAAAAGCTGTGATCGAGGACAGTCAAAAGCCTATAACTTTCTTAAAAATTAAGAGAACTGAATGAAATGTTCAGTTATTATAGATTGAAGCATTCTGAAACAAATATGAAACATCTTACTTGGATGACCTGAAATTAAAGCATATAATTAGTTAGTTACCTAATTGTAGCTAATTACAAAATTGACCGTTGTGATGGAAATAGTAATAAACACCCAGACTGCCTTGAAAATTCAAAAATGTGATATTCTCAAGATCAGAACTTTAATATTATTGTATTATATGCTCTAAGTCCGTGACAGGTAAAGAAATTACAATTTCTAGCAAAAGACCAAGTCTTTATGGAGAAGATCAGTTGCTAGCTGGTACATTGGCATATCATGTAGCATCATCATACTCCTCAGATTGTAACCAATAAGCAACTCTGTACACCTTGTTTTTCCTCAACTTTTTCCTCAACTTTTCAATTTTGACATTGTAAACTACAAGTTTTTGCTCTTCAAACCACGCATGACATGCCTTTCTGCCCACTACTTTCCCATTAAGAATGTCCTGTAGATCATCACATTTGGAGTAGTCCAAATTCGGATAATCTCTGCGAATGCTGTCTAAATCAGACTCTTTTGCTGGGCATTTGGATTGACAATTTTGCATTTCTTCTTCGGGGACATCTGTTTAAAATGTAAAGAAAAAAACCCACTGAACAGCATTAACAGAAACAAGTTATTATTTGCAGTTTTAGAAAAAAGGGTAGAAATGATAATGTTAAACGCTAAAACAAATAGTAAATACCCAACAAAAATTTAATATTCATCAGTTTCATCAAATCAATTAAATTCATCCAATCAATTAAATTCATCTAAATTAAATTACTAGATCTAAACATCTATCCATTTCTTAAGAAAATGTTAATTTTTTTAAATAGCCTAAGAATCCAAATAACAAATAACAAACTGATCCCATTCATACAAGAATTCACAATATAACAAGATTTTTAAATCTCACTTTGTCATGAATTTATTTGCCAAATGGAAGGAATTTAATGTTTAATTCCCATAAATTAATCCAGGAACATCCACTCAAGATAATCAAAATCATTATTTTTTGCACAATACATCTGACTAAAACTGTACTGTGGATATTTAGTATGAAAATATTGATCATGGATAGACAATAACACAAAATATTGATGATTCAGATGTTCTTACGACATGATTGTGCAAAAAAAAAGAAGAATTTTATTATCTTGAGAGTGGATGTTTCTGGAATGTGATCGATTGGAATGTTGCCGTTGCCATACATTTTAAGCCCATATTGGCAGGCAAGACACGGCCGATTCGTATGTGGGCCTAAATAACATTTTTCGCATCATAAGATTAAAATGAAGCCACACCAAAAAGCAAAATAATATGTTAAATAAACAACATACCTTTTGTTTTGTCCTGATATTGCGATCCGTGATGTTGAAGGCGTTAGAAGTCGCGTTTACCTTCAATCCAGCGACGCACTCATCCAGCAAACTAAAAAAAAAAACGGGGACGGAAGCGCGAACGATTTTTCTTCATCAGCTAGCAGCCCAAGGAAATCCCTCTCCGACAACCAATACAAACCTGCATTTTAACCCCCCCCCAAAGCTTCCGGAATCGCACGCACAGGCAGTGGCAGATCTGTAGCGCCGCTGATGGTAGGTTTAGTAAACGCTAGGGAATGGGATTGAGAGGGAAAGATAGGGAATGGGATTGAGAGGGAAAGGGCAGACTGGATGGGTCGAATGGTCGAATTCTACTCCAATGACTTATGAACATATGAAATTAAGTTTTGGCCTTATTCCCTGTCTTCACTCTGCAAGATCTCATCCCCTTTCTTTCCTAAATCATGTATGCCTATGTGCACAATGACGTCAGGGTGCTGTACTTGAGAATGTTCTGCAGCAGCTCCGAGACATCACAGAACTTGGCACCACCTTGGAGTCTTGATTGCTGCCACTGGATGTCCCCTCTGTCCTCCCAACTAACAAACCTCCTATTACTATAACTTCACCCTTCTCCACTGTGCCTCAGAGCCAGGCCCTGTGCCACAGACCTGACTGTTGCCACTGCTCTCCCTGACTGATCATTCTCCGCAACAGTATCCTGTTGTCAGGCAGAACATGGAATTGTCAGTTAGAAGTGGGATTCCTGCACTCTCGGCCACATGCCATTAGGAGACCAAAACTGTACGTAATACTCCAGACCACATCTGGAGTATTGTGTACAGTTTTGGTCTCCTAATTTGAGGAAGGACATCCTTGTGATTGAGGCAGTGCAGCGTAGGTTCACAAGATTGATCCCTGGGATGGCGGGACTGTCATATGAGGAAAGATTGAAAAGACTAGGCTTGTATTCACTGGAGTTTAGAAGGATGAGGGGGAATCTTATAGAAACATATAAAATTATAAAAGGACTGGACAAGCTAGATGCAGGAAAAATGTTCCCAATGTTGGGCGAGTCCAGAACCAGGGGTCACAGTCTTAGAATAAAGGGGAGGCCATTTAAGACTGAGGTGAGAAAAAACATTTTCACCCAGAGAGTTGTGAGCTTGTGGAATTCCCTGCCACAGAGGGCAGTGGAGGCCAAATCACTGGATGGATTTAAGAGAGAGTTAGATAGAGCTCTAGGGGCTAGTGGAATGAAGGGATATGGGAGAAGGCAGGCACGGGTTATTGATTGGGGATGATCAGCCATGATCACAATGAATGGCGATGCTGGCTCGAAGGGCCGAATGGCGGCCTCCTGCACCTATTTTCTAACTTCTAACTTTTAACTTTCCCCTTTCCTGGTGGTCACCCTTCTACTTTCTGCCTGTTAAGCCTCCGGCAATGAAATAAATGCAGTTTAAACACCGGTGTTTCCTTTAACTGTCATAAACCTCCCTGTCTTGGCATCTACGGCTTTCCCTCTTTGACAACAATATTTGCCTCCAACTCCTCACATGCCTGCTCTCTGCTCTGGGACCCTGCTGGGAAATCTAGTTTAACCCAACCCCCCCTCCCACTCTCAAGTAGCACTAACAAATCTCTCTCCCAGGATGTTTATTCCCTGCCTCAGTAAAGATTCCACGACTCCAACACCTGAACCCTTGGCCCCGCATCAGGTCCACAGCCTCACATTTATCTGGCATGTCCTTCGAAGGGCTAGTTTCTGTCTTGTATGACTCTATGCTCTAAAAAGATCTTTTTGTCAGCTTTTATCTTACTTGCCGATGCCCCTCAAGCCAAAGCCTCAACAGATACATTGGAAACAGAGAAATTGAGAGTAAGGGATGGCATTCTTGGAGAGGGGGCAGGATGGTAGGAGATGTAATCAATGTACTGTAGCTGATGGAGTCAGTGGATTTGCAGTAGATATCAGTAGATAGTCTGTCTCCTGTGATGGAGATGGAGAGGTCGAGAAAGAGAAGTGAGGTGTCTGATTGTCCAAGTGAATTTGTGAGCAGAATAGAGGTTGAGTAATACAGTAACGTTGATGAAATGAATGTGTTCTGCAGGGTTGCAGGAGGAAGCTCCACTGCAATTAATCTGTCAATGCAGTTGATTTCACTTATAGGTAAGATAGATGAATAACATTGAATATAGAAAAGTACAGCACCTACATCCACAACATATAACTCACAACATATAACAGTGGTTCAGGCAGCATCTCTGGAGAAAAAGGATGGGGGGGTTTTCGGGTCGGACTCCAGTCTGAAGAAGGGTTCCGACCCAAAACGTCACCCATCCTTTTTCTCCAGAGATGCTGCCTGACCCACTGCGTTACTCCGGTACTTTGTGTTTATCTTCGGTATAAACCAGCATCTGCAGTTCTGTCCTACACATATAGGCTTACATCTTGCACTAAACTTGCTGCCCTGTTTCAGACATCTTGAGGTTAAATAAAATGGAAATCTCTTGAAATAAAAACTGGTGGACAGCTAAATAAAGCTACCACCCTAGAAAACAACCACATTATTTGTGCATGCATCAAGTATTGTGAGATGAAAAAAATGACAACTTTTGTCTCTTCTATTATTTCTGTTATATTTATGTATTTTCATATTTCCCCACATAATTTGCATAAGAGCAATTTTATTCCATATCTCTGATTTTTGTGTAGTGATTTGTGAATTCTATAAGGCAAATATCGTAATTCGAGCAGCTATAACGCGGGAACTGCCTGTATTCATATTTTGTCTGTTTGATAAAATGATGCTGAGGCTTGAATTTTACCTGTCCTCTTTCCAATGTATCAATTTTAACTGTCAAACTTCTTTTTGACACAATTGTAAATTAATTCAGGTTGAGTTCAAGATGTTGCACTTCAAGTGCCCTAGAGGCTTCATTGTGAACTGATATAAATGTCTGTTCCCCAGGGAGTGATTTATAATTGGAAGCTTTATGAAGGTGAAAGATATATTGCTGAGTAGAAACATTAAACAAGAAAAGAGTTTGGAACAGGCAAATATCCAAAGTGACCGACTTTGGATTTAGTTTTTTACTGGCTGTTTCAGTGTTTCAAAGTGGGCTGCTCAGTGGCACAGCGGTAGAGTTGCTGCCTTACAGTGTCAGAGACACGGATTCGTTCCTGACTACGGGTGCTTGTCTGTTCAAAGTATGTACATTCTCCCAGTAACCCGTGTGGGTTTTCTCCGGGAGTTCCGGCCTCCACCCACATTCCAAAGACGTATTGGTTCGTAGGTTAAATTGCTTGGTAAAATTGTAAATTGTCCCTAGTGTGTGTAAGATAATGTTAGTGTGAGGGGACCAGTGGTTGGTGTGTACTCGGTGGGCTGAAGGGCCTGTTTCCACGCTGCATCTCTCAACTAAACTAAAAAGTAGTTGAGGTTTTGAACTTAACTAATCACCAGAATAGAATGCTAAAACAAGGGGGAAACTCACTGACCTGTTGAATTTGTGAAAAAAAAACATGTTTTCATTGGATAAATAGTTTAACTGGGGGAAGAGATGGGTGTGAGGCAAGTGAATGGATACATTAGGAATGTTTCAAAATTCTGAGATTAAAAATCAAGCCTGTAATTTATCCCATCAGATAAAGCATAAAAAGAACTTTAATTTCATACCTAATTCACTTTCATATCTTCAGTATTAAAAATGTTATGGTCATTTTCATACTCGGATATTAGCATCTTGTTCCCTATTGCTTTTCCATTAACTTAACACAAAAGCTGTGATCGAGGACAGTCAATTGACATAAAAGCCCATCACTTTCTTAAAAATTAAGAGGACAATGAAATTTTCAGTTATTATAGATTGAAGCATTCTGAAACAAATATGAAACATCTTATTTGGATGACCTGAAATTAAAGAATATAATTAGTGTAATTACCTAATTAAGTAGCTAATTACAAAATTAACCGTTGGGATGGAAATAGTAATAAATACCCAGACTGCCTTGAAAATTAAAAAATGTGATATTCTCAAGGTCAGAACTTTAATATTATTGTATTATATGCTGTAACAGACAGGTAAAGAAATCACAATTTCTAGCAAAAGACCAAGTCTTCATGGAGAAGATCAGTTGCTAGCTGGTACATTGGCAATCATAATCAGTAGCATCATCATACTCCTCAGATTGTAACCAATAAGCAACTCTGTACACTTTTCCATTTTGCCATTGTAAACTACAAGTTTTTGCTCTTCAAACCATGCATGTCATGCTTTTCTGCCCACTACTTTCCCAATCAGACTTTTTCCAAATGAGGTAAACAAGTACAAGATATGTCCATTTTTAAGATCCCTCTTAGACCCGGGCATGACAGAGAAATTCACTTCAAGGTGAGCTCTAGCTATGCCAGGCTGGGCATTTGGATTGACAATTTGGCATTTATTCTTCGGAAGCATCTGAAAAATGTAAAGAAAAAACCCACTGAAGATACAAGATACAAGATACAAGATACATTTATTTGTCACATGTACCAATTGGTACAGTGAAATGTGTGGTCGCCATACAGCCATACGAATAATAAAGAGCACAGAACACGATAGTTTTTAACACAGACATCCCCACACAGCGGGATCAAAGTTTCCCACTGTGAGGGAAGGCTCCAAAATTCAGTCGTCCTCCTCTGTTGTCCTCCTGTGGTCGGGGGGCTCCCGAACCCCCGCTGTCGCCGCTACGGGTGGCCCGATGTTCAAGCCCGCTCGCCGGGGTGATGGAAGTCCGACGTCGGGACTGGAGGACATCCTCCGCAGCTTGGACATCCGAAACAGCCACCTCCTACCAGAGTCCGTGGCTCCCGAAGTCCACAGGCCGCGCCGGGCGGAGATTCAATGCTGGTGGCCCTCGGCAAATGGCCCCAGGTCTCCGCAATGTTGAAGACAGCGCCGGCCGCGCTGGAAGCTCTGCAGCTCCGATGTAGATGCAGCAGGCCCAGCACTCCGGAGCCTCCACGGCGATCCCAGGTAAGGCATCGCCCGCTCCGCTGTGAATCCAACGTTGCGCCGCCACTGCTGGAGCTCTGGTCCGGTCCCCGGCAGGAAAAGCCGCTCCAATCCAGGTGGTAGGCCGCGAGGAGGGGGGCGAGGACGCGACTCGGAGAATAGTTGCGTCCTCGCCAGGAAGTGACTGGGAAACGGTTTCCCCCTTACCCTACCCCCCTCCCCCACATAGAAAAGTTAGAGAAACTAAAGAAACATACTTTTAAAACTAACTAAAAATAAAAAAAAGATAGAAAAACAAACAGACTGTAGGCAGAGGCTGCCTTCAATGCGGCGCCCCTAGTGACTAGTAATTACTTTGATTTGGCATTAAGTAGAAACAAGTTTTTATTTGCAGTTTTAGAAAAAAAATGATTTTGTTCAACAAAATGCCTAACACCAGTTAAATGTTAAAACAAATAGTAAATACCCAACAAAAAAAATCATATGCATCAGTATCACCAAATCAATTA
Organism: Malacoraja senta; assembly: GCA_038087875.1. Taxonomy (NCBI): domain Eukaryota; kingdom Metazoa; phylum Chordata; class Chondrichthyes; order Rajiformes; family Rajidae; genus Malacoraja; species Malacoraja senta. The sequence goes on from CM075977.1 coordinate 95,051,189, forward strand.
AATTCATCTAAATTCAATTACTAGATCTAAACATCTATCCCATTCTTAAGAAAAAGCTGAAAACAAAAATTTAAATAGCCAAAGTATCCAAATAACAAACTGATCCCATTCACAAGTATTCACAATATAACATGATTTTGAAATCTCACTTTGTCATGAATTTCTATGCCAAATCGAAGGAATTGAATGTTTAATTCCCATAAATTTTACTCTGTTGGTTTATAACACTGCAGCAGGCAAGGGCCGTTTTACACAGACATGTGTTCAAAATCTACAAACATCCACTCTCAAGATAATCAAAATCATTATTTTTTGAACAATCATGTCATATGAACATCTAAATTATCTATATTTTGTATAATAGATCATTTAGATGTTCTTATGACATTATTGTGCAAACAATAATGAATTTGATTATCTTGAGAGTGGATGTTTGTGGATTATGAAACAGAGATTGGATTGTGGGTGCCGCCATGATTTTGCTCACACTCAGAGCCGGCAGGCAAGGCAAGGCCGATATCGGGGCATAAATAACATATTTCGCATCATCAGATTAAAATGAAATTACACCAAAAACTAGTTAAGATGTTAAATAAATGTCCTACAGTACATACCTTTTGTTTTGTCCTGAATTTGCAATCCGTGATTTTGAAGGCGTTGAAGTTGGGCCCGACTTTCATCCAGTGATTCAATAGTCAAGCAACGTTTTTAGAAAAAATCGCGAACGGGTAGACAGAACGAAATTTCCTCATTAGCTTGTCGTACGAGGCAATCCCTACATGACAACCAATAAACCCCCCCTCCCCCCCCCCCCCAGTCTCTCGAGTCGCACGCACAGGCAGTGGGTAGATCTAGAGTCCACTCATGGCAGGAATTTGTAACGATGTTAGATACTTGCATTTTAAAGAAAATAGATACTTTTGGTGTTGAGAACGAGCTATCTTATCTTGTACACAACAATGGGGATTGCGTGGATGAGGCTAGTCTTCAGTAGTTTTAATTTTTGAACAATGAGAGGGAATCTCAATGAAACATGAACAAATTCTTGTCATGATAACTGATGTCATATTTGAAAGTATCACGCGTTACTATGAGTCAGATAGGAATGGAGGACGAATGAAGTAAAGCGTTTATGTTCCCTTACCATGTCCATTTCCCTTGCTGTGGAAGTGTCAATAAGCTTCTTATCATACTGTTTGACAAGCAGATTGATGTACACTGTGCAGCAAATTATACTGTGATAGTGACCAGTGTGCTTGGTGCGTGATAGTGACCAGGTTCAGACGTATGCTTTGGAAAGGCAGACGTGCATCCCTGTGATGGGATTAGGACTGGCACGTTCTCTTCTCAATTTCCTCGTTGAGATGAGCTCTTGCGACATTAATCTCTTCTCTTGTGGAGACAACTCGAAGTTTGACAACTACTTCTTTGAGTTCCTGTTCTCCAAATATAGCTAACAAGGGGATTCCAGTTTCCTCACAGCACTGGAGCTCCCAGGAGGCCGTGGAGAAGCCAGATCAGGGCCTCATGGGCCGGACCCTCATGGGTTGGAGATGGAGCCCCGCGAACCGACGGAGCCTGGGTCACTGGGGCCTGGGTCGTTACTGCGGAGATGTCGGGAGGGGACTTGGCAGTGTTAGTGGAGAGGTCGGTGCGGAGGCCGATGATAGACTGAATGATTGAATGATGGCCAATGATTGAAACAGAAAACAATACTCGAAATGTGGACTCACCAAAATTTTCTAAAACTGTGATATAACATTTGTCCATTTGCCATTCCTTGGCCTATTAGATTGTTCTGCAAGTCTTGATAACCATCTTCACCATCTACGATACCACCTATTTTAGTGTTGTTCGCAAACTTATCAACATTCTCATCCCAATCATTGATATAGATATTAATAAGCAATGGGTCCAGCATCAATCCCTGAGGCACACACAGGCCTACAATCTGAAAGAAATACTACAGCTTCCTTCCATGAAGCCAATTCTTTATCCAGTTGACTAATTCACCCTGGATCCCATGTTGTCTTATCCTCTAGAGCAACCTAGCATGTAAAGATTTATCAAATGACCTTGTTGAAGTCCAGATTACATCTATGGCCCAGCACTCATCAACCTCTTTGGTTACTTCAAAAAAGTCAGTCATGAGACATGATCTTCCACCCACATAACCATGTTGACTATCCCTTATCATCCCCTCTCTATCCATGTGCATAAAGATATTTGGACTTGAGACTTTTGAAATGCAGCACGTAAACAGGCCCTTTGGCCCACCGAATCTGCGTTGACTAGCGATCACCCGTATGTTAAAACTATCCTACACACTGGGGGCAATTTTACAATTTTACCAAAGCCAATTAACCTTTACGACCTGTACGTCTTTGGAGTGTTGGAGGAAAGTGGAGCACCCACAGAAAACCCGCGCAGTCACAGGGAGAACGTACAAGTTCTACACAGACTGCACTCGTAGAGATGTAAGAGTGCAGAGCGATTGTAATGTGAGACTGTAGAGTCTTTGTTTTTCTGATGGTTGCGATGATGATGATGGTGATGGGAAAAATGCTGTCTCAATTTTCGAGAACACTCAGCTCTCCTTGAATTACTGGTATCTTTCAAACATTTAATTTGAAAGGCAGCATTTGAGGAAACTTCAAGTTTAGTTGAAGACTAACGTTATTTGTTTATTTAAAATGACAGGGCTGGAGACAGGATTTCTCTGTTGGACGATTCTAATGAAGAATGGTGGAAGGTAAGGCTTCTGAACCTTACGGGCTGTAAATGAAAACAAATTCCACCAGCTTTTAACTCCTTGGGTAAATCTACATGATAACTTTAGCAGAAGACCTGCAGAAAGTCCAAATCCAGTGGTTACATCAGAAGAGTAGGAACCGTCGTCCTCTCCACTTCCCCGGCAAGGACATTTTATCATCCACCTGCCAGGATATGAAAAGCATCAAAACAAATGAGTGAAACGAAAGACAAATCACAAATAAAGTCTAAATTTCCAAATGCACAGTTGACCATTGGACATGGCAGTGCTTTGAAAAATTAAGTCTTTAAAATTATTTAAATCCAGCCAATGTGTCAAAATACAGTTGTGTTTTAACAGACCGGTTTAATCAAAAGTTGGATGAAAAGCATGAACATATGTCCTGATGTCAAGATAAACTAATCTCCTCTGCTTGCATGTGATCCATATTCCCTGCATTGGCAAGTGCCTATCTAAAAGCCTTTTTAACTGTCACTAACTTATCTGTCTCCAATACCGTCCCTCACAATGCATTCCATACAACCATCATCCTCTGAATAAAAAACGTGGCCCACACATCTCCTTTAAAGTTTTCCCAATCACCTTCAAGGTATGCCCTCTAGTTTTTGACATTTCCACTCGGGGAAAAAAAAGATTCTGACTGTCCACTCTATCTGTGCCTCTCATAGTGAATATACTTCCATCCGGCCTTTGCCTTCAACGTTCCGAAGAAAACAATCCTGACTAACCTCCCAAATCCTCTCCAATTGTGTTGAACGACTCCGTACAGGGAATACTCTATAATACAGGCAGCATAACTGGTACACCTTTTCTGCACCCTCGCCAAGCCTTCTGTATTGTGACGGCCACAGATGCACACAGTACTCCAAATAACCAATGTCCCATAAAACTACCACATGACTTCTTGACTCTTAGACTCAATGGAACAACCAATAAAGCCAAGCTTACCATTTGCCTTCTTTACCACTCTGCCATTTTCAGGGAGCATTGGACCTGGACTGCAAAACCCATCTGTACATTAATGCTGTTAAGCATCTTGTTATTAACTGTATATTTCTACTTACATTCGACCTCACAGAAAGCAATAGCTCATACTTGCTCGGACTAAGCTTCATCTGCCTCCCTCTGCCCATTTCTTTAGCTGATCTATATCGCGCTGCAGCCTTCCACCGCAACTCCTCCAACTCTTGTGTCATCTGTAAAAGTACTAACCAACACATCTACTATTAAGTCAGAGACATTTATATGTATCCCAAACAACAGTGGTCCCATCTCAGGTCCCTGCAAAACTCGACTTATTATAGACTCCCAGCTAGAATAAAACCCTTCCACCATAACCCTCTGCCTTCTATACTTTACAAGAATCCATGAAGCCAACATCCACTGCCATATCTTTCTTGGTCATCTTTGTCTCCTCCTCCAAGGACAATGTAGTACCTGCCTCGTACAAAACCATGCTGACTGTCCCTAATTAGCCAATCCTTATCCAAATGGGAGTAAATCCCATCCCGAAGTATCCTTTCCAGTACTGGAACATGCTGGTCCTGGACTCAGATCAGCTGGCTTTTGAACAACTCCCACATATGATCACACATGAAGGCAGAGGAGATTAGTTTAACTTGGCATCATGCTCGGTATGGACATACGTGGACCAAAGAGCTTTTTCCTGTGCTGTATTGTTCTATGTTATAACTGTTCTACGTTCTATGTTCTAGCTGGAAAGACCTCGTAGCTTAATGTGATTATTGTCCCATTAAGCCATTGCTATTCATTCCACCTGACCTGCTGAATCTTTGCCACGGACTTTGTGTTTCTTTCGCATTTCCAACATCTGTAGTTCTTGTTTGAAATTTTCACCCAACAAAAATGCTTTTTGGATATGGGGTGCAACTTTGCAACAAGAGAGTGAAAAGAGGGTTTAACAATCACAGTCTTGCTTGACCCCAGTCCGAAATGGGATTGGATCTGAAGGGAACTTCTTGGTTAGAATTACAACTAGCATACCATTAAACAGCAAACATAGAATGAAGGCAACTTTCTGAGTACAGCCAAATTTCACAAGGATTCTCTTATATCACTCTCAGTTGACAGATTCATGGGCATTTGAGATATCGGAGCAGGCCATTTACAGTGGTTCCAATTTTCTTGAGATGCCTCACAGCTCAGGCACCATGTGGTTGGTTGGTTTTTTTTAAACAAAAGTTGAGGAGAGCAATGGTGAGCAACCATTTTGAGATGAGAGAAGGCATTTTTTTTAAATTCAGTAGGTGAGTGGAAGGAAGGCTGTGCTTTGATTGAAAATAGGTTTTTATTTGAAATGAAGGCAAACATTTGAAAAGCGGCTGTTTGTTGGGCTGAGGGAGAGACACAGCAATAAATTGCAATTGGGAGCATCCATGGGGGTGATGGGTGAGGGGAGAGGGATGTGAAGGGTGAGATGAGAGGGGTGAGATGGGTGAGGGTGAGGGGTGAGAGGGGTGAGGGTGAGGGGTGAGAGGAGTGAGAGGGGTGAGATGTGAGGTGTGAGGGTGAGGGTGAGGGGTGAGGAGTGAGGGGTGAAGGGGTGAGAGGTGAGGGATGGAGGGAAAGAGGAGCACTGACGCACTTCAAGAGGCTTCAGCAAGACAGCTGAGGAAAGGGAAATAGCTGGTTGAGGTATAGCCTGTTTTTCTGGGTAATATTTTGGTGTTGTAGAGATGGCAGGTGGGATAGTGGATTAGCTGGTTGGAAATCGGGGCATATCCAGTGCCCCTGAGGACTACGCCTACAGTAAGTGTGTTCAGTTGCAGCTCCTTAAACTGGAGCTGCAGCTGGATGACCTGAGGATTATCTGGGGGTGTGAGATTGTCATAGTAGGAGTTACAGTGAGGTGGTCATTCCTAAGGTACAGGCTAGGAACAGGAACAGTAGGCCCCTGGCTCTGCGGCACAGCAGGGAAGGGAAATGTCAGACAGAGACATAGTGATAGGAGACTGTTTAAGAAGGAACTGCAGATGCTGGAAAATCGAAGATAGACGAAAATGCTGGAGAAACTCAGCAGGTGAGGCAGCACCTATGGAGAGAAGGAAATAGGCAATCTGAAGAAGGGTTTCAACCCGAAACGTTGCCTATTTCCGGTCTGAAGAAGGGTTTCGACCCGAAACGTTGCCTATTTCCTTCGCTCCATAAATGCTGCCTCACCCGCTGAGTTTCTCCAGCATTTTTGTCTACCTAGCGATAGGAGACCCTTTGGTTAGGGGCAGAGGCAGGAGATTCTGTGGCAGCTAAGACACTCCAACATGTGACAAGTCACAGTGAAATTCTTTGCTTGCGTACCCAAGGTATGCAAATAGTTGCCCATAAAGGGCGCTTACAAAGTTACAAAGTATCCCACGCCATGTCCCCCTCTGTTCTCTCCCGTCCCCTCCCTCACGGCAGTCCCCCCATGCCGGGTCCTCCTTTGTTCCTTCCCCCGGCAGTGTCGTTGTCCTCACTCCCACGTGGTCCGTCCTCATCCATCGGTCGGCGCCTTCATCGACCATCACACCAACCTCTCCTGTATCACCGCCGGGTCCTCTCCGGATGCCTCCGTGGCGCCGACCCAAGGCCCCGTCGACCCAGGGGATAGTGATCGCAATAGGTTATATGGTTGTTTTGAACATGGAGAAGGCTGGGCCTTGCAGGAAGGTGCTAAATTGGACCACAGCGAACTACAATGTTATTGGGCAAGAGGTCATGAGGGTACGCTGTGAGCCATCGTTATTGGGTAAGTCCACATCTGACATGTGGGAGTTGTTTAAAGGACAGTTGATGTTCAGAACTGACACGTTCCAGAAATGAGAGGAGGGGGGGATAAGCATGGCAGAGTAAGGGAACCATGGATGACCAAAGAGGTCATAAATTCAGTCAACAAGTAAAAGGAAGCGGCTGCAAGGTTTGAGATATATAACATTATGAGAGCCAGGTGGACGGTCAGAATCCTTTTCCCAGGATGAAGAAATCAAATACTACAGGATATAACTTTAAGGTGAGAGGGACAAAGTTTAAAGGAGATGAGCAAGGCAAATTCTTTTATCCAGAGGGCGGTGTGTGCTTGAAACACGCTGCCAGGGGTGATGGTTGCAGCAGATAAGTTTGTGACATTTAAATGACTTTTGGATAGAAATATGGATCTATAGGAAATGGGTTATGTGCAGGTAGATTTCAAGAGGGCTAGAATACAAAAACATGGATGTAATGCTGAGGCTCTATAAGGCGCTGGTCAGGCTGCAGTTCGAGTATTTCGAGGAATTTTGCACACCATAGGATGTTCTGGCTGGAGAGGGTCCAGAGGAGGTTTACAAGAATGATCCCAGGAATGAGTGGGTTGACATATGATGAGCATTTGATGGCACTGGGCCTGTACTCGCTGGAGTTTAGAAGAATGAGGGGGGACCTCATTGAAACGTACCGAATAATGAAAGGCTTGGATAGAGTGGATGTGGAGAGGATGTTTCCACTAGTGGGAGAGTCTAGGACTAGAGGTCATAGCCTCAGAATTAAAGGAAGTTCCTTTAGGAAGGAGATAAGGAGGAATTTCTTTAGTCAGAGGGTGGTGAATCTGTGGAATTCTTTGCCACAGAAGGCTGTGGAGGCCAAGTCAATAGATATTTTTAAGGTAGAGACAGATAGATTTTTGGTTAATAAGGGTGTCAGGGGTTCCTGGGGTAAGCTGGAGAATGGGGTTAGGTGGGAGACATAGATCAGCAATGATTGAATGGGGGAGTGGACTTGATAGGCCGAATGGCCTAATTCTGTTCCTATCACTTATGAACTTATGATGGTCTTGGCATCATATTTGGCACATAGATCGTGGGCTGAAGGGCCTATTCACATGCTGTACAGTTCTATGTTCTGTGAATCAGTCTAGGGCATTGGGAGAATATAAAGAGAGGATGAAAGAACTCGCGGGTAATTGGAAGGGGCCAAAGTAGCCATGGAATGGCTTTAGTGAGTCCGATTTAAGAAAAGACCAATGCTTTTTAAATCTATATTAAATCAAGAGGACAACCAAAGAGAATGGAGTACCACTCAAGGATAAAGGAGAGAATTTGTGCTTGGAGTCTGGGGGTGGAAGCAAAGTACTAAACAAGCATTTGATTCAATTTTCACGAAGGAGAAGGACATGGGGGACAGCAAGATCAGTGTGGAGAATACTAATATGCAAGGGCAATTTGTGATTGAGATGGAGAAGGTGTTGGGTCTCTTGAAAATAATCAAGGTGGATAAATCTCTTGGGTCTGATGGGATTTATCTCATGTTATTGAGAGTGGTAAGAGCGGAGATTGCGGGAGCCGTGATGAAGATCTTTGCATCTTTTCTAGCCACAGGCAAGATCCCGGAAACTGGAGAGTATATTTATTTATTTATGAAGTCCTTTATTTATTTAAGAAAGGAAGTGGAGAGAATCCAGGCAAATTCTGGCCGATGTGCCTCACATCAGTGGTAGGGAATATATTCAATAGGATTCTTCAGGATAGAAATCACTCCCATTGGATGAGAATAGGTTAATTAGGGACATTCAACATGACATTGTACACAGAAGGCTGTGTCTTACTAACTTGATCAAATTTTTATGAGTAGATAACAAGGTGATCAATAAGGCTAGGTGGGTCCATGTACACAACATCCACCCCCATACCTTCATCAATCTCCCTAGTTGCCTCCTCAAAAATCTCAATCGTTAGTAAGACATAATCTGCCACGTACAAAGCCACAGGCTATGCCAATTTAGCCCACTCTCTTCCAAATGGGAATAAATCCTATCTCGGCAAATTCTCTCCAATAGCTTCCCGACCACGGAAATGAGGCTCACTGGTACTAAGTTCCCTGAATTCTCTCTACTTTTCTTAAACAAAGGAACAACATTTGTCACTCTCAAGTCTTCTGGGACCTCGCCTGTGTTTAGAGAGCAGGCAATGATCCTCATCAACATATTTCAGCGGCAGACCATTATGGACCATTATGGACCATTATGGACCATGTGTACCATGGACTAGTTTTTGTAATGTGTTCCGGCGTTGATGTTGATTTAATACAGTCGTTTCCTTTTCACTATCTTGTATAATCTGTTTCTTTGTGTTTGTCTCAGTCTATGTACCTGTGATGCTGCTGAAAGCAAGATTTTCATTGTACCTGTACCTCGTGCATATGCCAATAAACTCCACTTGACCTGACTTGGATCTGCATCAACTGGAAAAATGGACCAAGGAATGGCAGATGGAATTTAATTTGGACAAATGTAAAGTGTTGCATTTTGGGAAGTTAAACCAGGGCAGAACTTCCACAGTAAATGGCACAGCCCTAGAGAGTGTTGTGGGAGAAGTACAGAGTACCCTCAAATTGGCGACAACTGTTAGACGTGGTGGCGAAGAAGCATCTAGCACACTTGTCTTTCTCAGTCATAGCACTGAGTTGGGCTGCGGCTGTATAATTTGTAGGTGAGGCTGCACTTGAAGTATTGCTTGCAGTTCTGATCGATTAGTTTTAGTAAGACTTTAAACTTGAGAGATACAGTGCAGAAACAAGCCCTTTGGATCACCGAATCCATGCCAACCAATGACCACCCCATACACTAGCATTATCCTACACAATAGGAACAATTTACAATTTTACCAAAACCAATTAACCTACAAACCTGTACGTATTTGGAGTGTTATCCTTACAGAGAGCAGCCATGGTCAGGATCGAACCCGAGTCTCTGGCGCTGTAAGGCAGCAACTCTGCCTCCGAGCCACCGTGCTGCCCGTAAATATGTCATTAAACATCACAAGGATGTTACCGGGAGGGTTTGAGTTATAAGCAGAGGCTTAATAGGCTATTAATATTCCTATTAGAATGTATGAGGATGAAAGGTGACCTTACAGAGGTATATAAAATCCTAAAAAGTGTAGATAAGGTGGATGGTTTCAACCCTTTTCCCAGAGTTGGAGAGGCTAAAACTAAAGCACATAGATTTGACGTGAGAGGGGAAAGATTTTAAAGCGGCATTATATCCAAGGAGATATGGATCAATGGATAGAAAATTGACTCCATGGAATGAAGCACAGGGAGATGGTGGAAGGTTGCTTCTCGGACTGGAGGCCTGTGACTAATGGTGTACCTCAGGGTTTGGTGCAGGGCCCGTTACTGTTTGTCATCTATATCAATGATTTGGTTGAGAACATACAGGGCAAGATTAGCAAGTTTGCAGATGATACAAAATAGTGGTTTTGCAGATAGTGACGATGGTTGTGAAAAATTGCAGCAGGATCTGCATCTGTTGGCCAGGTGGGCTGAGGAATGGCTGTTGGAATTTTACACAGAGAATGTGAGGTGTTGCATTTTGGGACATCTAACATGACCTACACAGTGAATGGGAGGGCTCTGGGGAGTGTTGTACAAAGCAGAGGGATCTAGGAGTGCAGGTGCATGGTTCCTTAAAGGTGGAGTCGTAAGTCGATAAGGTGGTAAAAAAAAAAGCTTTTGACACATTGACCTTCATCAGAGTATTGAGTATAGAAGTTACAGACGTACAAGAAATTGCTGAGATTGTTTTCTGATCTGGGCACTCATAATATAGGAAAGAGGTCGTCAAGCTGGAAAGGGTACAGAGAAGATTTACAAGGATGTTGCCAGGACTAGAAGGTCTGAGCTACAGGGAGAGGTTGAGAAGGCTGGGACTCTTCATCAGTCAGAGTATTGAGTATAGAAGTTGGGCGGTCATGTTGCAGTTGTATAAGACATTGGTGAGGCCGCATTTAGAGTACTGTGTTCAGTTCTGGGCAGCATGTTATAGGAAAGATGGAAATGCTGCAGAGAGGATTAACTAGGATGTTGCCAGGAGCAGGCTGGGACTCTATTCCTTGGAATGCAGGAGGATGAGGGGTGATCTTATAGAGGTGTATAAAATCATGAGAGGAATAGATTGGGTAGAAGCTCGGAATCTTGCTCAGTGTAGGGGAATAGAAAACCAAAGTACACATGTTTAAGGTGAGGGGAGAAAGAATGAATAGGAACCTGTTGGGTAACGCTTTCACACAAAGGATGGCGGGTGTATGGAATGAGCTGGTAGTTTAGGCAGGTACTATTGCAATGTTTAAGAAACATTTAGACAGGTACATGGATAGGACAGGTTTAGAGGGATATGGGCCAAACGCAGGTAGGTGGGACTCATGTAGATGGGACATGTTGGCTGGCCTGGGCAAGTTGAGCTGAAGGGCCTGTTTCCATGCTGTATCACTATGACTCTGCATGAAGAAATGGGCCCTCAGATCCCTTTTAAATCTTACCCCCTCACAAACCTATATCTTCCAGTACTGGACTTTTCTACCCTGAGGTAAAGACTCTAACCATCAACCTTATCCATGCTTATCACAATTCTGTATGCTTCTAGATGGTCACTCCTCAGCTTCCTGCACTCCAGGGAAAAAATAGTTCCAGCTTATCCAACCTTTCCTTATAATTCAAGCCCTTATGGAGTCTGAGGAAGGGTCTCAATCCGAAACGTCACCCATTCCTTTCCTCCAGAGGTGCTGCCTGTCCCACTGAGTTACATCAGCTTTCAGCATCTACCCTCATGGTGAATCTTTTCTGCACTATTTCCAGCTCAATATTATTCCCACCAGGACAACCAGACTTACCATGATACTCCAAATGTGTTCTCACTATAGTCTTGTACATCTGTACTATGTCCTCCCAACTCCTGTACTCAGTACCTTTACAGAAGGCAAGCATGCCAAACAATTTTCTTCACCATCCTAGTTCCCCATGTTGCCACTTTCAGGGAAAGATATATGCTTGTCAGTCTCTCTACTTGGAGTTCCAAATTTAACTGACTCATCATAAGTTGAGTTCAACTGGAATATTTGCCACCTACTCTCCTGAGTTTCAACATGCATAATCAAATAACAAAATGCCCTGGATCCGCTAGCACATCTCATAATGTTGACATACCTCAATAATGCCAGCATCACCCTGAATTCAGGCAAGTACTGAGGATTTTAGCCTGGCCTTTCATGTTTTACTTTCTCTCGTCTCTTAACAATAATTGTTCTTTTTCTGTGCCACACTGAGAATCCAGTGAATGTGCAGAAACAGGAACGATCCCACAGTGATAGAGTCCCACCTGCATGGAAGCAGGCCATTTGGCCCAAATTGCCCATGCCGACTAAGGTGCCCCAACTGTGCCAGTCCCACATGGCCTTATTATCCTATAAACCTATACCTATAAACCTTATTATCCATGCACCTGTACAAATGTCTTTTGAATGAATGAATGAATAAGTTTATTGGCCACGTATGTACACATACAAGGAATTTGCCTTGGTGCTCCGCTCGCAAGTAACAACACGACATACAGTAAACTATTAAGAATAAAACATAAAACATTAAAACATTAAGAATGAAAATCATTATAGTTTAAACATGTGAATGAAATACAATACCAGAGCAAAAGGAGGCTACAGACTCTTGGTTATTGAGTAGCGCTACTGCTCATGGAAAAAAGCTGTTTTTATGTCTGGCTGTGCCGGCTTTGACAGTCCGGAGTCACCTTCCAGAGGGTTCTTATGTTCTTATAAATGTTAATAAATGTTCTTATAGTACCTCTGGCAGCTGGTTCCATTTACCCACCAACCTGTGTAAAAAAGTGCCTTTCTGGTACCAATATATATAAGGCCAACCGCAAACTAAACAGAGTCATAGAGTCATATACTGTGGAAACAGTACCTTCAGCCCAACTTGCCCACAACAACCAACATATCCCATCTACTAGTCCCATCTACCTGCATTTGGTCCATATCCATCTAAACCTTTCCTATCCATGTGCCTGTCTAAATGTGCATCTACCCGTTCTATTCCTCTCATGATATTGTACACATCTATAAGATCCTTCCTCATCCTCCAAGGAATCCCAGCCTGCTCAACCCCTCCCGGTAGATCAGGCCCTTGAGTCCAGGCGACATCCCCATAAATCGTCTCTACACTCTTTCCAGCTTGACAACATCTTCCCTATAACATGGTGTGCAGAACTGAACACTATAATGCAGTTTCTTCTTAAACTATAATGTAAATGCGGCCTCACCAACATCTTATAAAACCTCAATACGACCACCCAACGTCTGTACTCAATACTCTGATGAAGGAATTCTGAAGGTTGGGATATATATGCATTTAAATGGACAAGTGCTGATTAGGGATAATGAGCAAGGCTTGGTATGTGGAAGGTCGTGTCTCATGAACCTGATTGAGTTTTTTGAAGATGTGATCAAAAGGTTTGATGAGGGCAGAACTGTAGACTTATTTATGGATTTCAGCATTCCACATGGTGAGCTGCTCTGGAAGAATAGATCGCATGGGACCCAAGGAGAGATAGCTGAATGAATAGAAAATTGGCTAGGTAGAAGAAGAGATGGCTGAATGGATAGAAAATTGAAGGGTGATGGTGGTAGGTTGCTTTTCAGACTGGAGGCTTGTGACTAGTGGTGTGCCTCAGGGTTCGGTGCTGGGCGCATTGCTGTTTGTCATCTATATCAATGATTTGGATGAGAATGTACGTGGCATGGTAAGCAAGTTCGCAGATGAACCGAAAGTGGGTGGTACTGTAGATACTGAAGGTGGTTGTCAAAAATTGCAGCAGGGTCTTAATCGGTTGGGCAGGTGGGCTGAGGAATGATTGATGGAATTTAATGGAGACAAGTGAGGTGTTGCATTTTGGGAAGTCTAACAGGGGCAGGACCTACACAGTGAATGGTAGGGCTCTGGGGATTGTTGTAGAGCAGGGGGGACAAGGAGTGCAGGTGCATGGTTCCATGAAAGTAGTTTCCTAGATAGATAGGGTTGTCAAGAAGCCTTTCGACACATTGGCCTTCATCAGTCCGAGTATTGAGCATACAAGTCGGGAGGTTATGTTACAGATGTACACGATATTGCTGAGACAACATTTAGAGTATTGTGTTCAGCTTTGGTCACTGCTATAGGAAAGATGGGAAGGGTACAGAGAAGATTTACGGGGATTGCTCCAGGACTCGAGGGCCTGAGCTATAGGGAGTGGGTGAGCAGGCCAGGACTTTATTTCTTGGAGCGCAGGAGGATGAGGGGTGATCTTATAGAGATGTGTAAGATCATGAGAGGAATAGATAGGGTAAATGTCTTTTACCCAGAGTAGGGGAATCATGAACCAGATGACATAGGTTTAAATTGACGGAGGAAAGACTTAATTGGAACCTGAAGGGCATCTTGTTTACTCAAAGGGTGGTGGGTATATGGGACAAGCTGTCAGAGGAGGTAGTTGAGGCCGGTACTATAACAACATTTAAAAATCATTTGGGCAGTTAAATAGATAAGATAGATTTAGAAGGACTTGGGCCATAGGCAGGCAGGTAGGACTAGTGTAGATGGAGCATGTTGGTCGCATGGGCAAGTTACGCTGAAGGGCCTGTTTCCTCGCTGTGTAACTCCATGACTCTTTCTTTCCATCAGTGTCGCCCACGCGGGCTCGTATGTTGTAATGTGATGGCAAAGCTGTGCAAAATGAAAAACTTGGCTAAATATATATGCATGTGGGCCAGCCATAGAGATGCATTAGTATTAAAGCCCTGTCCCACGGTACGAGTTCATTCCAAGAGCTCCCCTGAGTTAAAAAAAAATCAAACTCGTGGTAAGCACGGAGAATGAACGTAGCGGGTACATCGGAGCCCGGGGACGTCTCTTAGCGGCTCGTAACGCTAATGGCAGGTACTCGGGAAACGCGGTAAGCTCGGGAAGACTCGTGAAGATTTTCCAACATGTTGAAAAATGTCCACAAGAGCCCCGAGTACCGACGAGTGGCCATTACCGTAAATCTCTGAGTTCGAATCAGGGCAAACTCAGGAGAGCTCTTGGAATGAACTCGTACTGTGGGACAGGGCTTTTATCTAAATCCTGCTCTAGAAATTGATATTTATGAAATGATGTCTTCTTCACTATTTCTCTTGTCCTTTCCTTTTGCCAGGGGAGAATTGCTGACAGAGTTGGCTATTTCCCTGCCACATTTGTTCAGAGAGTCATGGTGGGTGAGAATGTCTTCAGATGCACAAAACCATTCACAGGGTCAAAGGAAGAAGGACAGATAAACGTAAAAGAAAACCAGGTAATCAACAAAATCTTTTTCATATTTGTTGGAACTTAACCACCTCATGAAAAAAAATTCAGCGTCTCCAACTTAACACGTAACTGTAACTTAAATTATAGTTCAGTATTTTGAACACATCTTTTTCAGTAGGTAGTTTAGTTTTGTTTAGAGATACAGCGTGGAAACAGGCCCTTCAGCCCACTGAGTCTGTGCCGACCAGAGATCCCTGCACATTGACACTACCCTACACACACTAGGGCCAATTTGTTTACATTTATACCAAGCCAATTAACCTACAAACCTGTACATCTTTGGAGTGTTGGAGGAAACCGAAGATCTCGGAGAAAACCCACGCAGGTCACAGGGAGAACGTACAAACTCCGTACAGACAGCACCCGTAGTAAGGATCGAACCCGGGTCCCTGGCGCTGTAAGGCAGCAACTCTACAGCTGCGCCTCCGTGCTGCCATAGTTATGGTAACGTGTTATTGCAAATGATTTTTGAGTTTACATTGCCACAAAATGCACAAAGTCAATTTGGTTCAAGGCGGTGGTTGTGGGTAGCCAGTCAATGCTCGTGTGAGAAGGAGCAGAAGAATTTAAAATAGCTGTTGGATTGTTGCAGCTAGCCATCTTCAGTGTCGGTGGGAGGAGCGGGAGATTTTAAAAGCTAGCCGTAGCATTGTAGCAGCTAAAGAGTTGGCTAATTGAGCCATCAATACAAAGAAGGCAAGGTGTAGTGGAGTGGCCATTTTTGGAGAGTGGCTGTGTGAGGGCAAGTGTGAGTCTTTGACTCAAGTCCTTGGCTCAAGAGTCTTTGGTGAGGAGTCTGAGGCAAGGAGGCTGAGAAGAGGAGGACAGCAGCAACAGGTGTCGCCTGCTTTGTGATTTGCGGTTTCTCTTGATTTAGTGCAGGAGAGAAGGCAGGTAGAATGGAGCAAAGTTCCTGCTGCAGGATGTGGAAAGTCAGGGCAACTGCTGGTGTCCCTAATCACTACCCCTGTGGGTGCTGCTCCTTGCCTCAGACTCCTCATTAGGGGAACTGGAACTGCAGCTCAGGATCATCTGGGAAAATGAGAGCTTCTTAGAGTGAGATGGTCATCACTAAGGTTGAACAAGAGACTAGGTGAGTGACCATTAAGAAGGGGATTAGGCAGTGTGTGCGGGTGAGAGTACACAGAGAGAAGTGGGGGCCTGGAAAGTATTGCCGGGGGTGATGATAGAGACAGATATATTGGTGGCATTTAAGAGCCTTTTAGGCCCATAGAAGTGTAGGGAATAGAGGGATATGGATCATGGGCAGGCTGATTGAAGAGACTCAAGAGAGGCAGGGGCCAGTAGTGAGTGCAGTTGCTAATCCTGAGGAGAAGGGGCTTGAGAAGATGAAAGGTCTGAAGATGAACAAGAAATTTAGTTGGACTACCCCCCAAGTTTCTGAGAGAGGTAGCTGTTGAGATTGTGGAGGCATTGTTAGTAATCTTTCCAGAATACTAGTCAGGAATGGTTCCAGAGGACTGGAAAATTGCAAATGTAACTCCACTGTTTAAGAAGGGAGTGAGACAAAGGAGAGAAAATTATAGACTTATTAGTCTGACTTTGTGGTTGGTAAAATCCATTATTAAGTCCATTATTAAGGATAAAGTTTCAGAGAGCTTGGAAGCTTGTGATAAAATAGGCTGGAGAGAGCATGGTTTTGTTAAGTGAAGATCTAGCCTGACAAATCTATTGGAGTTTGTGGGGGAGGTACAAGCAGAATAGACAATAGCGTGTCAGTGGATGTTGTTTGCTTGGATTTTCAAATGTCCTTTGTCAAGGTGGCACGTGTGAGGCTGCTGAACAAGGTAGGCGCCTATGGTATTAGAGTCAAGGTGCTAGCATGGATAGAAGATTGGCTGACAGGCAGAAGGCAAAGAGTGTGTTTCTAGTTGGTTGTCGATGACTATTGGTGTTCTGCAGGGGATGGTGTTGAGAGAGAGAGAAGGTAGCAATTGTGGCGCATTAGAGAGGGAGTAGCAACTGGGATGGGATGTTCGGAAACCCCCGTTAAGGAACAAGGTCCTGCCTGAGCCGCGGCAGTCAGAGGTTCGAGTCTCCAACTAGGTACCTGTGGGACGGGTCCCTTGAACAGAATAAGGTCATAAGGTCGTAATTGATAGGAGCAGAATTAAGTTTCCTCCGCCATTCAATCATGGCTGATCTATCTCTCCCCCCTAAACCCATCCTCCGGCCTTGTCCCCATAACCTCTAACACTTCAGAATAGGGGAGAGCCATGGCAGTAGCAGGTCGAGTCCCTGACCAAGTATCTGTGGGCCATATCCTACAGGGTAAGAGTGGGTAAGAGTGGAAATTTTATGTGTGTGTGAATGAATGTGTGAGTAAAACTGAAAATGTCCCAGACCCCACAAGAGGGCGCCAACAGCTATAAACAGAAAATGCAGAATACAGAATCTCAAGACAAATTGCAAGATTGTTCTATTAATTAGTTATGATTTATTAGTAGTGTTTAAAATTTGTGTTTAAAGATTGTAAAAAAAAAGCTGAGAACTTAAGTTAAATGATTAAAGGACAGAAGTATTTAAAAAAACGACTCAAAAACAATTTAAAGCTTCTGATCAACACGGTAGCACAGTGGTAGAGACCTGGGTTTGATCCTGGCTACGGGTGCTGTCTGTGCGGAGTTTGTACGTTCTCCCCGTGACCTAAGAGTACAGGTATACAGTTTGTTGAAAGTGGCATCACAGGTAGATAGTGTGGTCAAAAAGGCTTTTGGCACATTGGCCTTCATCAGTTCACAGTGTTGAGGATAGAAGTTGAGAGGTCATGTTGCAGTAGTAAGGCAGCAACTCTACCGCTGTGCCACCGTGCCGCCCTTGTTGGGCAGGCTAGGACTGTACTCCTTGAAGTGCAGGAGGATGAAGGGTTACCTGGGTTTACCTGGATCAGTACATCCAGCATGTGGACCGGATTTTGGACTTTTCCTTTGCAAACTGTGCCAAAATATGGTGACGTGCATGTGACTTATGCAAAAAGAATTTCACTGTGCAATGCATACATGACAATAAAGAACCATTAAAACATTAAACCATTGGACCTTCAAAGGAATTTGGAGTAGGAGGGGAACAATCTGATTGTCGTGGTCTATGTGGCTACCAACGATGTCGATAGAACAAGGTAAGAGGTTCTGCTGATGGAATTTGAGCAGCTAAAATTAAATTATTAAATTAAATCTGACTAAATTAAAAAGCAGAACCAAAATGATAAAGACCTCTGGATTACTACCTGAATCATGAGCAAATTGGCTTAGGGTCTACAAGATTAGAGAGTTAAAGGCAAGGCTCACAGATTGGTGTGGGAGAAGTAGGTTTGAATTTGTGGGACATTGCCATCAGGAAGGATGGAACAGTTCCAATGGGATGGACTCCACCTCAAACCATGCCAGGACCAGGGTCTTGGCAAATCGTATAACGAACACTGTAGATAGGATTTTAAACAAAATACTGACAGACTGACAAAGTCTGGATAAGTTAAAGGGAAGGAGAGCGCAGGAGAAGTTACTGAAGTCTCCAGAATAAGAAATAAAGTTTAGAAAAGAAGATTCTCCCGGTAACGGGGGGGGGTGGCAATTTGAGAAGAGGGATGATGAAGTGTGGGTGTTATATTTGAATGCATGCAGTCTACAAAACACAATGGTTGAGCTTGTGGTGCAGTTAGAAATTGGCAGATATGACGATGTGGACATCACAGAGTTGTGGCTGAAAGAGGATCACAGCTGGTAGCCGAACAACCGGGATACATCTGTAGTTTAGTTTAGTTTAGAGACAGCGTGGAAATTGGCCCTTTGGCCCACTGAGCTTGCACCGACCAGCAATCCTTGCATATTAACACTATCCTACACACACGAGGGACAATTTACATGTATACCAAGCCAATTAACCTACAAACCTGTACGTCTTTGGAGTGTGGGAGGAAACCAAAGATCTCAGAGAAACCCCATGCGGTCATGGGGAGAACGTACAAACTCCGTATCGAACCCGGGTCTTTGGCGTTGTAAGGCAGCAGCACTACCGCTGCGTAATCGTGCCACCCTGTAGTCGTAAAGTTACTAGAGAGTATTCTGAGGGATAAGATGTACATGCATTTAGATGGAGAAGTAGTGATTAGGAATAGTCAACATGGTTTTGTTGTGTCTCACGAATCTGGGTGCGTTTTTTGAGAAAAGAAATAAAAAGGATTTTGAAGATGTGAACAAAAAGGTTGATGGGGCAGAGCTGTAGATGTTGTATACGTGGACTTCAGTAAAGCATTTAACAAGTTTCCACATGGTAGGCTGCTCTGGATGGTTAGAGCACACGGGATCCAAGGAGAGAAAGCTGAATGGATAACAAATTAGCTTCATGGAAGGAAGCAAAGGTGGTGGAAGGTCATATTTTGGACTGGAGGCCTGTGACTAGTGGTGTGTCTCAGGGTTCGGTGCTGGGCCCGTTCCTCTTTGACTCTATGACTCCCCATGATACATATCCTATCGAAAGGGCAGGCTGGAAGGCAGAGGGGGTGGGGTAAGAAATCAAATCCAATCCTTAGCAAAAAACGATAAGAAGATGTAGAATCCTTGTGCGTAGAGTTAGGGAAGTGCAAGGGTAAAACACCCTGTTGGGAGTTATTTACATGCCTCCAAATAGGAGCCAGGACATTAAGAGTAAGAGGTGACCAGGGAGAAGGTAGGACCACAAACATAAAGCAGGGAATCTATGCTTGGAGTCGGAGAATGTAGGTGAGGTAGTAAATGAGGAGGAAGACGGAGGGCAGGGAGGTCAGTGTGGAGAATACAAATATGCTCGGGTAGTTTGAGATCGAGAAGGAGGTGGCACTGAGGCTCTTGAAGGGCATTAAGGTGGATAAGTCTCCAGTGCCTGATGGGATCTATCCCACGTTATTGAGGGAGGCAAGAGAGGAGATTGTGGGGGCCTTGACGAGGAACTTTGTTTCTTCTCTAGCCACAGGCGAGATCCTAGAGGACTGGAGCGCGCTGAATATTGTTCCTTTGTTTAAGAAGGGGAGATAATCCACGGAACTGTAGGCTGGTGACACTAGGGAAACTATTGGAGAGAATTCTTCCAGATAGGATTTACACCCATTTGGAAGAGAATGGGCTAATTAGGGATAGGCAGCATGGCTTTGTACATGGCATGACATGTCACACTATCTTGATTGAGTTTTGTGAGGAGGTGACAAAGGAGATTGATAAGGGTAGGACAGTGGATGTTGTATAACTGGATATTAGGTAGGCTTTTGATAAGCTGCCTCATGATAAGCTGATCCAGAAGATTAAGATGGATGGGATTCATGATGACTTTGTTGTATGGATTCAGAACTGTTTCATTCATAAAAGACAGGAGGTTGTGATGGTAGGCAGATATTCTGGCTGGAGTCTGTGGCCAGTGGAGTTTCACAGGAATCTGTGCTGGGACTGCTGTTGTTTGCGACATATGTAAATGACCAAGACGTAAATATAGATGGGTTGATGTACAAATTTGCTGACAATATCAAAATTGGAGCTGCAGAAATGGGCAAAGCATTGGCAGATGGAGTTTAACCCGAGCAACTGTGAGTTTAACCCGAGCAAGAGGTGTTACACTTTGGGAGGTTCAATGTTAGAAGCGGGTATACAGTTAATGGCAAAGCATTGATGTGCAGAGGGATCTTGGAGTCCAAGTTCATAGCTCACTGAAGATGGCAGCACAAGTAGATACGGTGGTATAGAAGGCATATGGTATGCTTGCCTTCATTGCTAGGAGCATTGAATATTAGTCAGGAAGTCAAGATGCAGCTCTTTCGGACTTTGGTAAGGCCAAATTTGAAATATTCCAAGCAGTTCTGGTTGCCCCTTTATAGGAAAGATGTGGAAGCTTTGGAGAGGGTGCAGAGAAGGTTTACCAGAATGCTCCCTGATTTAGAGGATCTCAGATGCAGGGAGAAGCTGGATAGACATGGATTGTTTTTTTCTGGAAAGTCAGAGGTTGAGTGGAGACTTGATAGAAGAATATAAATTTATGAGCGGCATAAATTTGTACGTGGCAGGTCATGTCTCACTAACTTGATTGAGTCTTGTGAGGAGGTGGTCAGAATCTTTTTCCCAGGGTGGTAATGTACAACGGGTAGTACGGTGGCGTAGCAGTAGAGCTACTGTCTTACAGCGCCAGCGACCTGGGTTCAATCCTGACCACAGGTACTGTCTTTATGGAGTTTGTACGTTCTCCCCGTGACTTGCGTGGGGTTTTCTCTGAGATCTCAGGTTTCCTCTCACACTCCAAAGACGTACAGGTTTGTAGATTAAATGGCTTGGTGTAAATGTAAAATTCTCCCTAGTGTGTGTAGGATAGTGTTAATGAGTGGGGATCGCTGGTCGGTGCAGACTCGGTGGGCTGAAGAGCCTGTTTCCGCACTGTATCACTAAACTAAACTAAAAACTAAAGTAGAGGGCATAGCTATCAGATGAGAAGGGGAACATTTGATGAAGGTGTGAGACATGTTTTTACACAGAGAGGCCTGGAACGCATTGCCAGGGGTGGTGGTGGAGGCAGATATGATAGTGCCGTTCAAACAGCATCTAGATAGGCACATGGACGTGCAGGGAATAGAGATATGGATATTGTACAGGCAGATGAGATCAGTTCAGCTCGGCATCATGTTCAGCACAAACATCGTGGGAAGAAGAGCCCGTTCCTGCACTGTATTGTTCTATATAGGGTACAAAATTACATCAGGTGATAGAAAAGACATGAAAGAAAGGCAGTTACAGTGGTCTAGGGAGTTTTCAATGTGCATGTAGACTGGGAAGAACACCTAAGTTATCTTTTGCAGACAAGAGCATCTTGAAACGTTAAATGTTAAATGTTAAATGGTGGTGCAGTGGTAGAGTTGCTGCCTGACAGCGCCAGGTACCTGGGTTCAATCCTGACGACAGGTGCTGTCTGCGCGGAGTTTGTATGTTCTCCCTAACACTGCATGGGTGCTCCGGTTTCCTCCCACACCCCAAAGACATACAGGTTTGTAGGTTAATTGGCTTTGGTAAAATTGTAAATTGTCCATGGTGTGTAGGATGGTGTTAGTGTATGGGGTGTAACGTGCACGGAATCGCTGGGCCAAAGGGACTGTTTACGCACTGTATGTATAAAGTCTAAAACGTCTAAAGATTCAGCATGGAAGCTTTGTCACCAACCTCGGGGCTTCCATGCTCACATATGCACATGTTGGAAATGACTGAGTTTCTTGGGTTAATTGAACCAATTTCATCAAGATCTCCTTTCAAATTCCATTGTTTGAACCAAAGAATGCTTTTAAAAATGTGGTGACTAGAGTTCAGGGCTGGCATGTTCCTGTTACTTTGAAGGGAAAGACAGGTGGGAATAAGGAAGATTGGATTTTAACGTCACAAAAATGAATATTATATGAATATTACAAATTTTAATTTTCATTCACAGATCTGCGTGGACAAAGGTGAAGAGCATAATGGATTCATTAAGGTGCACAGTGGGAAGAAGATGGGTTTTGTGCCACTCGATGTCCTGCTCAAAATCTGATATGTCACTAAGTCCATGCAATGAAGGTAATGTTACTTAATAGGGTATTGGCTGTCTTGCCTCACATTAGTAACAAAATAGACTATCAAATCAATGCTTTGAAAAACAAGAGAGGCGGCGTGGTGGCGCAGCGCCAGAGACCCGGGTTCGATCCTGATTACGGGTGCTTATCTGTACGGAGTTTGTACGTTCTACCTGTGACTTGCGTGGGTTTCTCCGAGATCTCCGGTTTCCTCCCACACTCCAAAGACGTACATGTTTGTAGGTTAGTTGGCTTGGTATCAATAGGATAGTGTTAATGTGTGAGGATCACTGGTCGGTACAGACTCGGTGGGCCGAAGGGTCTGTTTCTGCGCTGTATCTCTGAACTAAACATAAACTAAATTGATGTTTCTTAGAGGTAGATGTGCTGATAATCTGAGGATTATTTTTCTTGACTGAGGGACATTTCAGTTTTATTGTAGTTGAGTGCATGGGTATTAGTCGTATCGTATCCACACATACTCTAACAATGACAAATAGAGCGCAGTCAATCCAGTTTTGAGATGGATTCATTAAACTTACCTATGTTCCAATGCACGATGCGCATTGTTACTTTCACATGATTCCTGTTCCTGCATCACAGTGGTGGATTGGATCTTCATGGATCTGTCAGACCGTTTTTCGGTTAGATTAAGTTGTTAAGTGGACCAGCACCCACTGTTCTCTTAGCAAAACAGCAACTGCTGTTCTATTAGCTTCAAAGTAGTCATGAATAAAGACAGCACAGACCGACATGTTAAAATCCTGAATTGGGGCAAAGCCATCTTTGATAGTATTAGACTGGAAAATGGTAAAGTTGATTGTGGTATGTTGTTTGTGGGCAAAGGAATGAGCAGAAACTCTGATACTTTTAAAGGTGTGATGACAAGAGTTCAGGGCACTCGTTCCTCTTACAGTGAAGGGCATGGAAGGTGGGAGTAAGGAAGCTTGGATGTCAAAAAAAAACGAAGGTCAGGAAAAAGAAGGAGGCATGGGACAGGTTTATGCAATGGGATCTAGTGCATCACTGTGAGAGTTTGGGGAACTGAGGACCATACTTAAGAAGGAAATCAGGGGGGCAAAAAGGAGGCAGGAGAATGCTCTGGCAGATAATATTATGTAAAATCCAGAGATTTGTATGTACATTTTGGAAAATCCAGAGATCTTATGTTACTAGAGAGAGAATAGGGCCCCTCAGAAACCAAAGCGGTCACCACAGTGGTCATCTGTATGTGGAGCCACAGGAGTTAGTATATGATGAGCATTTGACAGCACTGGGCCCTTTACTCGCTGGAGTTTAGAAGGTTGAGGGGGGACCTCATTGAAACACAGAATTATGAAAGGCATAGATAGAATGGATGTGGAAAGGATGTTTCCACTGGTGGGAGAGTGTTGGACCAGAGGTCATAGCCTCAGAATTAAAGGGCGCTCTTTTAGAAAGGAGATGAGGAGGAACTTCTTTAGTCAGAGGGTAATTACTCCATGGAACTCATTGGCACAGAGGTCTGTGGATGACAAGTCAGTGGATATTTTTAAGGTAGAGATAGACAAATTCTTGATTAGAACAGGTGTCAAGGGTTATGGGGAGAAGGCAGGAAAATGGGATTAGGAGCCAGAGATCAGCCATGATTGAATGGTGAGGTGGACTTGATGGGCCGAATGGCCTAAAATTCTACTCCCATTACTTGTGAACTTGACAGCAGGATGGCTAATGTTGTGTCTCATTTTAATAAGGGCTACAATGAAAAGGCTATAGACCAGTGAGCCTAACATTTGTGGTGGAAATGTTACTGGAGAGGATATATATGCATGTGGATAGACTGGGGCTAAGTAGGGATAGTCGGTTTGTTTTGTACATGGGAGATCATGTTTTTTGAATCTGATTGAATTTTTTCGATAAGTTACCAAAAGGATTGATAAAGACAAAGCCGTAGATACTGTCTATGTGAACTTCAGCCAGGCCTGGGATAAGGCTGCTCTGGAAGGTTAAATCGCATGGGATCCAGGGGGAACTGTCCAACTGGTAGAGAGTTGGCTTAATGGAAGGATGTAGAGGGTGATGGTGAAAGGTTCTTTGTTGGACTTGAGCCTTGTGACTAATGGTGTGCCTCAGGGATCGTTGCTGGGCCTATATATGTTTGTGGTTTATATCATCGATTTGGATGAGAATGTAGAAGGCATGATTCATATGTTTGCAGAAAACTCCAAAATTAGGTGATATTGGAGATAATGAAGATGGTTGTCAAAATGACAGCAGGATCATGATTAGTTGGTAAATGGGTTGAGGGATGGTTAATGGAGTTTAATGCAGTTATGTGTGAGGTCTTGCATTTTGGCATGTCAAACCAGGGCAGGCCCTACACAATGAATGGCAGGGTCCAAAGGAGTGTTGAGGAGCAGAGGGATCTAGGAGTCCCGTATATAGTTCCTTGGAAGTGGCATCACAGGTAGATAGGGTGGTCAAGGAGGCTTTGGGTCGATTGGCCTTCATCATTCGGGGCATTCAGGATAAATGTTGGCATGTTATGTTAAGTTGAACAGGTCGTTGGTGAGGCTGCATTTGGATTATTGTATTCAGTTTTGGTCACCCTGCTATAGGAAGGATGTTGTTAAGCTGGAAAGAGTACAGAGAAGACTTATGAGGATGTTTAGCTTAGTATAGTTTTGTTTTGCTTATTGTCACGTGTATCGAGGCACAATGAAAAGCTATTTTATTGCATGCTATTCAGTCAGCGGAAAGACTATACATTATTACAATTAAGCTGTCCACAGTGTACAGATACAGGATAAAGGGAATAATGTTTAGTTCAAGGTAGAGTACGATTATGTTCATAAGTTCAAGGAGCAGAATTAGGCCATTCGGCCCATCAAGTCTACCCTGCCATTCAATCATGGCTGATCTATGTTTCCCTCTCAACCCCATTCTCCTGCCTTTGCCCCATAACCCCTGACACTCGCACTAATCAAGAATCTATCTATCTCTGACATTAAAATATCCATTGACGGTATCCACAGCGGTCCGTGGCAATGAATTCCACAGATTCATAACCCTCTGACTAAAGATATTTCTTCTCATCCCATTTCAAAAGGTACGTCCTTTTATTCTGAGGCTGTGGCCTCTTGTCCAAGACTCTCCCACTAGTGGAAAAATCCTCTCCACATTCACTCTATCCAGGCCTTTCACTATTCGGGAAGTTTCAATGAGGTCCCCGCTCATCCTTCTAAACTCCAGCGAGTACAGGCCCAGTGCCTTCAAATGCTCATCGTACGTTAACCCACTCATTCCTGGGATCATTCTCGTAAATCTCCTCTCGACCCTCTCAAACGCCAGCACATCCTTCCTCAGATATGGGGCCCCAAAATGCTCACAATACTCCAAATGCGGCCTAACCAGTGCCTTATAAAGCCTCAGCATTACATCCCTGTTTTTGTATTGTAGCCTTTTCGAAATAAATGTTAGCATTGCATATGCCTTCCTTGCTACCAATTCAACTAGCAAATTAACTTTTTGGGAATCCAACACCAGCACTCCCAAGTCCCTTTCCACCTCTGATTTCTGAATTTTCTCCCCATTTAGAAAATAGTCTTCACCTTCATTCCTACTACCAAAGTGCACGACTCCACACTTTGCTGCACTATATTCCATCTGCCACTTCTCTGCCCCCTCTCCCAACCTGTCCAAGTGGATGTGTCCTGTCCACTCCCCCAACCTGTGGCAGAATCTGCCACTTCTCAGCCCACTCCTCCACCTGACACTGTTCTGCAGAGTCCCTGCTTTCTCGACACTACCCGCCCCTCCACCTATCTTCGTATCATCTGCAAACTTGGCCACAAGGCCTTCAAATTTGTCATCCAAATCATTAATATACAGCGTGAGGCATAGCGGCCCCAGCACCGAGCCCTGCAGAACCGCTAATCACTGGCAGCCAACCAGAGAAAAAAAAATGTTATTGCCACTCTTTGCCTTCTGCCATCCAGCCAACCTGCTATCCATGCTAGTATCTTCTGTCTGATACCATTGTCTCTCATCTTCCTTAGCCGCCTCACCTGCGGCACCTTATCAAACGACCTCTGAAAATCCAGGTAAACCACCTCCACCGACTCTCCTTTGTCAATCCTGTTCTTAACTTCTTAAAAGAAATCCAAAAGGTTCATCAGGCAAGATCTGCCTTTCACAAAACCATGCTGACTTCGGCCTTTTATTATCATGTGCTTCTAAGTACTCAGAAACCTCATATTTTATATCGGACTCTAACATCTTACCAACCACTGAAGTCAAGCTAACCGGCCTATAGTTTTCACCTTTCTGCCACGCTCACTTCTTGAACAGTGGAGTAATATTTGCAATTTTCCAATCGTCTGGCACCACTCCTGACTCTAGTGATTTTGTGAAAGATCACTACTAATGCCTCCACAATCTCTGAAGCCACCTCTTTCAGAACCCTGGGGTGCAGTCCACCCAGTCCAGGTGACCCATTCACCTTCAGACCATTCAGTTTCCCAAGCACCTTCTCCTTGGAGAAATCAACGTTCAGACTGCTGGGTTGTAAGCTGCCGAAGCAAAATATGAGGTGCTGTTCCTCCAATTTGTGAGGAGGCCGAGGACAGAAAGGTCAGTACTGGAATGGGATAAGGAGTTTAAATGTTCGGCAACCGGGAGATCATGTAGGCCAAGGTGCACTGAGCTTAAGTATTCAACGAAACGATCTCCAAGTCAATGCTTGGTCTTGCCATTGTAATGAAGCCCACAGTTGGAGCACCAGATACAGTAGATGAGGTTGGAGGTGGTGCAAGTAAACCTTTGCCTCACCTGAAAGGACTGTCAGGGTCCCTGGATGAAGTCGAGGGAGGGGGTATAGGGACAGGGGATGCATCTCCTGTGGTTGCAGGGGAAAGTACCTGGGGAGGGGTTGAATTGAGTGGGAAGGGATGAGTGAACCAGGCAGTTGCAGAGGGAACGGTCTCTGCAGAAAGGGGTGGAGATGGGAAGATGTGACTTGTGGTGCGATCCCTGATGAAAATGTCAGAGGATTATGTGCTCTATGCGACAGCTGATGAGCTGACGACCACAGCCTCAATTTCCCTAATCATCCATGCTTCATTATGCTCACATGCCTTGACCTTCACTCTAACAGGGACATGCATGTCCTGGACTCTTGTCAGCATGCTTTTAAAACCATCAAACATTTCTGATATTCCTTTCCCTTCAAACAACCTACTCCAATCAACTTAATAGACAATAGACAATAGGTGCAGGAATAGGCCATTCAGCCCTTCGAGCCAGCACCGCCATTCAATGTGATCATGGCTGATCATCCACAATCAGTACCCCGTTCCTGCCTTCTCCCATATCTCCTGACTCCACTATCTTTAAGAGCCCTATCTAGCTCTCTCTTGAAAGTATCCAGAGAACCGGCCTCCACAGACTCACAATTCTCGCTGTGTGAAAAAGTGTTTCCTCATCTCCGTTCTAAATGGCTTACCCGTTATTCTTAAACTGTGGCCCCTGGTTCTGGACTCCACCAACATTGGGAACATGTTCCCTGCCTCTAGTGTGTCCAAACCCTTAATAATCTTATATGTTTCAATAAGATCCCATCTCATCCTTCTAAACTCCAGAGTATATAAGCCCAGCCGCTCCATTCTCTCAGCATGTGACAGTCCCGCCATCCTGGGAATAAACCTTGCGAACCTACGCTGCACTCCCTCAATAGCAAGAATGTCCTTCCTCAAATTTGGGGACCAAAACTGCACACAATACTCTAGGTGTGGTCTCACTAGGGCCCTGTACAACTGCAGAAGGACCTCTTTGCTCCTATACTCAACTCCTCTTGTTATGAAGGCCAACATGCTATTCGCTTCCTTCACTGCCTGCTGTACCTGCATGCTTACTTTCAATGACTGATGAACAAGGACCCCCCCAGATCTCGTTGTACTTCCCCTTTTTCCAACTTGACACCATTTAGATAATAATCTGCCTTCCTGTTTTTGCTACCAAAGTGGATAACCTAACATTTATCCACATTAAACTGTATCTGCCATGCAACTGCCCTCTCACCCAACCTGTCCAAGTCACCCAACCTGTCCAAGCGAGTTCCTGTCTCATACCCTCAAAGTTGGCCTTGCCCCAATTTAGAATTTTAAAAGCAAAGGCTACCCTGTCTCTACCCATAACTATTTAAAACCTCATAGAGCAGTTGTCACTTCATCCGCTTGCCCCTCCCAATTTCTCAAGACTAGATCAAGTGTTGCCCTCTCCCGTGTGGGGCCCTCTACATATTGCCGGAGAAAAATCTCCTGAACAAAATCTCCCCCCCCCCCCACCCCCCCCGTCTCTCCTGAAGTTCTTGTATCCCGGAACATTGAGCTGCCAGTCCTGTCCCTGCCATAACCAGGTTTCAATAATGGCTACAATGTCCCAGTTACACGTAACTATCCATGCCCCAGGCTCATCTGCTTTATCCGCGAGGCCTCTTGCATTAAAGTAAGTGAAATTTAAACTGGCATTCCTTCCTAACTCCCTGCCATATTCCTGCCTATTCTATTCACTGAGCTCATCACCGTCCATGCCAACCTAACCTCTCACCTGCCTTGCAGGTAAAGGATCCCACCCCCCTGCCAATCTAGTTTAAACCCACCCGAGTAGCACTAGCGAACCTGCCTGCCAGGATATTAGTACCAATTTGACACAGCATATTAAGGGCAGTCACATAGGGCTGCTTTGTAAATCAACTGTGCTGTTCATCTCAGCTTTTCATTTGACAGTAAATCACACAGTTGATCTCCAACCGGGTACATATGTTTCCATTCTTCTAACTTCAAGTAACCCCGGCATTCCCTCTCTCTCCATCCCTCCCCCACCCAAGTCGCACCAGCTTCTCGTTTACACCCAACAAACAGCTAACTAATGGCCTGTTTCCTTTATCATTGTTACTTTTTTGCTTATCTTTCATTCATTGTTCTTTATCTCTCTACATCATCGCATATATCTCTCGTTTCCCTTTCCCCTGACTTGTCTGAAGAAGGGTCTCGTTCTCAAACGTCACCCAATCCTTCTCTTCAGATATGCTGCCTGTCCTGCTACTCCAGCTTTTAGTGTCTAGTTTCCATTCTTTCTCTTGCTTGTGTCATTCCAAGTTTATTTTTTCTTGATATCTATTAATGACCTGATCCTAATTGTGCATGGCATCTATTCAACATTTTCACGATATAAACCTGTTTACTCTGTGAATGGCAGGGCTTACACAGTGAATTGCAGGACTCTGGGGAATGTTATACAGCAGAGGTATCTAGGGGCAGAGGAACCCTTTCAAGTTCCTTGAAAGTGGCATCACAAGTAGTTAAAAAAAGGATTTCGGCACATTGGCCGACATCAGTCATATTAAGTGTGAAGTTGGGAGGCCATGTTGCAGTTGTATAAGACATTGGCGAGGCCACATTGAGAGTATTGTGTTCAGTTTTGGTCATCCCGTTATAGGAAAGATGTTGTAAAGCTGGAAAGGGATTAAAGGTTTATGATGCTGGGAGCATAGGTGGTTGAAGGGCAATCTTACAGATGTGTACTTGATCATGAGAGGAATAGATCAGATAAATGCAGAGTCTGTTGCCCAGAGTAGGAGAATTGCGAACCAGAGGACATAGGTTTAAGGTGACGGGGAAAAGATTTAATAGGAATCCAAGGGTAACCTTTCTACACAAAGGATAGTGGGTATATGGAACGGGCTGCCAGAAAAGGTAGTAGTGGCAGGAACTATCGCAACGTCTAAGAGATAATTGGACAGGTATATGGATAGGATAGGTTTAGAGGGCTATGGTCCAAGTGCAGGCTGGTGGGACTAGTGTAGATGGAGCGTGTTGGTCGATGTGGGCAAGTTGGGCCAAAGGGCCTGTTTTCATGCTGTATGACTCTCTATGACCTGTTTATTGTAAGAGCTACTGCCTTACAGCACCAGAGACCCGGGTTCGATCCTGACTATGGGTGCTGTCTGTACAGAATCTGTACGTTAATCCCGTGACGTGCATGGGTTTTCTCCGAGATCTTCGGTTTCCTCCCACACTCCACAGACGTACAGGTTTGTGGGTTAATTGACTTAGTATAAATGTATAAAAATGTAAAATTGTCCCTAGTGTGTTGTAGAATAGAGTCAATGTGTAGGGATCGCTGGTCGGTGCGGACTCGGTGGGCCAAAGGGCCTGTTTCCCCGCTGTATCTCTAAACTAAACTAAGGTCAACTAAACTGAAGGTAGAGTAAATGGTCTGATTCTAAAAGAGGTGCAGAATGAGAGTGAAGCGAGACCAGGAAGGTTGAGTGAAATAGTTTTTTAATTCGCAAAAAAACAAACAGAAATCCGTAAGTACGCGTGCCTAGTCAAGCTTAAGAACACAGCTCCTGTCGCTGGGAGGAGCGTTGATAACTAAAAGCCCGCGAAACGAACCCCCGCGGTCACGTGACCGTGCCGACCAATGACGAGGGTTCTGACTTCCCAGCCCCACCACTAGGTGCCGCTACAAGAGTACAGAAGAGAGTCTGTGGATTTTGGAAATCTGGAAAATAAGGTAAACAGTTGACAGATCAATTCAAGATAAAGGATGAATGAGCTGGATGTCATAACGAAATATTGTTAGCACCATCAGTCATGATCAAGAATACCCTGCCTTGAAAGAGAAAATGGATACATTTACAGGGCTGTGGAAAAAGCTGAAAGCCCTGTCCCACTGTACGAGTTCATTCAAGTGTTCTCCCGAGTTTAAAAAAAAAAAAAACTCATGATAAGCACGTTGAATGAACGTAGCGGGTACGTCAGAGCTCGGCGACGTCTCTTAGTTGCTCGTAACGCTAACGGCAGGTACTCAGTAAACGCGGTAAACTCGGGAAGACTCGTGAAGATTTTTCAACATGTTGAAAAATGTCCACGAGAGCCCCGAGTACCGACGAGCGGCCATTACTGTAAATCTCCGGGTTCGAATCAGGGTAAACTCGGGAGAACTCTTTGAATGAACTCGTACCATGGGAGAGGGTTTGAGGATAATCAGTTCGTTCTTTCAAAGCGCAGAGACAAGTTTATTTTGGGTGTATGATACTGAGATTTCCACTTTGTAATAAAAGCACACTGGCTAAGCATGTCCCTCCCTTTTCGTTATCATGTAGATTTGCTTGAATGAATTCTGTGCATTCATTAGCTATTGTTCTGTCTTGAATGACTGCAATCATTATAAAATAAGAGAAGATATGAAGTAGAAACCGCAGAAAATCAAATTTATTGTTCAATGATGGAGTCAGAGAAAGCTTTAAAAAGTTAAGTATTTACACAACACTTTATTGAAGCTGTACAAATACTATATATGATCTTCTCATACAATTTTCCTTTTTTTCTATTATTGTTCAAATAAAAAGAGATTATACAAACAAAAATTAGAACTACATTCAACTATCCATCGAAAAATACATCGGATTGGAGTCATTTATTTAAAGTTTGGTTGCCAGATAAGTTTACAAATACAGTTAATCTTATGACAATTTAATCTTATTTTAGGACAAATATATAGAAAGACATCGTTACAGTTAAAACTGTGCTCAACATCCAAGGGAACATTCTGAGTTGGAAGAAAAAGAACTTCAGCACCATACGTGGGAATGGGCCATCCCCATTTTAGATAGATATCGCAGGTGACCTACATTTGGCCTACAGTGCGACTATAACCACTTGAAACCCAACGATTCAATATGTTTTAGCCAAGGCAGGAATGTGACACAATAAGTATTTCAACCCCATACATAGGATGTATATGTGGGGTTGAAAGGCCGACCGATTGTTTAGTTTACTTTAGAGATACAGCGCAGAAACAGGCCTTTTGGCTCACCGGGTCCGCGCCGACCAGCGAACACTACCCTACACACACTAGGGACAATTTTTACATTTACACCAAGCCAATTAACCTTCAAAACTCTACGTCTTTGGAGTGTGGGAGGAAACCGAAGATCTCGGAGAAAACCCACGCAGATCACGGGGAGAACGTACAAACTCCGTACAGACAGCACCCGTAGTCAGGATCCAACCTGAGTCCCTGGCGCTGTAAGGCAACAACTCTACCACTACGCCATCGTGCCACCCCTGGTTTTATAGATTCCTTTCATGAATATGGTACAGAACAGCACAGGAACAGGCCTTTGGCCCGCAATGTCCATGACTAAGATGCTAATTTAAACTAATGTCACTTGCCTGCAGATGGTCAATGTTCTTACATTCCCTGTCAGTCTAAGTGCCTCTTAAACATTACTATCTTACATCCTCAAGTGAGTAATAGGTAAACTTTGAATCCTCTGTCTATTTGAAAGGAAACAGGCAACAAACGTATGTAAATTAAATTTCATCAAATTACATCCGAGTCCAATTTCCAAAAAAGAAGAAAATTGAAGGACATTTTGTTATTAATCCTGAGTTACTGCTATATAATGGATGCCAATATTGGTTAGCAGTGAAAGCAGAGACCATACAGTTTCTGTGCTCAATTTCCAAACTATTTGAGAGTAACAATGCCAAACGCAACTATCATTGTTAGTGCAGTGAACATACCTGTGGAAATGAGCTGCAGGATGAATGTGTAGATGAGATCATAACATTCAATGCTTCCCCACTTAACAGCCATACTACAAAATTGCAGTGTTTAAATTAAAGGCTTTTTATCTATAAGAAATCAAAGTTTGTCACTCTGAGGCAACCAAAGCATGATCCTTCCTGATAAAAATGTAATTTTCAAAGTTTCGAAGGAACTGCTGGTTTAAACCGAAGATAGACACAAAATGCTGAAGTAACTCAGACTGCAGTCTGAAGCAGGGTCTCGACCTGAAACATCACCCATTCCTTCTCTCCGGAGAAGCTGCCTGTCCCGCTGAGTTACTTCAGCATTTTGTGTTTATCTTCAATTTACCTTTTGAGCTTGGCGGACTGATAATAAATTTAGACTAAGGCATCAATGGAGGAAAAATATGCTGCCAGTTCTATTTCTCCAATATATATATAAAGTACACCCCTGTACCCATTTACCACCACTGCTTTTTATTCCATTCTACATACAAAAGACATGCCATATGTGTTCCTTAGTTGGACCATAACTGTAAAATGTGCAAGAGACGTTACTAGAATTTTTCAATTCCATCATTACATTCACTCCAGACAGATTCTACCAATGTGACCTCCCCATACAAAATCAGAAGAACACAACATATCAATAAATAGTTCTAAGGTAGACAAAAAATGCTGGGGAAACTCAGCGGGCGAGGCAGCATCTATGGAGAAAAGGTGACGTTTCGGGTCGAGACCCTTCTAGATTACTCCATTAAACAATGTAAACATTTCATGTGATTCCAAATCTAATGCAAATGTGACATGAAACCTATTGGAAATGATTTGCTGTAGTGGAAATAAGATAGCAATGGACAAGCAATCTGAAGCTAGATGTGACAGAGGATGAATGTATCTTTGACTGCAAAGTTGGTGCAATGCTAACTGAATAAGCAGCGGCAAAGAGTCATTTTAATTGAATCGACTGAAAGAAACAGCATGGAAACAGGCCCTTCGACCCACCAATTCTACGTCAACCATCGATCACCCGTTTTACACTAGTTCTATGTTATCTCACTTTCGCATCCACTAGGGGCAATTCACGGAGGTCAATTAACGAGCATCTTTCAGATGTGGGAGGAAACCGGAACACCTGGAGGAAACCCATGCAGTCATAGAGAGGACATGCAAATTATACACTGACATCACCCGAGGCCAGGGTCGAACCTAGATCTCTGGTGGTCCAAGGAAGCAGCTCTACCAGAATGCCACCGTGTTTGAATATGGAATATTCATGGAGATATATTCTGGGACAGAATCAATGCTTAAGTAGTACTGTTGTGTGATTCTCTTGACTGATAGGTCAATTTGAGCTGAAATTTCAACAGTTTGGATGAGAATGTTCAAGGCATAATTAGTAGGCTTGCAGATTACAATCAAATGTACAGTATTGTAGACAGTGAAGATGGTTATCAAGAATTACAGTGGGATCTTAATCAGGTGGGTAAGTGCTAACGAAGGGAGATTAATTCAGAAAAGTGGAAGATATGGTATTTTGGGAAGTCAACACAGGGCAGCACCCTACACTGTGATGGTACGACCCTGGAAAGTGTTGTGGAGCAAAGGTATCAAGGAGTACAAGCGCCTAGCTCCAAAGACATCGCAAGTAGATAGGGTGGTGAAGAAGACTTTTGGAGTATTGGCCTTCAGCAGTCAGAGAAATTGGTATAGAAGTTGGGGACATTCTGTGCTGTATGACTCTATGATTCTGTGACTCTAAACATTCAGCAAGGAAACAGGCCTCTTCAGCCCCAACTCGGCCATTCGGACCAAGATATCCCATGTAAGCTACAGCCATTTTCCCATGTATGGTCCAGATCGTTCTGAAACCTTCCTAGCAATGTACCTGACCAGGTGTCTTTTAAATGCTATTATTGTACCTGCCTCAACCACTTCCTCTGGCAGCTCATTCCATATACCCCCCACCTTCTGTGTGATAAAGTTGCCCCTCAGGCTCCTATTAAATCCTTTCCCCGCTCACCTTAAATACAGCCTCTAGTACTTGATTCCCCTATGCGGGGAAAAAGACTATGCATTCACCCTATCTGAAGAAGGTCTGAGAAGGGTCTTGACCCGAAACGTCACCCATTCCTTCTCTCCAGAGATGCTGCCTGAGTTACTCCAGCATTTTGTGTCAATCTTCGGTATAAACCAGTATCTGCAGTTCCTTCCAACAATACTCTGTGCAGCCTGAGCAAGGTTCCTCAGGTAACTTCTATAGTCACTATCCTGACTAATGGAAGGCCAATGTGCCAAAAGCCTTCATCACTGGCCTCAAGTGCGGCATGATAGCACAGCGGTAGAGCTACTACCTTACAGTGCCAGAAACCCGGGTTCAATTCCTGATTATGGGTGATTGGTCTGTACGGAGTTTGTACGTTCTCCCTGTGACCTGTGTGGTTTTCCTCCAAGATCTTCAGTTTCTTTCCACACTCCAAAGACATAGAAACATAGAAAACAGGTACAGGAGTAGGGCCATTCGGCCCTTCGAGCCTACACCGCCATTCAATATGATCATGCCTGATCATCCAACTCAGTATCCCTGTACCTGCCTTCTCTCCATACCCCCTGATCCCTTTAGCCACAAGGGCCACATCTAACTCCTCTTAAATATTGCCAAAGAAATGGCCTTGATCCTTAAACTGTGACCCTAGTTCTGGACTTCCCCAACATGGGGAACAATCTTCCTGCATCTAGCCTGTCCAACCCCTTAAGAATTTTGTAAGTTTCTATAAGATCCCCCCTCAATCTTCTAAATTCTAGCGAGTACAAGCCGAGTCTATCCAGTCTTTCTTCATATGAAAGTCCTGACATCCCAGGATCAGTCTGGTTGAACCTTCTCTGTACTCCCCTCTATGGCAAGAATGTCTTTCCTCAGATTTGGAGACCAAAACTGTACGCAAATACTCCAGGTGTGGTCTCACCAAGACCCTGTACAACTGCAGTAGAACCTCCCTGCTCCTATACTCAAATCGTTTTGCTATGAATGCTAACATACCATTCGCTTTCTTCCACTGCCTGTTGCACCTGCATGCCTACTTTTCAATGACTGGTGTACCATGACACCCAGGGTCTCGTTGCATCTCCCCTTTTCCTAATCAGCCACCATTTAGATAATAGTCTAGTTTTGTACGGTTTAAATGTAAAATTATCCCTAGTGTTTGTAGGGTTCCTTCCCCCTCCCCCTCTTTCCCCCTCTACCACCTTAGTCATTCCACTAGTTCCAGTGTTTGCATCCTTGATACTCTGTCGTTTCGCATCTTCCCAGCCAACAATGGGCCATTATGGACACCACTCTTCCTGAGGTCATCTATTGCTGGCCTATTTTGTTTTTGGCTTTTTCTCGCCTCCAGTTCCCCTACCCTACAGCTCTATCTTTCAGTCTAAAGAAGGGGTCGGACCCGAAACGTCACCTATTCCTTTCTCCAGAGATGCTGCCTGGCCCGCTGGGTTACCCCAGCTTTTTGAGTCCATCTTTGGTATAAACCAGCATCTGCATTTCCTTCCGACACAAAAGGTTTAGGGTACATTTTGTTTAGAAATGTTGTTCCTGTGTCAGTGATGACTGCTGGATGATTGTGACACATCGAGCTGATTTTCTCTCTGTAACAGATTGTAAATATCGCCACCATGTTCACTACTGCACTGTGAAAATTGATACCTCAGAGAAGAAATTTGAGGTTTCATTCATTACCGTGCTGCCCTGATGCCAATGAGACTAACACAATCTGCCTGCACATGATCCATATCCCTATATTCGTTGTATGTTCATGCAACCTGTTGTTTCTGCTTTCATCACCTCTCTGGCACAGTGGCACACCTGGTAGAGCCGCTGCCTCACAGCGCCAGAGACGCGGGTTCGATCCTGATCTTGGGTGCAGTTTTAGTTTTAGTTTAGTTTAGAGAGGCAGCGCGGAACAGGCTCTTCGTCCCACCGGGTCTGCGCCGACCAGTGATCCCCGCACACTAACACTATCCTACACACACTAGGGACAATTTTTACATTTATACCAAGCCAATTAACCTACAAGGCCTGTACGTCTTTGGAGTGTGGGGAGGAAACCGAAGATCTCGGAGAAAACTCATGCAGGTCACGGGAGAACGTACAAACTCCGTACAGACAGCACCCATAGTCAGGATTGAACCCGGGTCTCTGGCGCTGTAAGCGCTGTAAGGCAGCAAATCTACCGCTTGCGCCACCGTGCCTGCCCATTATTTTTTATTGGGCCCGTTACTTTTATACATTTAAACGAAGGCATGGAAAACAAGCGTACATCGTTTTATATGCTAATTTTAGAAGTATAATTTAGAAGTATAATTTCTCCAGTCTTATTGTGGTAATGTTGTATACTTTCTTTAAATACATTCCAGCACCATCTTTTCACCATGATTTCTTTCTTATCATGTTTCATTCAACATTTCCCTGCCTTTGTCCCCATCCCGATACACATGGAGTGAGCCATAGAGCCATAGAGTGATGCAGTGTGGAAACAGGCCCTTCAGCCCAACTTGCCCATGCCGACCAACATGTCCCAGCTACACTAGTCCCACCTGCCCGCATTTGGCCCATATCCCTCCAAACCTGTCCTATTCATGCACCTATCTACAGTATAGGACATAAAAGCTGGAGTAACCCAGCGGGTCAGGCAGCATCATTGAAGAAAAAGGAATAGGTAAAGTTTCGGGTCGAGACGCTTCTTCAGAAACATTCCCTATTCCTTTTCTCCAGAGATGCTGTCTGACCCGCTTGAATGATTCCAGCTTTTTGTGTCTATCTTCAGTTTAAACCAGCATCTGCAGTTCCTTCCTATACATGTAACTGTCTAACTTTTTCTTAAAACGTTGGGATAGTCCCTGCCTCAACAAACTCCTCCAGCAGCTCGTTCCATTACCCCCCACCACACTTTGTGTGAAAAGTTACCCCTCAGATTCTATTAAAACCTTTTCCATCCTTCTATTTCAGACTGTAGTACGACTGTTGAAGCACCAAATAAACATACAAAAAGACGGTTTACAAAACGTTTTGAGCTGTAACTTCTGCCGGCAGACAAATACTGTAAAAGCTGGGCAACAGATGGAATCTTAATTTGCCTTTATTAGAAGTCAATTCCTAGCAATAAATGTTGAAGTGACACGGCATTGTTACTACCCCCTATAGATCAGCTTTCAGAAGCTGGAGAACTGCATAATGAGGAGTATGTTTAGTTTAGTTTAGTTTAGAGATACAATGTGAAACAGGCCCTTCGGCCCATAGAGTCTGCACCAATCAGCGATCCCTGCAAATGATCACTACCCTAAACACACTAGGGACAATTTTACATTTTACTTCTAAATCCAAGCCAATTAACCTACAAACCTGTACGACTTTGGAGTGCGGAAGGAAACCGAAGATCTCGGAGAAAACCCAGGCAGGTCATGGGGAGAACGTGCAAACTCCGTACAGACATGTGAATAAAATGGAATAACCTCTTGAATTTAGTTTGCCCTAGGTCTCCCTTTCTGGGAGACCAGATGTCAGAGATTTCTATAGAAACATAATTTAACATTCGTTTCTCACCAATTCTTCAGATCCATGCAAAATTCTACAGATGGGTGGAAATCCAAAGAGCGCATGATAACTTAATTCAAATTTATAATGGATAATTCAGTTGGGGAATCTAGGAAGTATTACCCAATAAAGCGTAGGAGTTTTCTCATTAGCAGATATTACCTTGGATGGATCACAAACAATATTTTTTTTTCTGATAGAGTAGGAAGCTTCTAACACAAAATCTCTACCCTGAGTGAAAATAAAACTACTTCACATCACACAAGTAGCATTAACGGTCATGAAGATTAATATTTGTTTCAAAATATGAACGGTTTATAAAAATACTTATCTACTTAAAAAGGATCCTTATTAATAGCATTCATATTTAGATAGTACGGTGATCAATAAATGTAGTTGGATTTACTGACATGTGCCAAAGATGGACAAAATCAAGCTTATTTGCTCAAACTTACAAATAACTTTTTAGGTTCCTTTAAAATTGGGAAATGTGTTTTGATAGTTTATTAATAGATATCCAAACAAAATTTACAGTCCTACTTCAGTAATAGCTGCAATCTCAGTGCAAAAAACGAATTAGCAGCTGTTTCTGAACAAAATTTAAGCTCCTGTCAAAAAGACTAAAATTGGCACTCAACAAATGAAACTTTCAGGAGAGCAGACAAATCACGTGGTAGAAATGTGACCTTTACCCATGAGGTCAATAGTTTTTTTTACTGTGATTAAACATTACGATGCGGTGTATATCCATTTAAAAAAAAGCTATTAGTATTTATAAATTATCCCTTCCATATAGCAATTCCTTCTGTTTCAGCTTTGGTACAACATATATTTTTGTTATAATAATTTTAATACTTTTCAGCTTCACAAACTCAACACAAAGTACAAAACTAATCAGTATGAGGATATTACAATCTACACAGTGGCGCCCACTGGTAGGAAAGGTCTTACCCCAGAGTATCCATGTCTCACTTATAGTAGCTACGCTACATCAGCATACCTAGCAGGGACATGACTAAAAT
Source organism: Malacoraja senta (assembly GCA_038087875.1). Taxonomy (NCBI): domain Eukaryota; kingdom Metazoa; phylum Chordata; class Chondrichthyes; order Rajiformes; family Rajidae; genus Malacoraja; species Malacoraja senta. The sequence goes on from CM075977.1 coordinate 95,090,865, forward strand.
GCACCAGTAACCAACATTTGTGAATATATTTTTACTTTCTAAACAGTACCAGCAGTGATTAACTGAGAATTTTAACAGGAGTTCTTCAACTGATGTTTCAAACATTTCTTGTCAAGTTACTCTGTCCAAAAAACATTTTGATATCTTAAGCACACAATGCCGCCATTTCAGTATTTAACCTGCCACCCAGTGTTGCTAATGCTTGTACAGTTTGTTCTGCAATTGCCAGGCAGGACTGGTACATTATTGGCAGTGCAGTGGGGTGCTACCAACCTTACATTGTTTTGAGGAGAAGGAGGTATTACATTACAATAGACAGACATTCCTGTGGCTGGAAGCGTCCCTTGACCTGACTGATCGGATAATACGAGAGCCTGAGGGTATGATTGTTGAGACATCCCTTGAGAACTCTGAGTCATTGGCACCTAGAGAGGGAAAAAAAAATTTTTAAAATCAAAACAGGTTAATAGGCAATCCATTTACGCGATGATGCAATAATGTGTTGGATTTTCAACAACAACAAAAAATTAATCTTTCATCTCACCTTTTCTAAAAACCTCCTTTAATGGCACCTTAACTTGCCTGTCTAACATGATAATATTAACCTATGATACTCATGAATAAAATATGATTTAAACTATTGACACTATTCGTTTAGTTTAGTTTAGAGATACAGCACAGAAACAGGCCCTTTGGCTCATCGAGTCCACGCCGACCAGCGATCCCCGCACATTAACACTACCCTACACACACTAGGACAATTTACATTTATACTAAGCCAATTAACCTACAAACCTGTACGTTTTTGGTGTATGGGAGCAGGGGCGCAAAACCCGGGGGGGGGGGGGGCAGAGGGGAACACGTACACATGTTTTAAAAGGTGAGGGACATCCCCCCCCACCAAGTTTTTGTGATCCGTATTTCAAAATCTCCGCTTTCCGCGAGACAGTGGGGGTGGGACTGAAGATCGAGGGCGCGATGATTGGAGGTGGGAGGAATGGGGGGGGGGGGCGTGGGACTGAGGATAGAGTGCGGTGATTGGAGGAGGGAGACGTGGCACAGACCAGCGCCTCATCCGCAGGGAGGATCAATCCCGGCTGGCTCTCCGGCGCCGTCCCGAGTGCCCCCCCGCCCCACGGGTGGCCAGAGAGGTCGGGAGTCAGACGGGCGCGGTGCCCCCAGGCCCACAGCCAGCGCAGAGAAACAGCACTAAACCCAGCTCACTCTGCCTGTCCTGCCTGGACCTGCGGAAATATGGCCAGCGCGGAGAAGCAGCGCTGGTGTCCCGTCAGTCCAGACAGGGCTGTCGTTAACCCGGCGAGACAGGCAGTGTTGAGCTGCATTCAGCGCTGGATTGAGCCTCCAAAGCCTCGCGGCGTGGCGTGTGAGTGTGCGCATGGTCGACACATGTTCACGGGTGGTTGCCGGGGAGTCGCCTTCATGGTCGTGAGGAGTTCCCGCATTCTGGGAACTGTTCGCGGCCTCATTATAGTTGTGGTGAATTTTTCAACATGTTGAAAAATTAGCGGTGACTAGAATGAAGCCACCTTGGAGAGTAGCGAGAATTCTCGTGCTGTATGTGGGTCGCCAGGAGGTCCTAATGGGTTGCCAGGAGGTCGAAGGTTCCCTTAGGTTGTCGTAGGTTGTAGCCGGTGCTGACTGGTGAAATTCATTGGCTCATTGGGAAAATTAAACGTAAGCAGTAGTTTTCAGAACCAAGGATAACTGTCCGGTAATGTTAATGGTCCGCCGAGCTTCACAGCCGTGTATCTCTGGCTTCTTAAAAGTTGTCTCCACTCCTTCTCCCTCCATCTCCCCCCTCTTTTAAAAGACCTACCGTACACTGTGCTTTAGCCGTCTTAATTACAGCGCCAACCTTCCTGTTCATCGCGGCATCACCTTGGCTTTGCACCTTGTGAATTTCACTCAGACAGCGCTCCCCCCGCTTGCCCTGTCCCCTGCCTGTTATAACGGGCTGGTGAAGGAAGCGATGTGTGTGTGTGTGTGTTCCACTCTGACAGTCGCCGTTCCAGTTGCCAGTTTTTCAGGCGACTGCCGGCAACTTGACAGTCACCGGCAGTCGCCTGAAAAATCGCCAAAGTTGGACAGGCCCATAATAGACAATAGACAATAAGTGCAGGAGTAGGCCATTTGGCCCTTCGAGGCCAGCACAGCCATTCAATGTGATCATGGCTGATCATCCCCAATCAGTACCCCGTTCCTGCCTTCTCCCCATATCCCCTGACTCCGCTATTTTTAAGAGCCCTATCTCGCTCTCCCATGAAAGTATCCAGAGAACCGGCCTCCTCCGCCCTCTGAGGCAGAGAATTCCACAGACTCACAACTCTCTGTGTGAAAAAGTGTTTCCTCATCTCCGTTCTAAATGGTTTACCCCTTATTCTTAAACAGTGGCCCCTGGTTCTGGACTCCCCCAACATCGGGAACATGTTTCCTGCCTCTAGCGTGTTCACAAACCCTTAATAATCATATATGTTTCAATAAGAACCCCACTCATCCTTCTAAACTCAGAGTATACAAGCTAGCTAGCCACTCCTCTCTTCAGCATATGACAGTCCCGCCCATCCCGGGAATTAACCTTGTAAACCTACGCTGCACTCCCTCAATAAACTCCTCGCTTGCTGATTTTCCTGTACTCTGCAAGCAATGAAATAGTTGGCATCATTGTGTGCAAGTGCAAGTGCACGTATTGGATCTATCGCTTCTAACAAAATACAAATGGAACAGTAGTCTGTAAATTGTTGGCTTGATAAAATGTTTCGGAAATACTTACTGGCATAGGAAGAAAGGAAGATATTTCAAAAAATAGATTCAAAACACTCTTGGGAGACACAAGGAACTGTAGATGTTGGAATCTTGAGTAAAATACAAAGTGCTAGAAAAACTCAATGATTCAGGCAACAGCTGAAGAAGGGTTTCCATCTGAAATGGCAGCACAGTGGCGCAGCTGGTAGAGCTACTGCCTCACAGAGCCAAATACTCGGGTTCGATCCTGACCTCAAGTGTTGTCTGCATGGACTTTATATGTTCTCCCTCTGACTGCGAGGGATTCTTCTGACTGCTGCAGCTTCCCCAAAGATGTGTGGGTTTGTAGGTTAATTGGGCTCTGTAAATTGCCCCTTGATGTGGGGTAATATAGAAACTTAGTGTGAATGGGTGATCGTTGATCATTGTGGACTTGGTGGCCTGAAGGGCCGGTTTCCATGCTGTATCTCAAAATGTAAACAAAACTATTATTATGATGGTGGAATTGTGCTTGCTGGATTACATTTAATCTAATCCAGCAAGCACAGTAACAATGAGGTACACATCAACTAATACACACAGACATTGCATGTGTATGTGGAACTATTCCACAATGTCAGCATATTTAGGGCTGCTTTTTTCTCCTGTCCTTTAGGGTAACACTGCAAGGAATCATTGGTTCCAGCAATAGATGGAGGAATGTGGGCAGAATGAAAGTGTTGTTAAGTGTAGGATTAGTGTAAATGAGCGGTCCCAAGCAAGGGGTTGGTGCGTAAAAGGACTTGTGTAGGAAGGAACTGCAGATGCTGGTTTAAACCGAAGATAGACACAAAAACCTGGAGTAAATCAACAGGGCAGGCAGCATCTCTGGTTAGAAGGAAATGGGTGACGTATCAGGTCGAGAACCTTCTTCAGACTGAGTCAGGGGAGAGGGAGATACAGACATAAGGAAGTGTAAGGTGTGAAAATGAGACAAAGGGGATTGTTCTCCAGCACTTGTTCTCCAGGGCTCCATTCAGACCCAACATCTGAGCTAAAGATGCAAATGGTACGTGGGTTTTTACATATCAAGCAAGTAGCTAATATATCATTTGCTTGCCTCCTCTCCGCATTAAACTACAGGTATTGCCTTATACTTATCCGTGTAAACATCAGCAAAGTGCTCCACTTACCAATGCCCTTCCCTTATGATTGCCATGTTGTTTCGTCAACAGGCAAAAGTAATTCCAACTCTTAGCGCTGCTTCTTGAAAAGGAAGGTTCTAATTAGAAGGAATGGGAGGATAGCGTCAATGCCCTTGATACTGTATGCACGGTGGAACAGCGGGTAGAGTTGCTGCCTTATAGCACCAGAGATCTGGGATCCATCCTGACTATAGGTGCTGTCTGTACGGAGTTTGTATGTTCTCCCTGTGACCTGCGTGGGGTTTTCTCCGAGATGTTCGGTTTTCTCCCACACCCCAAAGACGTACAGATTTGTAGGTTGATTGACTTCAGTAACATGTAAAATTGTCCCCAGTGTGTGTAGGATAGTGTTAGTGTGCGGGGATCGCTGGTCAGTGTGGACTCGGTGGGCCGAAGGGCCTGTTTTCGCGCTGTATCTCTAAAACTAAAAACGTAGTGTTCTTGCACTGTCTCTGTATTCATTGAATCTCTTAATGTGCAGAAACCTTTTGGTTTGTGAAGGGAAGGGAATGCAGGAGTTACTTGAAGTTAGTGAAATCAACATTGCAGATTCTAACATCTTAAAAGAGATGTCTGCTGGATAAATGTTACAGGTTTGATTTCATCAAAATTCAGGGGAATTTGTTATTTTCCCTTTCTGTTGGAAAATGGAAAAAGCAACTGGTTGATTCTGAACGCAGGATTCTGAACTACAACCCAGTTAGTCCAAAATTTGTTATAGAGTCATAGAGCATGGAAACGGGCCTTTCGGACCTACTTGCCCATGCCGACCAAGATGCCCCATCTACACTAGTCCTAACTGTCCGCATTTAGCACATGCCTCTAAATGTATCCTATCCTGTCCAAATGTCTTTTAAATGTTCTTATAGGACCTACTTCAACTACTTTCTCTTGTAGCTCATTCCAATTACCCAACACCCTCTGGGTGAAAAGGTTGCCCGTCAGGTTCCTATTAAATCTTTCCCTTCTCACCCTTAAATCTATGTCCTCGGGTTCTTGATTACCCTCCTCTGGGTGAAAGGCTGTGCATCCACCCTATCTATTCCCCTCATGATCTTATATCACCTCTCATCCTCCTGTGCTCCAAGGAATAAAGTCTTAGAATGCCCAACCTCTTTCCCCTCTCAACTCAAACCTATGACGTCTGGTTCTTGAATCCTCTATCCTGGGATAAACATTATGAGCATTTACCCTATCAATTCTCCTCATGATTTTATACACCTTTATATCTTCACCCCTCAGCCTCCTGCGTTCCAAGGAATAAAGTCCTAGCCTGCCCAACCTCTCCCTTACAGCCCAAGCCTTCAAGACCTTGTAAATCTTCTCTGTACCCTTTCTAACAACATCATTTTTCCTAGAGCAGGATGTTCAAAACGGAACACAATCCAAATGTGGCCTCACCAATTTCCTGTGCAACTGTAACATATGACCCCAATGTCTAAACTCAATTATATTGAAATAATGCTAACAGCTCGTGTTTTTAAAGATCTTATAGCAAAGCACTTGGAAAAATTCAACATATTCAGGCAAAGTCATCATGGTTCCATAAAAGAAAACCAATGTTTGACCAATTTATTGGAGTTCTTTTGAAAATTAAGACCTACTGTGGATAACGCAGATGTGTTCTGCTTGGAATAAGCCATTAAATGGTTGTGCAGGTTTAAGGACTGAACTTCTGCTCTTGTATTCTGCGTTATGATCTCCAAAAAAAACCCTTCATTTGCAAGTCTAGCCCTTTAATCAGCTGGGCCGGAGGTATGTGCATAATTTGGTGTTTTGTGCTTTTGTTTAGGAACAGCTTGCCCCAAGACCACAAGAATTTGCAGAGAGCTGTGGATGTTGGCCAGTCCATCCCACAGACCAGACTCTCCTCCCCCCTCCCCCGCATTGACTCCATCTAACTTCACACTGCTTCGGGAATGCAACCAACATAATCAAAGACTATTCCCATCCTGGGCATTACTTTTTCTCCCCGTTCCCTTTGGGCAGAAGATACAGAAGCTTGAAAGCACCACAGAAGCATCAAAAGACTCAGGAACAGCATCTTCCCCTCTGGAATCAAGACTTTTGAATGGTCTTTCCATAAGCTAGGGTACGATCCGATACTCCTTTACTTCATTGCAAACATTGGACTTTGTCTGTGGAAATATTGCACTACAATGCTGAGAAGTATATTCCTCTCTCTGTGTCTTTCCCTTTGCTCCCATTGTACATGAATTTGGCTTGATTGTATTTATGAGTAGTGTTATCTGATTTGATTGGAGAGCATGCAAAACAAAGCCTTTCAATGCACCTCAGTACATGACTATAATAAACCTAAACCCATACAGTGTCTGACATTTACCTGTTTGTAAATCTATTAGTTTTATTTCCAGAGTTGGTTGCAAAAGATAGTACAGTAATCTTTCACTTGCCCTTGGTGCCAAAGAATACTGCATTTAACAAAGATAATTATCAATCCAACTACAGCTGTTTCACATATTCAAAATATATTAATTCTCCTCAAGCTGAGGAAATCTGCAAACTGACTTCCAAAAGATCCTTCTAATATGATGTTGCTTTTATCTACTACTATCAAACTACTCATTTTACAGCTTTCTTAGAAAAATAGAGTATACAAAAAATGTTGAACTGAAGCCAGAGGAGTTATTTTTAACTTTACAAAGCAATTCTTTGGCGCTGCTGAAGCCCAGGCTACAAAATAAGTTTGAAGAAGGGTCTCGACCCGAAACATCATCCATTCCTTCTATCCAGGGATGCTGCCTGTCCCGCTGAGTTACCTCAGCAGTTTGTGTCTATCTATTGAAGAACAGGTCTACCACCGATTTTCCGGCACCCTCTGTGCCAGAGCCTTACTGGATTATCTGTTTTTCCGGACCAACCAAAGGTCATGGCTTGGGGGGGCCGTGATCCTGGCCCGCAAAGTCGGCCCTGGAAGTCAGGCATGGGAACGGATCTGCCAGCTCCAGCCGGGCCAGAGATCCAAAGCCCTGACCATAGGGGCAAATTCAACCCGCTGATCGGTGCAGAAGTCCCGATAAGGTTGAGATCAGCCGCCTCACCCTGCCTAGGCGGGACATTTTCGGGGGACTTCTGGGGGGAGGGGGATATTTGTTCGGATTGCGGGAGGTGGGGGGGGGGGGGGGGGGGGGACCACCAGTTACCGGAAAATCAGTGGTGTACTGTATTGTCTGGAAAACTGACAGAAAATCTACAGCTATTTTTGTGTCCTAATGGCTATACTTTGAGTTAAAATATGGGAAAAGTAATGACAGTATCGGTATAGAACGCATAGAAATAAGATTAGTACAGCACAGGAACATGCCCTTTGTCCACAATGCCAAGACCAACTCTTATCTGCCTGTACATAATCTGTATCGTTCCATTCCCTGCATATCTACTGAAAGTACCTATCCAAAGGTCTCTTGAATGCAACTATTGTACCTGCCACCCCCATCATCTCTGGCAGCACGTTCCGGGCACTCTACACCCTTTACACAAAAACATGGTCCCTTTAAACTTGCCCCTCTCACCTTAATACTATGCCCTCTAATAATTGACATTTCCATCCTGGGAAAAAGGTTCTGACAGTCTACCCTCTCTATGTCTCTCATAATTTTATATGTTCTCCCTCCACAACCAGCGTTCCAGATAAAACAATCCAAGTCTCTCCAACCTCTCCTTGCAGCTAAAGGGCCTGTCCCATTTGGCGATTTTTTCGGCTACTGTCGGCTTCATTGACTGACGTATCAGGGTCGCCGAAAATTTTTGAACATTTCAAAATCCAGCGGCGACAAAAAAAATGTTGCGTCACTTGAGGAGACACTGCGCGTCAATACGTCATCACGCTGCGTCACCTCCGCATCATGCTGCATCACGCCGTGACTTTTTTGGTGACCTGATACGTCAGTCAATGTTGCCAGCAGTCGCCGAAAAAAATCGCCAAGTGGGACATGCCCTTAATACTCTATATTCCAGGAATCATTCTGCACCCTTTTCAAATCTTTTACATCCTTCCCGAATCGGGGCGGCCAAAACTGCACGCAATACTCCAAATGCTGCCTGACCAAAGTCCAATAAAGCAGCAATAATAAAAGTGGGGCAATGTCAAAGAAATAATATTGCGTGGTATATTATATTTAGTCTGCTTTTGGATTTAATATAATGTTAGTCTAGCTTTGAAAAATGGGGCCTGAACAATATTTAGTCTGTGTGTGAACAAAATGCTAATGTATTGCAAGTGTGAATGTTTATTATTCAAACAGCAACACATCAAAATTTGCTTTACTTTCACTGGTAAATTTACTTTACACGTCCCTCAATATTTTATTGGCATAGTTTTTCCTGCAATTATTAATAAAATAAAAAACATTCTAAGTTTGAATAATGACAACCTACTTGGTAAGAAGACATGGCTGGATATTGGACCATCACACCTGGCACCTGGTTTCCCTGCTGGTTGTTCAACAGATTCTGACTCTGGGGTAGTTGCTGCACTCCCATCACGCCTTGGAACCCCTGCTGCTGATTAGGCAAGACCGGCTGAAAACCTATAAGGGAAATATTATCAGCATAGTCTAGTTCAGGCTATTGTATTGTACCGAGGTACAGTGAAAAGCTTTTGTTTCATGCTATCCAGTCAGCAGAAAGACAATACATGATTCCAATCAAGACAATTACAGTGCATAGTTACATGATAAGGGAATAACATTTAGTGCAAGGTAAAGCCAGCAAAGTCTGAACAAGGAAAATCCGAGGGTCACCATAGCTTTGAATTCAACTTTGGGTTCTGAAACTCATTAGCTTGGGTCCATATAAAGTGGTATCCTTAATTTCCTCTCGAACATCCAAAAGCACTTTACAGCCAATTATATATTTCTGAAATATAAACTCTTTTGCCATGCGAACATTTGACAATCATTCCACACAAAGAAAGCTCCCATTATCAACAATGTTGAGCAGCTGGATAATCTTTCTTCAGAGAAAGGGATAAACAGTGAAATGTGAGAATAACTTCCCAGCTCTTCTTCAAAGTGATGTCGTAGGATCTTTAATATCTATTGATAGATTTGTCCTTGATTTAAGCATTCATCTGAAAGTTGGCATTTTCAGGAATACAGAGTACTCCTTAGTAGTCTACTGGATTGTTAGCCAAGTCTTTGAACTGGGACTTGAACCTGGAACCTCCTACTGATGTTCCAACATTTATTCTTGGGCAAGAAAGGCAGGTTTAAATTTATATTTAGAATACATCCACAATGATAATCGCCAAAAAATGTAACATGTATTTAATCACAAGCAACATGAGTGAAAGAAAAAACAGTTAACATGCAGGGGTGGGAGGTTGCAACCTTCACATGGTCCACCCTGTTTCGACTTGGCGTGCACAAACAGAAGATCAAACAGAACAAGTTGTCTTACAACTTTAGGCTGTGCGCGCCATACGCAAGAAGAAGAAGAAGAAGTTAACATGCTAATCAACCATTGGGAGTGGAAAAAATAAAAGAGACAATCAGAAATTCTGACGCAACGAAGGTACAAGATTCAAGGTTTAAGAAAGAACTGCAGATGCTGGAAAAATCGAAGGTAGACAAAAATGCTGGAGGAACTCAACGGGTGAGGCAGCACCTATGGAGAGATGAAATAGGCGACGTTTCGGGTCGAGCCTTTACTTCAGATTGATGTCGTGGGGGGTGGGGGGGCGGGGAAAAGAAAGGAAGAATCGGAGACAGTAGGCTTGTGGGAGAGCTGGGGAGGGGGCGGGGAAGGAGAAAGCAAGGACTATCTGAAATTAGAAATCTTTCTCCCTCCTTCCCCTCCCCCTTCCCAGCTCTCCCACAAGCCTACTGTCTCCGCCTCTTCCTTTCTTTTTCCCGCCCGCCGCCCCCGACATCAGTCTGAAGAAGGGTCTCGACCCGAAACATCACCCATTTCTTCTCTCCATAGATGTTGCCTCACCCGCTGAGTTCCTCCAGCATTTTTGTCTACCAACAAGATTCAAGGTGCACACTTTGGAAAAGTGGCGATGAATTCAACGGTAATAAAAAATAGCAAATGCTGGAAATAATCAGGAAAAATAAACAGAATTAATGTGTCAAATAAGTGAGGAGTGAATGCAGCCAAATATTTGAAGTTCATCCACTTGGTGGTAAGTGCCACAATAGGTCTTGATGCCAGTTCGGCATGGGTGGAAATCCCGGGGGGGGATGGGAGGGACACGCCCCCCCCCCCATATTTTGAGAGGTGGGGGATGATCCCCCCCACATGTTTTGTAATCCGTATTTTAAAACTGTAAAAAAAGCTATTAAAAATCGCCACTTTCCGCGAGACAGTGGGGGTGGCACTGATGATTGAGGACGCCGATTGGACGAGAGACATCGGTCAGCAGGCAGTGGGGGGGGACCATGATGTTTCAGCACGATCATTGGAGGAGGGAGGTGTCGGTCAGAGGCGGAAGTAGGGGGGTTGGGACTGAGGATAGAGTGCGGTGATTGGAGGAGGGAGATGTCCTGGTGGAGCAAAGATCATAGAGCAGAGCTTGAATCGGCCCGTTCGCGGGGCCTTTCATCGCCAGGCCTGGCTCGGCCGGCCGTGGGATCTTCCACCACCCCGTGGTCAAATTGCTGCGTCGAGGCGATCGAGGCTCCCGATGTGGAAGCCCCCGCGAACGGGCCGATTGAAGCCCCACGATTCGGGGCGGACGAAGCTGCTGTTGCTGGAGTTTGGAGTCGGTCACCAACCAGGTCAGCTCCCGATGTTACCGTTCACAGGGCCCATGGCCGAAGCCTCGCATGTGTGCGCATGCGCGTGTGTGCGTGTGTGTGCGCATGCACGCATGGCCGCCAAGATATTGTGTCCCCCCCATGTTTTGATAGCGATTTCCGTGCCTGCAGTTCGGAGCTCAGAGCTTCTGACTCAGGCTTCTTGTGTGGGAGTATACGTTACCAGACTTGCAAACCCAAACACTCATCGCAAAGGACTTTCAGAGCAAACAGAGAGAGTTATAAATTTATGATTTAAAAATGAATGGTCTGATATATTTATTAATCCCCTGAGAAAATATCATTAATTTATCAACAAGGGATTCTAATGGACGAGAACTTGTTGAGAGCAAACTCCAGGGTTATTAAAGCAGAGCAAATAACACCAGTCAGAATGGATTGGATATTGAAGGAAAAGGGAATAAAGGGATATGAAGAACAAGTAACTACTGGGATGAGACCTATGCTTATGTAGAGGATATGTGGGAACTTGGTACAGTGAAAGTCTATAGTGGAGAATCAAATTGCACAATTAGGAGTGGGCAGATAGTCAGAATCTTTTTCCCAGGGTGGAAATACTAGGGGATGTAGCTTTACGGTGAGAGGAAAAAAGTTTAAGTGAGTGTTACAAGTCAAGTTTTTTACACGGTGGGTGGCAAGTGCCTGGAACATGCTGCCTGGGGAAGTGGTGGAAGAAGATACAATAGCACAGTTTAGGTGAACACACGTAGTGGAACGATATAGACCATGCGCTGGCATATAGAGTCATTGAGTTATACAGCATGACACAGGCTGTTTGGTCTAACTCATCCATGCCAATCAAGGTGCCCTCTTGATCAAGGCCTATGAACTGGCTCATTTCCCTCTAAACCTCTCCCATCTAAACGCTGGCCCAAATGGCTCTAAAACATTGATATGCAGTTTAAACTGGCATCATGATAAGCCCTGATATTGTCCGCAAAGTGCCTGTTTCGGTGTTGTGTTGTTCTATGGATCTGCACTGTTGCATCTTTTTTGAGGTAAGCATTCTCATGCTCATACATTGCAGCCCGATGTATCTTACTAGGAATTAAATTATGGTGATTGGCATGGTAAATTCTACCTGGTTCGTTACAAGGGTAACAGTGGTTTCTGATAAACTAATTATGCTAAATCAATGTAACAAGTAAAATTCATCTCTTTAATTTATTTTCATTTTTTAATTTACAGTTTTGTTTTAGTTATAAAGATACAGCATGGAAACAGGCCCGCCCACTGAGTCCACTCGATCTACAATCACCCATGCACTTGTGCTATCCTACACACTACGTCAATTCACAGAAGCCTATTAACCTGCAAACCTGTGTAGGAAGGAACTGCAGATGCTGGTTTAAACTGAAGATAGACACAAAAAGCTGAAGTCACTCGGCGAGACAGACAGCATCTCTGGAGAAAACAGTCTTAGAATAAAGGGGAGGCCATTTAAGACTGAGGTGAGAAAAACTGTTTTCACCCAGAGAGTTGTGAATTTGTGGAATTCCCTGCCACAGAGGGCAGTGGAGGCCAAATCACTGGATGGATTTAAGAGAGAGTTAGATAGAGCTCCAGGGGCTAGTGGAATCAAGGGAAATGGGGAGAAGGCAGGCACGGGTTATTGATTGGGGACGATCAGCCATGATCGCAATGAATGGCTGTGCTGGCTCGAAGGGCCGAATGGCCTCCTCCTGCACCTATTTTCTATGTTTCTATGTTTCTAAAAGGAATAGGTGAGGTTTCGGGTTGAGACCCCTCTTCAGACTGAAGGGCCTGTTTCCATGCTGTATCTCTAAACTAAATTAAAACGACAATTCATAAGTTCATAAGTTCTAGGACTAGAATTAGGCAATTCAGCCCATCAAGTCTACTCCTCCCTTCAATCATGGCTGATATATCATTCCCTCTAAACCCGATTCTCCTGCCTTCCTCCCATAACCCCTGACACCCTTACTAATCAAGAATCTATCAATCTCTACTTTTAAAATATCAATTGACTTGGCCATCACAGCCATCTATTGCAATGAATTCCATACATTCACCACCCTCTGACTAAAGAAATTCCTCCTCATCTCCTTTCTAAAGGTACGTCCTTTTATTCTGAGGCTGTGGCCTCTGGATCTAGACTCACCCACTAGTGGAAACATCTGCACATTCACTCTGTCCAGGGCTTTCACTATTCAGTAAGTTTCAATGAGGTCCCCCCTTATCCTTCTAAACTCTAGCGAGTACAGGCCCAGTGCCGTTAAACGCTCATCACATGTTAACCAACTCATTCCTGGGATCATTCTCGTAAACCTCCACTGGACCCTCTCCAACACATCCATCCTCAGATATGGGGCCTAAAACTGCTCACAATACTTCAAATGTGGTCTTATAAAGTATCATCATTACATCCCTGATTTTGTATTTGAGCCCTCTCAAAATATTTGAGATGCTAGTATTGCATTCACCTTCCTTACTACCGATTTGACTTGCAAATTAATTTTTTGGGAATCTTGCACCAGCAGTCCCAAGTCCTTATGCACCAATTTCTGAATTATCTCCCCATTTAGAAAATAGTCTATGTCTTTATTGCTACTACCAAACTGCATGACTATATACTTTGCTATGCTGCATTCCATCTGCCACTACTCAGCCCACTCTCCCAACCTGTCCAAGTCCTTCTGCAGAGTCCTTGCTTTCTCTATACTACCTGCCCCTCCACCTATCTTCGTATCATTTGCAAACTTGGCCACAAAACCTTCAATTCTTCGTCCAAATCATTGATATACAATGTGAAGAGTAGCGGCCCCAACACCGCCCCTTGTGGAACTCCGCTAATCACTGGCAGCCAACCAGAAAACCACTCTTTGCCTTTGCCATCCAGCCAACCTGCTATCCATGCTAGTACCTTCCTTCTGATACCATGGGGTCTCATGGTCTTTAGTAGCCGTACTTGCGGCTCCTTTTCAAAGGCCTTCTGTAAATCCAGGTAAACCACATCCACCGACTCTCCTGCTCTTTACTTCCTTAAAGAATTCCAACAGGTTCATCAGGTAAGATCTCCCTTTCACAAAACCATGCTGTCTTCGGCCTGTTTTATCGTGTTCTTCTAAGTACTCAGAAACCTCATCCTTTATAATGGACTAAAATATTACCAACCACTGAAGTCAGGCTAACCAGCCTATAGCTTCCAATCTTCAGCTTTGCTCCTTTCTTGAACAGCGGAGTAATATTTGCAATTTTCCAACTGGGTGAAAGAGATGAATATATTATTAGAACATTATAAAGGTGAATCTGTGAGAATAAAATATTTGAATGAGCATACGTGACAGATATTGAACACTCAGCCTATGGACGGAAAGGGGTAGAGATGGGAAGATGTACTGTAACTCCTGGTGGGATCCGGTTGGAGGTGGCAAAAATATTGATTTCTCTAACTTCAAGTAACCCTTGCATCCCCCTCTCTCTCTCCATCCCTTCCCCACCCAAATCATACCAGCTTCAAAGTCGTCTTGTTGAGCTATTGTCTGTAATACCTTTTCACCTAGCCGACATCTAACAATGGCCTGTTTCCTTTATCATCGTTACTTTTTTGCATATCTCTCATTCATTTGTTCTATATCTCTCTACATCACCGTCTATATCTCTAGTATCCCTTTCCTTTTCTCCAGAGATGCTGCCTGACCCACTTAGTTACTCCAGGTTTTTGTGTCTATCTTTGATGTTGAACACTCTACACGTGTGCGCATTGGTGCCTCAATAGTCCCTCTAGAGGAGGCTGCTGAGACATTGCACTCGAGAGGACCACACTCCCCCACATCCCTTGATCCCAGACCCAACCCACACATTTGCAGGCAGACACTGCCTGGAAGGAGGGAAAGCCCATACGGTGAACATCAATTTTATAATTCTACCTTTATCGGCTTGCGGTGTGTAAGTGCTTGTGTCTGCGCTAAAGAACAATACTGCATGAAGTTATAAAGCTCACCTTAACATAGGTTGTTCAATTGTGTAGAGTGTTTCACTCTTGGCAGATAGGGAATCTGTCACTTCCTACACTTCCTACCAGACTCTTAGTCTGTAAGTTTAGTTTAGTTTAATTTCTAGTTTAGTTTAGTTCAGTTTAGAGATATAGCGCGGAAACAGGCCCTTTGGCCCACTGAGTCCGCACCGACCAATGATCCCCGCACATTATCACTATCCTACACTCGGGACAATTTGTTTACATTTATACCAAGCCAATGAACTTCCAAACCTAAGATAGACACAAAATGCTGGAGTAACTCGGCGGGACAGGCAGCATCTCTGGAGTGAAGGAATATGTAACGTTTTGGGTCGAGACCCTTCTTGAGCGTCACCTATGCCTTCTCTCCAGAGATGCTGTTCGATCCACTGAGTTACACCAGCTTTTTGTGTCTATCTTCGGTTTAAACCAGCATCTGCAGTTCCTTCCTACACATTCTAATTTCTAAGCATGCATGTGTACTTTAGAAATGATGCAAACAAGATCTTGTTGAACGGCGGACTAATATTGAATGCTTATATCTGGTTCTAATTCATATCTTTGAATGAAACAATGAGTAGTGTAGGTCTCTGAGGCAGAGCTGAAGCAAATATGATCCATGACTACCTCAATCTGAAGAAGGGTCTCGACCCGAAACATCACCTATTCCTTTTCTCCAGAGATGCAATCTGACCCGCTGAGATACTCCACTTTTTGGTGCCTATGCAAAATGACTATATATGTTATGTTTGAGTTGAGTTGAAGATATAATAAGTTTGATGATAGAGGTTGGAAATAGAAAATGAATATTTCTGACAGTAATACCCATGCCAAGTCATGTGGAGAATGTACAAACGTCATACAGACAGGATCAAACCCAGGTCTCTGGCACTGTAAGGCAGCAACTCTACCGCTGTGCCACAGTGCCGCCCACAATGAGTAATGATTATCGTTAACATTGTGAAAAAAGCTTCAAATAACAAACTAACAGCCAAATGATTTCCATGTAAATATAATTTTAAAAGTTCCCATTTCTCAATTTTTTATTTTGTCGCTCACTGCTCCAGAAAATATTTAGTTCCAAGCCTGTGATCTGGAGCAGAACCAGAAAAGGACTACTAATATTAAAGATGTGCAGGTGCCATTGATTTTATTTTTCTGCAATGCGCCAAAATTGAATTATTTATGTTTTTTTGTTGATTCACATTTTAATCTGCTTGTCATTTATCTTGGACCTTTAATCTCTATCTTTTCCATTGAAAATAGAAATCTAATCCCCTCGACTTTATTTGAAGTATTTCTACATGAAATCCAATCATCTCAGTTTAAATTTCACTTTATTCACTCATCAGGAGAAGGCCACGAACATAAAAGATCGCTGATAAAATATGCTGGGTATTTTAGACTAATGGATGCAGTTAAGATTTCAGTTTAGTTCAATACCGAAGGAGGAATCTCTAGAAAATATATGAAAATTGGGCAAGTTCTTAATATTGTTTACCCAAGAGCCTCACAAATTGAAAAAGGATGAAAACAAATTAAGCCAACATAGTAAATAGGTTCAGGGGAGAGGGAGACACAAAGATGTGGTAGGGTGAGGTATGAAAACGAGATGTCAAAGGGGATGGAGATCAAGGAAAATGTAGAATAGATCATTGTTAGTTAGGGGAAGGTGACGGCGAAACATACAGAGATGACACTTTAATCAGGAGGACAGTGAGTGATCAGAGAACTAGGTAATTTAAAGTTCTTGTTATAAGAAGCAGCAATTAGATTAGGGATGTATTTAGATTGCAAGGTAGAGATAGTTGGAGCAAAGATAAACAGAGGGTGTTTGTAAACCCGGCTGAGTGCAAGAGAAATGGTCATAAGTCAAGAATAATAAGTGGTGATAATTCACAGCAGCCTTGTACAAAGCAAAATGGGAAATAGCTGTTAAATAAAGGAAGACAAGTCCCTTGTGTCAGATAGATAGAGGCAACTCCCGCAGAGATAAACAGGGCTCAAATACGACAAAGAAAAGTGGGTTATTGGTAAATTCTTGAATAAAAGTATAAAACTAATGTGTTTTAATGCAAGTACCATAAGTGAATGGAAGTTTTGTTTGTAGTATCTCTGAGCTCTCTATCTCAAAGTGCTTTCCCAGTATATACTGTGATAAAGCCTGAATAAACCGACTTGCTCGAGAAAATCACCACTGCCTTATGATAACCCCTTTGATAACCCCTTTTGCCAGCATTTGGCCCATATCTCTCTAAACCTGTCCTATCCATATAGCTGTTTCAATATGTAGGAAGGAACTGCAGATGCTGGTTTACACCAAAGATAGACACAAAATGCTCAGTAGCTCAGAAACTCAGCGGGACAGGCAGCATTTCTGGAGAGAAGGAATGGGTGATGTTTCGGGTCGAGACCCTTCTTCAATCTGTCACCCATTCCTTCTCTCCAGAGATGCTGCCTGTCCCGTTTGAGTTACGCCAGCATTTTGTGTCTACCTTAGCTGTTTAAGTATCTTTTAAATGTTGCTACTGTACCCACCTCTGCCATTTACTCAGCCAACTGTTTCCATATACCAACTATCCTCTGCGTAAAAAACTTGCCTCTCAAATCACATTTTAAACTTTTCCCTCTCACTTTAAATCTATGCCCTCTAGTTTTAGACTCTCCTGCCCTGGGAAAATATGCCTTCCCTTAGGTTTACCCCTCAGCCTCCTTCGCTATGAGGAAAACAGTCCCAGCCTTTCCAGTCTCTCCTTAGAACTTAAGTATTCCAGTCCTGGCAACATCCTGATGAATCTTTTCTGCCCCCTTCTTTAGTTTAATCAAATCCTTCCTATAGTACGCCGGCCAGAACAGCAAACAACATTCCAGGTGCAGTCCTACCAATGTCTTGTACAGCCGCAACATGACATTCAACTTATTTATTTGATGTCTGGTTTGATGTAGGCAACTACGCCATACATCTTCTTCACCATCTTGTCTACCTTTGTCGCCATTTTCAGGGAAGTATATACTTGTCTCAGGCTTGTCATTCGGTTACATCCCTTTGATTTTATTCAAAATGGCAATATTGTCGTCAGATGGTATGTGGTTTCTGGGAAAGAGACCGGTTCACTGTGAGACCTGCTATTCACTCTCTTACAGTGTAACGGCCCCCTTCCCAATTACCTGGTACTATGCCTAACAAGTTGACTTTGGAATGTACACACTACGCAAGCTCCCATCTTCAGTATGTTCCCATTGCAGAGGCAGTATAAATCTTTAAAGGTTAAACTGCATGGCTGAAAACAAAATAATATTGCAAATTACAACTATAGAATAGCTGATTATTTTAAACATTTGAAATGATGTTTGAAATTTTGTTGGAATAATTGCTAATGAGAAATAGTGGGCCAGAAAAATGTTGATGTTTAAACAGGCACCTTGTATTGTAAAGGGGGCTCACACTTTCATGCACATCCTCCTCACTCCCTTGAACAAAAAATTCCATCACATCTGGGTCTTCATGACTTCCAAACATCAAAGGATAGTCAAGTCAAGTCAAGTCAAGTGAGTTTATTGTCATGTGTCCCTGGTAGGACAATGAAATTCTTGCATTGCTTGAGCACAACAGAACATAGTAGGCATTTACTACAAGGCATTCTATAAATATATACACAATGGTCAATATACTGTATTGACCATTGTGTATATATGTTCATCTATCCAGTAAACATTGGATAGATGAAGCCTTTGTTCCACTTGTTTGGTTTGGACTACTGCAGCATTCAAAAGGCAGCATTTGTTTTCAAATTTCAAATACAATAAAATAATCAGCTATTCTATCGTCAGGGGGCTTTTGGGAAACTTTGATACATTGTCAAGTGGACAGGGCATTCACAAAGCCATGACAGGACGTCAAGACTAGAATCCTGTGTAGGAAGGAACTGCAGATGCTGGTTTAAACCGAAGACAGACACAAAATGCTGGAGTAACTCAGCGGGACAGGCAGCATCTCTGGAGAGAAGGAATGAGTGACGTTTCGGGTCGAGACCCCTCTTCAGACTGAAAGTCACAGGAAAGGGAAACGAGAGATATAGACGATGATGTAGAGAGATATAGAGCAAATGAATGAAAGATATGCAGAAAAGTAACAATGATAAAGGAAGCAGGTTATTGATAGATGTAGCTAGGTGAAAATGAAAAGCTGGTGTGATTTGGGTGGGAGAGGGATGGAGAGAGAGGTTACTTGAAGTTAGAGAAATCAATATTCACATCCCTGGGTTGTAAGCTGCTCAAACGAAATATAAGATGCTGTTTCTCCAATTTGCGTGTGGCCTCACTCTGGCAATGGAGGCCAAGCACGGAAATGTCAGTGTGGGAATGGGAGGGGGAATTAAAGTGTTTAGCAAGTGGGAGATCAGGTAGGTACAGGCGGACTGAGCAAAGGTGTTCAACAAAATGATCGCCCAGTCTACGTTTGGTCTCACCTATGTCTAAGAGTCCACACCTTGAACAACGGATAAGTAGACTTGTTCAGTCTTTCAGTCTGAAGAAGGGTCTCAACCCGAAACGTCACTCATTCCTTCTCTCCAGAGATGCTGCCTGTCCCGCTGAGTTACTCCAGCATTTTGTGTCTATGAAAAGAATCCTGATATCTTGGGATGGATAAAGATTATCTCCCTTTAAAAATACTGAAATATCTTTCAATATTGCTATTAGTCTTTAGGGATACATCGTGGAAACAGGCTCATTGACCCACCGAGTCCACGCTGATCAGCGATTACCCCATACACTATTACTATCCGACATACTAGGACAATTAAACATTTACCTGAAGCCAATTAACCTACAAACCAGTATGTCTGGAGTGTGGGAGGAAACCAGAGCACCCGGAGAAAACCCATGTGGTCACAGGAATGTACAAACTCCGTACAGACACCACTAATCTGTCAGCCACTGATTTTCTGTCTGCAACACTTTGTATGACACAAGTATTTTGAATGCACACAACACTTTTGCACACTTAAACATGTTTTTCATCCTTTCTAACATCCCTGCTCCTGTCCAATGGCCCTGCCAGCAAGAAAATCATCAGATCTACGCTAACTAAAAGATCACATCTAAAAATCAAATTTTTGATAAAAATTCAATTAAAATAGTTTTGCATTCTTGCTCGAAACACAATCCCCAGTATGCATGGATTACAGCATGTTGTTACAAATGCCATCGTTAAGGGCATGGCCCACTGTACGAGGTAATTCAAGAGTTCTCCTGAGTTTCCTCTGATTCGAACTCGGAGAATTACGGCAATAGCAGCTCGTAGGTACTCGGGGCTCTCGTGGACATTTTTCAACATGTTGAAAAAACTTCACGAGTTAACGCGTTTCCCCGAGTACCTGCCGTTAGCGATACGAGCCGCTAAGAGACGTCCCGAGCTCCGACGTACCCGCTACGTACATTCTACGTACTTACCACGAGCTCGATTTTTTTTTTAAATCGGGAGAGCTCTTGGGTAAACTCGTATAGTGGGACAGGCCCTTAACCTGTTCTCTGCAGCATTGTAGAGCTTCAATGAAAACATTGTTTCAATATTTTGAAAATAAAACCCTTAAAAGTGTTGTTTAAACCGGCCAATAAAAGTGCCAATTTCTTTCTTTGTTGAAAGCGCATTAATGAATTTTTCGTACAAACCCTCGTGGCTGAGGGGGATACAGATGTGGCAGACCAAACCGAGGAGCCCAGTGCCGGTGGGAGTATCCCGGGAAACCACGGCCGGTAGACTGAGGACCGGCCCGGAAGGTCCAGCTCATCTGTCGGAGACCAGGGACTCTCCTGCCGTAGACGGAGGAGCCACCCACCCGGTAGGCCAGACACACCTGCCTGAGAACGGGGACCTCACACTTCATCAAACACCTCACATTGCTCTGGATTAAATTCCATCAACCATTCCTCAGTCCACCAGGCTAATCGACCAAGATCCTGCTGCAAATTTTCACAACCACCTTCACTATCTGTAAAACCACCCACTTTTGTATCATCTGAAAACCTGCTAATCTTGCCCTGTATGTTCTCATCCAAATCATTGATATAGATGACAAACAGTAATGAGCCCAGCATCGAACCCTGAGGCGCACCACTAGTCACAGACCTCCAGTCCGAAAAGCAACCTTCCACCATCACCCTCTGCTTCCTTCCATGAAGCCAATTTTCTATCCATTCAGCTATCTCTCTCTGGATCCAATGCAATCTAACCTTCCAGAACCGCTTACCATGCAGAACCTTGTTGAATGCCTTACTGAAGTCCATGTACACAACACCTACAGCTCTGTCCTCATCAATCTTTTTGGTCACTTCTTCAAAAAAACTCAATCAGATTTGTGAGACACGAACTCACACGTACAAAACCATGCTGACTATCCCAATTCAGCCCTTGTCCATCTAAATGCCCTGTACTTACTGGAGAGGAGATTTACGAGAATGATCCCAGGGATGATTGGGTTAATATATGATGAGCGTTTGAAGGCACTAGGCCTGTATTCGTTGGAGTTTAGGATGACGGGGGACCTCATTGAAATGTAATGAATAATGAAAGGCCAGGATAGAGTGAATGTGAGAGAGTCTAGGATCAGAGGACATAGCCTCAGAATAAAATGACTTACCTTTAGAAAGGAGATGAGGAAAAATTTCTTAACTCAGAGGGTGGTGAATCTGTGGAATTCCTTGCCACAGACGGCTGTGGAAGCCAAGTCAATGGATATTTCTAAGGCGGAGATTGACAGATTCGTGATTGGTAAGGGTGTCAGGGGTTATGGGGAGAAGACAGGAGAATGGGGTTGAGAGGGAAAGAAAGATCAGCCTGGATAGAATGGCGGAGTAGACTTGATGGACCAAATGGCCAAATTCTGCTCCTATACGTTATGAACATGAACCTTGTAATAGGAGGATTGAATTTAATTGGCCATTCTCTGTCCATTTTACTAGTAATTCAATATCTTGTTATTACCCAAGACTACTCTCTTCACTTTCAACAACCCCATCTGCAGTGCGGTATGCCTCGGGCCATAGGATTTCAATCCCAAAACCAACCTTCCATTATTATCCTCTTCCTTGTAAAAACAAAGCATTTTGGATTGAATTGGCTAATTTAACTTAAGAAGTTCAAAACCTTTTGAAAGAATCTTCCATATAGGACCTTGTCAAAGTCCACATCAACTACCTAGTGCTGTTAGCTTGGAAGTTGATGTTCATGGACTGACAACAAGTAGTTAATGACCGAGAGATCAAATAGGAGAGGAAGAGGTGTAAGCAGCAACTGAGAGAGATTGTATGTGTACGAAGGAACTGCAGATGCTGGTTTACACCGAAGATAGCCATAAAAAGCTGGAGCAACTCAGCGGGTCAGACAGCATCTCCGGAGAAAAGGAATAGATGACGTTTTGGGTCGAGACCCAGATTGCCAGGTTGAGGATGGTGTTGCCTTGTTACATATAGATTCAGAAATTAAGAGAGAAAAACTGCAACAGCTGCCTGAGGCATGGTTACCAATGAAGAAGGAAACGTCCCCGATAAGAGCTCTTATGGCTAACGGAATCAAGGGATATGGGGAGAAAGCAGGAACAGTGTACTGATTTTGGATGATCAGCCATGATCATATTGAATGGCGGGGCTGGCTCGAAAGGCCGAATGGCCTACTATTGCACCTATTTTCAATGTTTTTATGTTTCTATGTAATCATTCACTGATTTTTGCCTTAATAATTGTATTTTATATCGTTCCCCATTTTAGTATAAAAATGTTGTTGTTTTACCTTCCTAAATCTGCAATAAAAGTTGGTGTTGAAAAGCTAACATGATTAATGCAATTTGACCGGTGTTATTCCCTAAGTTTGTGTGGTCAGTTGGGGCAAACGACAACAAAGTTGCTGCTTATGGTTTTTCTTGGGATTTTTGCACCACAGAAGTCTTCATCAATTGAACAAATAAACAAAACCTCAAAGCAAAATATTGTAGAGGCTGCAAACCTGAAATAAAAACAAAAATCTCAAAGAGATGTAGTCTTCAATGGCAAGGAGTGGTGGGGTAGCATAGAGTCATACAGCATGGAAACAGGCCCTTCAGTACAACTTGTTCACGCCGACCAACATGCCCCATCTACACTGGTCCCAGCCATAACCCATCACCCACTAAACATATCCTATCCATGCACTTGTCTCTTAAACGTTCTGATAGTACCTGCCTCAACTACCTCCTCCGGATGCTCGTTGCATACACCCACCACCCTATGTATAAAAAAAGTAATTCCTCAGGTTCCTAATAATCGTCCCTCCATCATCTTAAACCTGCCCTCTCGTTTCTCAATTCCCTTACTATGGGCAAAAGACTGTGGATTTACCTGCTCTATTCCTCTCATGACCTTATATGTCTCCATCAGATCACTCCTCATCCTCCTGCGCTCCAAGGAATAAACTCCTAGCCTGCTCAACCTCTCCCTATAGTTTAGGCCCTCGAGTCCAGGCAACATCCTAATAACGCAATACTCTAAATGTGGCCTCAGTAACATGACCTCGCAGCTTCTATACCCTGTGTCACCAGCAGTACAATGGCAAAGATAAGATTCTAACACTTCTACAAAAATAATTCTGACTTGAAGGATACAAGGTGGCATCTCTGTTGTACTGACTCTGTATAGTCTGCCATTTTACACTTGTATACTTAGTATGATTGTGCCTAATGTATGGTAGAATTGTCACGGAACTATATGCAAAATACAATTTTGCCTGCACTTGGGTACACTTGACAATAAAGTACTATTGAATCATTCAGATCAAGTTGCATCTGTTGAGAGAAACAGTCAGTTGATTTTTCATCAGATAAAAGCATCAAAGCAGGATAGGTACATTCATTTGGATTCCCGAAGAAGAAATTAGTACAAAATAACCAAAACTGCATGCATGTAAATTTCCCAAAGGGGTAGGTTGTAGGCTGAAAAACTGTTTCATGCTTTTGATTCCTGGTTGTTTGGGGAATAGCAGTTGGAACCTGTTCTTCAATTTGTTCCTGATTCTGAATGAGCCCAAGTCATGATAAGGCAGAAGCTTGGAATGAATTACAAGGCTCATTCCGAGTAATCAGAAACAACACTGCTGAAATGACTTACCTGTCTGTTGTGTGGTTTGTGGTGCCTGCTGACTTCGCTGTGCATTGTATTGAACAGTAGCAACAGGCCTGAACTGTTGGGCTGCTGAGGTAGTGTACTGGCCAGATGGGTAGTAATACACTGGCATCTGAAAGATATTTACAGAGGATTTCTAATTTCCAATCTTTAAGTTTCAATCACTAGCAGTTCATTAATAATTATGTGACAAAATATTCAAGAACGTGCGGAGTCATAACTAATTTTGTTGACTGATCACTATAAAAACAGTGTTTCCTGAAAAGCAAATGATTTAATGGATTAAAGTATATTGTTACATCAGGCAAATTACTTTCTCTTTGAAGTAGTCTATTTCCAGATGCATTGTGCTGTCACTAATTTCACAATTGGGTGGAGCTATAACTGGAGCAACTAACTTCTGCATTGTATAGAACGAGAACATAGAAAAGTACATCCAAGGCACAGATCCTTCAGCTCCCCATTACCGTGCTGGCCATGATGCCAATGAGACTAATCCAATCTGCCTGCACATGATCCATATCCCTATATTCGTTGCATGTTCATGCACCTGTCATTTCCGCTTTCATCACCTCTGCGGCAGAGTGGCACACCTGGTAGAGCCACTGCCTCACAGCGACAGAGACGCGGGTTTGATCCTGATCTTGGGTGCAGTTTTAGTTTAGTTTAGAGATACAGCGTGGAAACAGGCCCTTCGGCCCACCGATTCCGCACCGACCCCTGCACATTAACACTGCCCAACACAAGGACAATTTTACATTTGTACCAAGCCGATTAACCTGCAAACCTGCACGGTGGATATAGGGTAGTTAGGGTTCAAGGCGTATGGTATGTTTGCCTTCATTGCCAGGCATTGAATATAAGAGCTAGGAAGTCATGATGCAGCTCTATAAGACTTTGTTTAGGCTACATGTGGAGTATTACATTCAACTCTACTCGTCCCATTACAGAAAAGAAGTGAAGGCTTTGGAGAGGGTGCAAAGGCGGTTTACCACAATGCTACCTGAATTTGAGGCTTTCAGCTACAGCGTTGGATAGGTTTGAATTGTTTTCTCTGGAACATCAGAGATTGCGGGGAGACTTGGTAGAAGTATATAAAATAATGAGTGGCACAGATAGGGTAGGTAGTCAGAACCTTTTTCCCAGGGTGGAAATATCCAACATGAGAGGATGGAGTTATAAGAGAGGGGAGAAGTTGAATGGAGATGTGCAGAGCATGTTGTTTTGCACGGAGAGTGGTGGGGGCCTGGAACACACTGCCAGCAGCGATGTTGGAGGCAGATATAATAGTGGCATTTAACAGTGCAGAGAACAGAGGGATATGGATCATGTGCAGGTAGATGAAACTAGTTTAACTTGACATCATGTTCGGCAAAAACATTCAGTTCAGTTCAGCGTAGTTTATTGTCACGTGTACCGAGGTACAGTGAAAACCTTTTAATGCCTATTAACAATAGATAATAGACAATAGAAAATAGGTGCAGGAGTAGGCCA
Organism: Malacoraja senta; assembly: GCA_038087875.1. Classification (NCBI taxonomy): domain Eukaryota; kingdom Metazoa; phylum Chordata; class Chondrichthyes; order Rajiformes; family Rajidae; genus Malacoraja; species Malacoraja senta. The sequence goes on from CM075977.1 coordinate 95,116,220, forward strand.
TTCGGCCCTTCGAGCCAGCACCGCCATTCATTGTGATCATGGCTGATCATCCCCACTCAGTACCCCGTTCCTGCCTTCTCCCCATATCCCCTGGCTCAGCTATCTTTAAGAGCCCTATCCAGCTCTCTCTTGAAAGTATCCAGAGAACCGGCCGAAGCAGAGAATTCCACAGACTCACAACTCTCTGTGAGAAAAAGTGTTTTCTCATCTCCGTTCTAAATGGCTTACCCCTTATTCTTAAACTGTGGCCCCCGGTTCTGGACTCCCCCAACATGGGGAACATGTTTCCTGCCTCTAGCGTGTCCAAACCCATAATAATCTTATATGTTTCAATAAGATCCCCTCTCATACTTCTAAATTTTAGAGTATACAAGCCCAGCTGCTCCATTCTCTCAGCATATGACAGTCCCGCCATTCCTGGAATTAACCTTGTAAACCAACGCTGCACTCCCTCAATAGCAAGAATGTCCTTCCTCAAATTAGGGGACCAAAACTGCACACAATACCCCAGCCCACACTAGGGCCCTGTACAACTGCAGAAGGACCTCTTTGCTCCTATACTCGATTCCTCTTGTTATAAAGGCCAACATGCCATTCGCTTTCTTCACTGCGTGCTGCACCTGAATGCTTACTTTCATTGACTTATGAACAAGGACCCCCAGATCCCGTTGTACTTCCCCTTTTCCCAACTTGACACCATTTAGATAATAATCTGCCTTCCTGTTTTTGCTACCAAAGTGGATAACCTCACATTTATCCACATTAAACTGCATCTGCCATGCATCTGCCCACTAACCCAACCTGTCCAAGTTACCCTGCATTCTCATAGCATCCTCCTCACAGTTCACACTGCCACCCAGCTTTGTGTCATCTGCAAATTTGTTAATGTTACTTTGAATCCCTTCATCTAAATCATTGATGTATATTGTAAATAGCTGCGGTCCCAGCACCGAGCCTTGCGGTACCCCACGAGTCACTGTCTGCCATTCCAAAAGGGACCCGTTAATCCCTACTCTTTGTTTCCTGTCTGCCGACCAATTTTCTATCCATGTCAGCACTCTACCCCCAATACCATGTGCCCTAATTTTGCCCACTAATCTCTTATGTGGGACCTTATCAAATGCTTTCTGAAAGTCCAGGTACATTACATCCACTGGCTCTCCCTTTTCCATTTTCCTAGTTACACCCTCAAAAAATTCCATAAGATTAGTCAAGCATGATTTCCCCTTCGTAAAACTATGCTAACTCGGACCAATCCTGTTACTGCTATCCAAATGTGTCGCTATTTCATATTTTATGATTGACTCTAGCATCTTCCTCACCACCGATGTCAGGCTAACTGGTCTATAATTCCCTGTTTTATCTCTCCCGCTTTTCTTAAAAAGTGGGATAACATTAGCTACCCTCCAATCCACAGGAACTGATCCTGAATCTATAGAACATTGGAAAATGATCACCAATGCATCCACGATTTCTAGAGCCATTTCCTTAAGTACCCTGGGATGCAGACCATCAGGCCCTGGGGATTTATCAGCCTACAGTCCCATCAGTCTACCCAACACCATTTCCTGCCTAATGTGGATTTCCTTCAGTTCCCCCGTCACCCCAGATCCTCTAACCAGTCAGCAGAAAGACAATACATGATTACAATTGATCCATTTACAGTGTCTAGATAAATGATAAGTGAATAATGTTTAGGAATAGAGATTTAAGAGGCTGAAGAGGCATTATGGACTGAAGGGCCCATACTGTTCCATGTTCTATGTAAGTAACAAGGAACTCTAGCATTTGGTGTCTTTTGTTTTAGCAAAAGATATTGCTGAGGGGAGAATAGTTAATAAGGTTCCGTACGGGGTGCAGCCAGTTGGATCCAAAGCAAGTTGGCAAATTGTTCCAAGCTTGGAGTGTTAATTGGAGATAGATGATGATGGTGGAGGATTGCTTTTGCAATTGGAAGTATGTACCTCATTGGACCATGTGGATTGGTGCTGCAGGCCTCGTTGTTTGTCAAATATATTAAAGGTTAGAATGTATCCGCCTGAATGTGATAACACAAGTACATAGCGTGGTAAAGAAGGCGTATGATATGCTTGCTTTCATCGTTGAGTATAAATGTCAGGAGGTCATGATGCAGCTTTATGGGACTTTGGTTAGGTTACATTTGGAATATTGCGGGCCAAACACCGGCAGATGGCCCGCAATAGTGTAGATGGGGCATTTGGTCGGCACAAGCAAGTTAAACCAAAGGGTTATACGTGCTGTATAACTGACTCTAGGACTCAATGACCTTATGAGTTCTGGTTGTCCGATTATAGGAATGAGGTGGAGGCTTTGCAAAGGATGCAGAGGAGATTTACCAGTATGATTAGGGGATATTAGCTACAAGGAGAGGTTGGACAGATTTGGAATGTTTTCTGTGTAATAGTGGTCGTTCCGGGAATATCTGACAGAAGCATATAAAATGATGAGAAGCATAGATAGGATAGATAGTCAGAACCTTTTTTCCCCAGAGTGGAAAAATCAAATATCAGAGGGCATATTTTTATGGTGTGGTATGTTTAAAGTGCTGTTAAATGTTAAAGGGCCTGTCTCACTTACACAACTTTTTCAGCAACTGCCGGCACCCGTCATAGGTCATTACAGGTCGCCGAAAATTTTCAACATGTTGAAAATCCAGCTGCAACCAGAACAAGGTACGACTCTTTGAGCAACTACTCACGACCATACAGGCTTCACACCGCGACATGTCGCCAGGGTGTTGCCTGTATGGTCGTGAGAGGTCTCCTAGTCACCCATAGAGTTGTGGCGTCTTTCTGGTCGTCGCTGAATTTTCAACATGTTGAAAATTTTCGGCGACCTATGACGGGTGCCGGCAGTCGCCAAAAAAGTCACGTAAGTGGGACAGGCCCTTAAATGATCATCAGAGTGATCTAATCTGGGTGAAGTCACTTTTATGTCGAATTAATGCATGATAAACAGATACTAATACCAAACTGTAATGCAAGCAACACAATGTTTTAATAAAGATTTGCAGAACAAAAAGTGTTTTTCAGATCTTTGCCATTCATGATTAAATTATGCTCTAGTGAACCTTTAAATTAGCAATAACACCAAAGTTATATTCATTTTAAAAGCTGTTAAGTGTGTATTTTTATGCCAATTAGAGACAATTTGGATACGGTTAGAGTGAAGGGCAAGGCAGGCAAACGAAAGCTTAGCTGACGAGGGAAATTGAGACATTGGTAAAAAATAAGAATACATGGAACAGGTATAGGTAGCCGGGATCAAGTGCATCCCTGGAGGAGCTTCTGGAACTAAGGATCAAACTAAATAAGGAAATCAGAAGGGCAAAAAGAGGCCAGGAGATAGCTCTGGCAGATAGCATTAAGGACAATCACAAGACATTTTATAAATACATATGGGGAAAAGGGTAACTAGAGAGAGAGTGGAAATCTTCAGGAATCAAAGCATCAACAGGAGAAAGACAGGAGGATGGAGGAACTTGGGGCAGTCAATGAAAGTGTCTTGAGAGCAGTCAGTATTACGGTCAAAGAGGTGCTGAAGATACTTTCGTGTATGAAGGTAGACAAATCTCCAGGGCCTGATCAGATATATCCGAGGACATTGTGGGAAACCAGAGAGGAAATTGCAGGAGCCCTGGTTGAAATTTAGCAGTCGTCTTTAAATACAGATGTGCTGGAAGACTGGAGGGTGGCAAATGTGCCTCTATTCCAGAAAGGCTGCAGGGAAAATGCTGGGATCTGTAGGCCAGTGAGCATAACATCTGTAGTTGGAAAGTTACTAAATATTCTGAGGGATAGGATATGCTGTACATGCATGTAGATGGACAAGGGCTGTTTAGGGATAGACCGCATGGTTTTGTATATGGGAGGTCGTGTCTTGCAAAACTGATGCAGATTTTTGAAGACGTGACCAAAAAGGTTGATGCAGAGCTGTTGATGTGGTATATATGGACTTCAGCAAAGTATTCAACAAGGTTCCGCATGGTAGGCTGCTCTGGAAGGTTAGATTATATGGGATCCAAATGATAGCAGAATGGATAGAAAATTAGCTTCATGGAAGGAAGCAGAGGGTGATGATGGAAGGTTGCTTCTTGGATTGGAGGCCTGTGACTAGTGGTGTGCCTCAGGGTTCGGTGCTAGGCCCGTTACTGTTTGACATCTAGATCAATGATTTGGATGAGAACGTACATGGCAAGGTAAGCAAGTTTTCAGATGATACAAAAGTGGATGTTTTTGCAGATAGTGAAGATGGTTGTGAAAAATTGCAGCAGGATCTTGATCGATTGGCCAGATGGGCTGAGGAATGGTTGATGGAATTTACATATAAATGTGAGGTATTGCACTTTGGGAAGTCTAACATGGGCAAGACCTACACAGTGAATGGTAGGGCTCTGGGGATTGTGGTGTAGAGCTGAGGGATCTAGGAGTACTAGTGCATGGTTCCTTTAAGGTCAAGTAGGGTGGTCAAAAAGGCTTTTGGCACATTGACCTTTATCAATCAGAGTATTGAGTATAGAAGTTGGGAGGTCATGTTGCAGATGTATAAGACATTGGTGAGGGCACATTTAGAGTATTGTTTTCAATTCTGGGCACCATGTTATTGGCAAGATGTTGTGAAGCTGGAAAGGGTACAGAGAAGATTTACAAGGATGTTGCCAGGACGAGAGGGTCTGAGTTATAAGGAGAGGTTGAGTAGGCTGTTACACTACTCCTTGGAGAGCTGAAGGATGAGGGATGATTTTATAGCAGTGTATGATATCATGAAATAAATAGATTAGGTAGATGCACAGAGTCTCTTGCCCAGAATAGGTGAATCGAGGACCAGAGGACATAGGTTTAAGGTGAAGGGGAAAATATTTAAAGCTATAACTTTTTCAAACAAAGGGTGGTGTGTGATTTGTAACAAACTGCCAGAGGAGGTAGTTGTAACAGGGACTATCCCAACATTTAAGAAACAATTAGGTAGGTACATAGATAGGAAAGGTTTGGAGGGTTATGGGACAAACGCGGGCAGGTGGGACTAGTGTAGCTGGGACATGTTGGCCGTTGTGATCAAATTGGGCTGTATGGCCTGTTTCCCCACTGTATCACTCCATGACCCTATAACTCTAAGACAATGAGATAGGGGTATCAGCATGTCAGCATCTGTTATGTTATACCCACAGCAGCAATAAAAACATACATTCAGATTACCAGGGAAACACACAAACAGTGAGGTATCTTTATTTACAAGTTGTTTCTCATCTACAAATTCTGTCTGTCTTTTAGTGATGCGCCAATCCACATTTTGTTGGAGAATGTGCTGCTATGTAATTCAGAAGTGGACAAAGTCAACAATCATATTCCGTATTCAGTCTCCACAAAGAACATTAGACGAGTCTGACGTAATGCGATGAGTGGGGTTGTTAATTAAGTCTGTGCTGTGTTGGAAGATTGATGGCTAATCAGGCAGGTCCCCTTTAGAAACATAGAAAATAGGTGCAGGAGTAGGCCATTCGGCCCCTCGAGCCAGCACCGCCATTCAATGTGATCATGGCTGATCATCCAGAATCAGTACCCTGCTCCTGCTTTCTCCCCATATCCCTTGATTCCGTTTGCCCTAAGAGCTATATCTCTCTCTTGAATACATCCAGTGAATTGGCCTCCACTGCCTTCTATGGCAGAGAATTCCACAGATTCACAACTCTCTGGCTGAAAAACGTTTTCATCATCTCAGTCCTAAATGACCCACCCCATATTCATAAACTGTGACTCCTGGTTCTGGACTCCCCCTACATCAGGAACATTTTTCCAATCCCTTAAGAATTGTATATATTTCTATAAGATACCCTCTCATCCTTCTAAATTCCAATCAGTTCATTCTTTCATTCTTGTCAGAGAATCATACAGCACAAAAACAGGTTGTTTGCTCGACCGTGTCCCAAATAAGCATGGAATCCCATTTATACGAATCCATGTTTCCAGTATTTGCCCATTGCTTTCTATGTCTTGTGATTCAAGTCCTCTCCTAAATATTGCCCGAGTCTTTGACACCACCACCTCCTCAGGCAACATTTCAAGATTCCAAACAGTCCTTGGTTTAAAAATATTCCTTCTCAGATCCGCACTACCCCCTAACTTTGACATAATAATAAAGCAGACGTCACAGGTTCTACTACATCTACATGGAATTGTAGCCCAGGCATCATTGGATGCCAGTGAGCATGTTTAGGCTCCATGCATTAAAGCATCAGATCTGAAGGTAGGGAAATTGTAGCCTAACCCAAAATACAGGGTCAATCCCTAATTGTTCAATTATGTTTTAATTGAATTGGGTATCGAAAAGTGACACGATGTAAACCAATTTCTTCCCTATTTGACATCTTTATATTGCAAAAATAATCTGACTAGTTCTTTTTAACAAAGTCACTTTCTTGTTAATGAAACTTAAGCCACCTTGTCAATGGATGTTTACTGTTTGAAATGAGATGTAATTTTCATTTTAGATTCAGTTCAACTTTCCTTATATTTAACAAGCCATGCTTATCTGATATCTATCTCATACCTGGGCAGATGGCTGTGGTACAAATCCTTGCGGTGGCTGTAGCACTTGTTGAGACATGGGCTGTCCAGATCCAGTAAAACTACCCGGAGGAAGTTGACTTGTCGATGCCAGAACATAGTTCGATTGTTGGGGTGCATGAGGCAAAATGGCTGATTGATAGACAGAACCAGACGGTGGCTCAGTGGCCTCTCCTGATGACTGTCTGCTTAAACTCATCTGGTTAAACTGCGAGGCCAGGTCTTCTCGCTGTGATGAAGCCATCAAAGAACAATAAGTACTGTCTGCTGAATGATTCCTCGAAGAGGATTAGCAGAAAACATGCAACTTTAAAGAAAAACAAGACCAAACACATATCTATAGAAATATACATGCTGTGCTTGATTTCATGCCATGGTTGTTAACCATTAAAAATGAATAAAGCTCCAAATCAATCTTACCTGCCAACATGGGCTATAGTTAATAAAAACATGTACATGTATAAATATACAATGTACATGTAAAAATGTACAAAAACACACCTTCGCCCATCAGGGATCATTAGATAGTGAGAAGAGGAAGAAGCCGTCATTGGCTTGCTCCTCTTAAACTCACGGCTACTAACGGCGATTGTAATGCCTAAACGCAGACTAAGCTGTTATTAACCAGCCTTTCAAAACATTGCATTTTTTGGCATGTGCATTGAAAAGTGGGGCAGAACTTAATTGGAACATAAAATAGTACAGCACAAGAACAAGCCCTTCTCCCCATAATGTCTGTGTTGAACATAATGTCCAGACTATCACTTATCAACCTCACACAACCCATATCCCTCCACTCCCTGCATTTCCATATGCTATCCGAAAGTCTTTTAAATGCCACTAACATATCAGCTTCAACCACCATCCCCAGCAGCGTGCTCCAGGCACTCACCACCCTCTTTTAAAAAAACTTGGCCCACACATCTCCTTCAAACTTTGCCCCTCTCATGTAAAGCTCTGCCCCCTAGTAATTAATTTTTCTATCCTTGGAAAAAGATTCTGACAGTCTACCCTAATGGGCCTGTCCCACCAACGCGACTTTTTCGGCGACTGCCGGCACCCGTCATAGGTCGTTGCAGGTCGCCAAAAACTTTCAACATGTTGAAAATCCAGCGGTGACCAGAACAAGGTACGACTCTTTGGGTGACGACTCACGGCCATACAGGCTTCACCACATGTCGCCAGGGTGTTGCCTGTATGGTCGTGAGTAGTCTCCTCAGTCGTCCAAAGAGTCGTAGCGTCTTTCTGGTCGCCGCTGGATTTTCAACATGTTGAAAATTTTCGGCGACCTGCGACGACCTATGACGAGTACCGGCAGTCGCCGAAAAAGTCGCGTAAGTGGTACAGGCCCATATCTATGCCTCTCATTATTTCATCCACTTCTATCAGGTCTTCCTGCAACCTTTGGGGTTCCGGAGAAAACAATCCAAGTCTGTCCAATCTCTCCCTGTAGCTAATACCCACTAATCCATCATTCCCGTAAACCTCCTCTGCACCCTTTCCAAAGCACATTCTTCCTGAAACGTGGAAACCGAAACTGCACACAATACTCCAAATGCAACCTAACCAAAGTCCGTCTGGAGGAGGGTCTCGACCCGAAACGTCACCCATTCCTTCTCTCCAGAGATACTGCCTGTCCCGCTGAGTTACTCCAGCTTTTTGTGTCTATCACAAAGTCCTATAAAGCTGCATCATGACTTCTTGACTCTTACACTCCATGCCCCGACCTATGAAAGCCAGCATACCCTATGCCTTCATTAACATTTGATTGTATGTAATATCCAAAACACAATAGCAAGGGCAGCACGGTGGTGCAGAGGTAGCGTTGCTGCCTTACAGTACTTGCAGCGGTGGAAACCTGGCCTCCATCCCGACTACGGGTGCTGTCTGTACGGAGTTTGTACGTTCTCCCTGTAAGTGTTTTCTCCGAGATTTTTAGTTTCCTCCCACACTCCAAAGACGTACAGGTATGTAGGTTAATTGGCTTGGTAAATGTAAAAATTGTCCCTAGTGTGTGTAGGATAGGGATAATATGCAGGGATCGCTGGTCAGCGCGGACTCGGTGCGCCGAAGGGCCTGTTTCCATGCTGTATCTCTAAACAAAACTAAACTTAAAAGTTACAGTCTGTTTATTCCTCTATTTGTAGTTCCACTGAAATGAACGGAAGTACAAATTGGTGTAATAGTAAAATAATCTGCCTTTTGCTATCACCAGGTTTTTCCTCTGCTGTGTCAGAATCAACTCCTTGCAGAGGTGGGGAAGGGAATGGTGTGGTAGGTGATGGATATGGATAGCATTTAATCTTAACATTTTTGATGTTGTCCAGTCTGTTATTTCAGCTGGAATGCAAAATGAAAAGGCTTTAAACTATTTTAATTTTTTAGATATTTATATCTCAATGAACCACTGAGAGTAATTTTTCATGTGCATTCAACGGGCCTTGTAACATAAAATAAAATGTAAGATATTATTTTCTGCTCTCACAGTATGAATAAATCGTTTTACTAGCATGTTTTCCTTTTGTCAATGATAATTATTACCGTTTTGATTTATCCTTAACACACTCAAGCAACTCCCTCATTCACAAATATTTTGACAAGTAATGTCATAAGTGATAGGAGCAGAATTAGGCCATTCGGCCCATCAAGTCTACACCCCCATTCAATAATGGCTGATATATCTCTCCCTCCTAACCCCATTCTCCTGCCTTCTCCCCATAATCCCTGACACCCGTACTGGATTCATCAAGAATCTATCTATCTCTGCCTTAAAAACATCCATCGACTTGGCCTCCACAGCCTTCTGTGGCAAAGAATTCCACAGATTCACCACCCTGTGACAAAATAAATTCCTCCTCAACTCCTTCCTAAAGGAATGTCCTTTAATCCTGAGGCTATGACCTTTGGACCTCGACTCTCCCACTAATGGAAACATCCTCTCCACATCCACTCGATCTTTCACTATTCGGTAAGTTTCAATGAGGTCCCCACTCATCATTCTAAACTCCAGCGAGTACAGGCCCAGTGCCATCAAATGCTCATCATATGTTAACCCACTCATTCCTGGGATCATGCTTGTAAACCTCCTCTGGACCCTCTCCAGAGCCAGCACATCCTTCCTTAGATATGGTGCCCAAAGTTGCTCACAATATTCCAAATGCGGTCTGACCTGCGCCTTATAGAGCCTCAGCATTACATCCCTGTTTTTGTATTCTAGCCCTCTTGAAATAAATGCTAACATTGCGTTTACTGTATAGAATTAGCGTCTAACATGAACTGTCAACACCAATTAATACAGTGAACAATTACCACTGAAAGTGAAGCAAAACACACAAACAAACTTAAGATACATTTATACACACATTGCAAATATTATAATTAATGGGTAGAAGCAGCAAGTGAAACTATACAAGTACCACTGGAAACTGTTGTGTTGGCGAAACAGGCAGCAGGTGCTGGGAAGGATAAGAAGCTGTTGGGTACTGGGCAGACTGGGACGTAGACTGCATTGCTTGAACTGGCTGAGAAAAGAATTCAGAAGCAAAGTCAAATATTGAATTTACAGTTCAGAGTTCTACAAAGTACAAAATGAGGGGATACGAGAAACCGCAGATGATGGAATCCTGAGCATAAAACAAGGAGAAACTCAATGGTCAGAAAGCACACTAGAAGGAATGGATAGATTAGGCTACAGGCTGCGATCCGACCTCAGATTAATTGGAGTAAGGTGGAGAAAGCTGGTAAAGGGAGATGGGGAGGGGCAAAGCCTAGCAAGTGATAGATGGACATAAAACGCAAGAGTAACTCAGCGGGTCAGGCAACATCTCCGGAGAAAAGAAATAGATGACGTTTCGGGTCGAGACACTTCTTCAGACTGAGAGGGAAACTAGAGATTTCCAGCATACACCTGTACGAGGTGCGTCCAGCTGTAGTTCCTTATCAACCATGTTAGGGAATTGGAGCAGCAGCTGGATGACCTGTGGATCATCCAGGAGACTGAGGAGGTCATGGATAGAAAGTTACAGTGAGGTGGTTAGGCCGAGGGTATGGCAGAAAGTAGATGGGTGACACGAGGAAAGGGAGTATTCCCTCAACAACAGGGTAGGCCCCTTTGTATACTGTGGGCGGGGGGTGAGATGACCAGTCAGGGCAGAGCGGTCAGATCTGTGGCTGGCTCTGACTGAGACACTGCAAGGAAGGCTGTAGACAGGCAGAGCCATAATGATAGGAGACCCGTGAGTTAGGGGGACAGGCAGGAGATTCTGTGACAGCAAAAGAGACTCCAGTATGGTGTAGTAAGAAAGAACTGCAGATGCTGGTAAAATCGAAGGTAGACACAAAATGCTGGAGTAACTCAGCGGGTCAAGCAGCACCTCTGGAGAGAAGGAATGGGTCACATTTCGGGTCGACTGAAGAAGGGTCTCCACCCGAAACGTTACCCATTTCCTCTCTCCAGAGATGCTGCTTGAGCCGCTGAGTTACTCCAGCATTTTGTGTCTACGTCCAGTATAGTGTGTTGCCTCCCTGAAGTCAGGATTCCGGATATCTCGGAGCCACTGCAGAACATTTTCAAGAGGGTGGATGAGCAGCCAGCAGTTGCTGTGGACATTGGCACAAATTACATCGGTTGGAAAAGGAATGAGGCCCTGCAGATGGAAAACAGCGAGCTTGGAAAACGGTTAAAAACCAGGACCTCGAGGATAGTAATCTCCGGATTGTTGCAGGAGCCACTTGGTAGTGAGGGTTTGAACAGGAAGATGGGAAAGGTGAATGTGTGGCTGAGGAGTTTGGTGCAGGGGCCAGGGATTCTGATTGTTGGACTATTGGGACCTTTTCTGGGGCAGAGGTGACTGGTACAAGAGGGTCAGGTTGCGAATGCTACTCGGGAGGTGTTTAAACTAGAATGGCAGAGGCACAGGATCTAATGCAGGAGTGAGGCTGGAAGTTGGAATGGAAGGTAATGAAAGCAAATGCAGTACAGAGGATAGGCAGGAGCATGGCAGGCAGCGAGGCAGGACGGTCAGTTTAAGTTGCATTTATTTCATTGCATGAGACCTGATGGGAAAGCCGGACGCACTCAGGGCATGGATAGGTAGGTACGTGCGAATGGGAGGTTATAGCCATGGTAGAAACCGGGCTAAGGGAGGGACAGGACTGGTAGTTTAATATTCCAGGGTGTAGGTGCTACTGATGGGATAGAAGTTTGGGTAATAAGAGGGGGGGGGGAGTTGCTTTATTGATTAAGGAGAATGCCACAGCATGTTATGCTGCCCATGACCTTATACATCTGCATAAGATCACCCCTTAGATTCCTGCGAACCAAGGAATATACTCCTAGTCTGCCCAACGTCTCCATATAGCTCAGGTCCTCACGACCCATGCGATCTAACCTTCCAGAGCAGCCTGCCATGCGGCACTTTATCAAATGCCTTGCTGAAATCCATATAGATCATGTCTGAGGCCTGCTCTCATCAATCTTTTTGGTTACTTAAAAAACTCAGATTTGTAAGACATGATCTCCCATGTACAAAAGCAGGGTGACTTTGCATTTAAATCTTATCCTTCAGAATCTTCTCCAGTAACTTACCTACCACAGATGTTAGGCTCACTACTCTATAGTTCCCAGGCTTTTCCTCACAGCAATTCTTAAATAGAGGCACAACATTAGCCACCTCACAGTCTTCCGCCACCTTATCCATGTCTAATGATGATTCATAAATCTCAGCCAGGGCATCTGCAATTTCTTTAGCTTCTCACAATGTCCTTGGATATATCTGATCAGGGCCAGGAGATTAATCTACCTTTGTACACCTTAGGATATCCAGCATCTCTACCGTAATATGAACTGTCCTGAAGACGTCTTCAATAACTGTCGCAAGTTCCCCAGTCTTCATGTCTTTCTCCACGGTAAAAACAGAGGAGAAATACTCATTCAGGACCTTGCCCATCTCCTGCGGCTCCACACACAGATGCCTACTTTGCTTTCTGCAGGGCCCCATTCTCTCTCTACTCACCCCCTTTCCCTCAATGTGCCTCTGGGATACAGAGGTAAACCAGAGCACTTGGGGAAACCCATGCAGTCGCGGGCAGAATGAGCAAGCGCAACACTGAAGTTGTCAGACTCTGCCTTGTATCCAGGCCCGGAGGCAAACACACTCAAGTACATTTAAATTTGACACCGGCTGAATAATATGGTAATAATATGGTAAACAAAACTGAGCCCGAGTGGCCAATTTCAGCCAAACAATGCCAAAGTAATGAATGAAGAATGAGATTGTGAGTGCGGTAATCCACATGCAATTTGTCAATTTGATAAGTACAAAAACAGTACTATTCACCTGTGGAATGAGGTGGCTGGGTATCTGCTGCTGCTGCTGCTGTGACTGTGGAGGAGGCTGCTGCTGGCTCTGTCCAGGACGTGAACTACGAACCGAGTGTGAGCCGGCCGGAGGATTATAAATTGCTGGTGTGCCATCGGGATTCACAAAGGGTTGACCTGTAATACGTGCAATAAACTCAATCAATGCAACAAAAAGAATCGGTCAATAATTAAACATATAAAAATTCAGATTAAATATCTGTTGGACAAGTGCAGCATAAACTGGATTGGTCTTATATTCACTGGAATTTAGAAGGGTGGGAGGGGATCCTTGGATGTGAATACTTGGCCAATAAACTTACTCATTCATTCATTATAGAAACATATAAAATTCTTAAGGGATTAGACAGGCTAGATGCAGGAAAAATGTTTCCGATGCTGGGGAGACCAGAACCAGGGGTCACACTTTAAGAATAAGGGTTAGGCCATTTAGGACTGAGATGAGGAAAAAGTTTTTCACCCAGAGAGTTGTGAATCTGTGGAATTCTCTGCCACAGATGGCAGTGAAGGCCAATTCACTGGATGTATTCAAGAGAGAGTTAGATATTGCTCTCAAGGCTAACTGAATCAAGGGATATGGGGAGAAAGCAGGAAGGAGATACTGATTGTGGATGATCAGCCATGATCATATTGAATGGCGGTGCTGACTCGAAGGGCCTAATGGCCTATTCCTGCATCTATTTTCTATGTTTCTATGGAAACTGAACTCCTATAATCCTGCACGGAGGCATAATGCGAGAAAACATCCTGCTCACATTTTATACTTCCAGTTTTTGTCCTTGGAAGTATTAAAGGTGTTAATGTTAAGCATAACTATATCTGGTGCTCCATTTTGTTTCAAAGAAGGTACAGTTCTAACAATACAGTTACACATAAGGTGTAACAAATTATCTTGACAAACCTTCCTTCCCTTCCACATTCAATCTCAAATATGCTTTTTTTTCTGTATGGCTGTATGATAATTCACATATCACTGTACCTTTTAATTGGTACGTGACAATAAAAGACGTTTGAAACCTTTCAAAACACTCTGGAAGTGGCGGCGCCTAACGGCAGCGGCTCGACTGCAGCCCGTCTGTCTTTTTTTTAATTTTTGTCTAGTTAAATGTAGTTGTTTGTGTTTTTTTATATTGTTTTTGACTGTGTATATGTGGGGGGCGGGGGAAACTTAAAAAAATCTCTTCCCTGTATGGAGGACCCGACCTTTCTCTGTCGGGTCTCCGTTGTCGTTGGGGCCTAGCACCGTGGAGCGGCCTCCAACCGGAACGACCTGGGGCTCCAGTCGTGGAACCTGCGGACTACTCACCATCGTGGAGCTGGCCGAGTTCGGAGTATGGAGAGCTGCGGTGACGCGCGCCTGTGACCCGACCCCGGAGATTCGGAGGCTCCAGCCGCAGGTCTGGTGGACGGTAACATCGGGAGCTCGCGGGTCCCTGGTGGGAGACCGCTTTTCGGGGCTCCCGCAACGGCAACTTCTCCCGCCCGAGTTGCGGGGCTGAAGATGACCTGGAGCTGGGTCTAACATCGCCCGGCGCGGCTTTAATGGCCGTGGGACTTGCTAGCGCTACCGAGGGCTCCAACATCCAGGCACGGAGGGCGGCCTTGCATTGCCCGGCGCGGCTTTAATGGCCGCGGGACTTATTTTCCATCGCCCGCCGGGGGCTCTGACTCTGACATCGGGAGGAGAATGAGGAGTGCAGGGGAGAGATAAGACTTTGCCTTCCATCACAGCGAGGAGGAGATTCGCTGTGATGGATGTTTGTGTAAATTGTGTTGTGTCTTGGTTCTTTTTACTTGTTTGTATGACTGCAGAAACCAAATTCCGTTTGAACCTCATTTGAAGTTCAAATGACAATAAATGGTATTGTATTGTATTGTATTGTATTATTTAATAGTTCAGCAGAGAGAACATGAAGCTCAAGTGCCAAGAAGCTCAAACTATGGCCGCTATTAGTAATATTTAAACAATGATATAAAGATACATACATATTAATGTCTAATTGAAAATCTCAAGAAGAACTCCAACTACACAAAAATGATCCCAGAAAGTTTCTCATAAACTCAATTTATGGTCATTCATTTTCCACGGAGAAGAAAAAATACAGTTTTAAACATTCTTGCCACACAATACATATTTGTATATTTACAAAAATAAACATTTCAGCATATTACAACAACTTAGGCTTTTTCTTTCCTTTCCTGGTTTTCACAGGCATATCCAGAAAGCTTATCAACTAAAAGGCATAATATTATATTTTGCAGTCTTGCAATAAACTATTAATTATAGAGGGCCCATCATACTGCTTTGATATTTTACGAGCCATCAGTTGATGTAACAGTTGCACTTACCTGTGTGTGGGTTTAACAGCAGACTGCCAGGTGGTATTCCTGTCGCCTCCAAAGGGAGCAAGATGTAACTTGTGTTAGTGGATGCCACTTGTCCACCCATTCCACCATCTGGGTAGGAGACTGGCCCTGTAGAGTTGACTGAAACAGGGATAACATTTGCACTTTGCAATGGCTGATGGCTCCTTGACAATGAACCTGATGAGCCAGCACTACTGGAAGACTCGGAACCTAGAGAATGTAAAATAAGTTTTAAACTTAGCAAAGGATATTCTGCAAACAATAATTCATTTTCTAACAATATGCATATTTTTTCCAAAACTCAATGAGAGTACCTCACTCCCTTTTTTAATGCCACAGGAGAATGAGCGGCACAGTGGGGCAGCTGGTAGAGTTGCTGCCTCACGGCGCCAGAGACCTAGGTTTGATTCCGACCTTGGGTGCTATTTTTGTGGAGTTTAAGTGATAAAATCAGAAATGGCCTGGTGCTCATCTGTGGTCCAAGGATAAGTAGGAGGAGGTGTCAGAGAGCTGGAAAATTCTCTCCAGTTGCTTCCTTAATACCGACCTGAGACTCGGTTGCGTACAATTTACTGGATAATCTTTATTTCCCTTCGCCAACAGTCTGTCTGTCCTTTCCTTCATTGTGTTTTAATTGTATGTGTTAAATGTATGTTTTTAGTGTTCTTTAGCTCGTTTTATGTGGGGGGTGGGGGACATTTTTTCTAATCTCTTACGTCGACAGAGATGTGATTTTTCTCCGTATCGTATCTCCGTCCACACTGCGGATAAACATCGAGGAATTGGTGGCCTTTGCTGGAGACCAATTTTGAGAGCTCCTCCATGGTCGCCTGTGGACTAACCATCACAGAGCTCATGATCCCTTTGCCAGGGGTCGACCACGGAGCTCCAGTTGTAGGCTCTTGCGGACTTAACATCATGGAGCCCGCGGTCTCTGTTCAAAGACCGACTTCGGGAACTCCGAGCCACGGGAGTTTTGACCGCCCCGACGCGGGAGTTTCGATCGCCCCGAGGCAGGAGCTTCGATCGCTCCGACGAGGGGCCTTCGGCCGCCGGTTGCGGGAGCTTCGATCGCCCCGACGGATGGTTCGACTGCCCCGACCGCAGGAGAACAAAAGAGGAAAACGATTGGACTTTATTGCCTTCCATCACAGTGAGGAACGTGGGGAATCCGCTGTGGTGGATGTTTATGTTAACTTTTATGTAGTTGTGTGTCTTGTTGCTTCTTTTTTAATATGGTTGTATGGTAATTCGAATTTCACTGTACCTTAATTGGTACACGTGACAATGAACTGACCTTGGCCTTGAAAATTTGAGATAGAGGTGAAGATACAAGAGGGGGAGGTGCTGAATTGATTTAGCAGAACATCACGATCGTCATCTGAGATGACAACTGATCGTCATCTGGGATGTTAACTTTTATGCAGTTTTTTAAAATCATATGGCTGTCTGGTAATTCGAATATCACTGTACCTTAATTGGTACAGGTGACAATAAAAGACCTTTGAAACGTTTGAAACCTTTGAAAGCTTTGAAAAGACCAATGTCTGCAATGGGGTAGAGGTGAATTGGACAGTAGTTTATGGAAGGAATGTTCAGAAGCTTGATAACAGAGGGGAAGAAGATGCTTCCGAGTCTGGTGGTGAGTGCTTTCAAGTTTCTCTACTTTCTGATGAATGGGAGCAGGGAAAACAAGGTATGACTGAGGTGGGACAAATGTTTAATTATGTTGGTTGCTTTTCTGAGGCAGCGTGAAGTGTAGATGGAGTCCACAGCGGGAAGACTGCTGCGTGATGAACTGGGCTGCATTTACAATTCTGCGTAATTTATTGCAGTCGTGGGCAGAGCTGTTCCCAAACTAGGCTATGATGCAATCCAACATTATAGCCCAGGATAATGGGGTTAGGAGGGAGAGATAGATCAGCCATAATTGAATGGCGGAGTAGACTTGATGGGCCAAATGGCCTAATTCAGCTCCTATCACTCATGGTCTTATGAATGTGCTTTCTATGGTGCATCTGTAACAGTGTGCTTCCCATGGTGCATCTGTAATCCTGATTTGTGATGTCATATAAGGATAGGCTGTACCAAAGATAGTATCTTTGGGCTGTACACTGTAAATGACCCGATGGGCTGTTGATCAACAGAGAGACCTTGCTCATAGAGTCATAGTCATAGAGTGATACAGTGTGAAACCAGGCCCTTCGGCCCAACCTGCTCATCCATTGCTCTTTGAAACTTGCAACACAGGTCAACAGGGTGGTAATGAATGCAAAAGCATATTTGTTGCCAGACAGGGCACAGAAATATAAAAATTGCGGCATCATTTTAGAATTTATATAACATTGGTTCAGCTACAGTAGGTGTTTTAGGTACAATTTTAATTGCTATGCTATAAGAAGGATGTACTTGTACTGGAGAAGATGTAGAGGAGATATTCCTTCAATAAATGCCCATATTGAAGGACCTTAAAGAGACATTGGAAAGGCTGGGTTTGTTATCCCTGGAATGAAAGAGAATGTGGGATGAATTAATAAAAGGCACAGATAGGGATCCCATAGTGGAGTTTAAAACAAAAGGATTTGAATGGTTTCAAAGCGGAAAGATTTTCCACAGAGATAGTGGCTGATATCTGGAACATGCTGCCAGAGGAAATGGGGTGGGATAGATACTGTCGATCACAACAAGAAAGAGTAGCCACCGCATGAAAGACCATGTATCAAATGCAGGCAAACAGAATTCTTAGAGTCATAGAGTCATAATGATACATAAGATTGGAGAATGCAACATTCCTACATAGAGTCATAGAGTGATACAGCGTGGAAACAGGCCCTTCAGCCCAACTTACCCACACTGGCCAACTTGTCCCAGCTACACTAGTCCCACCTGCCCACGTTTGGTCCATATCCTTCCAAACTTGTCCTATCCATGTACATCCACCACCCTTTGTGTGAAAAAGTTACCCCTCAGAATCCTATTAAATCTTTACACCTTCACCTTAAACCTATGTCCTCTGGTCCTCGATTCATCTACTCTGGGCAAAAGACTCTGTGCATCTACCCGATCTATTCGTCTCATGATTTTATATACATTGAAATTTCATATGCATTGAAATACAGTTGGCTTGGATGTAGGCGGACTGAAAAGCTCGTTTTTTGTGTTTTATGATGGTCTGACTATATAACTGTTACTGAAAACCCAAATACCAATAGCATACAAGATAACAGGCAGCAGCAGGTCTAATAAGGTTGTCGTTGTTGGGGATATTAACTTTCCCAATATTGACTGGGAATGCCATAATGCAAAAGGTTTAGACGGGGTGGAATTTATAAAATGTGTTCAGGAGTTTCCTCTGGCAATATGTAGAGGGCCCCACATGGGAGATGGCAACACTTGATCTAGTCTTGGGAAATTGGGAGGGTCAAGTGGATGAAGTATTCATGGATGAGCCTTTCGGGACCAGCGACCACTGTTCTAATAGATTTAAAATAGTTATGGATAGGGGCACAGGTTAAAAAGCAAAATTGGGGCAAAGCCAACTTTGAGGGCATGATATCTTTATCCATCTTTATATGATCACCCCTCAGCTTCAAAGAATAAACACCTGGTCTGCACAACTTCTGCCTTTAGCTCACGCCCTCGAGTCCTGGCAACATCTTTCCTCTGGCAATCATCTTGCCTATAGCATGGTGACCAAAAATTAACACAATGCTCGAAGTGTGGCTTCACCAACACATTGTACAACTATACCCACACCAATGTTTTGTACAAGGTGTAGTGGCCATTTGGCTTGTTTTGCTTGTCATTAATGATGGCATGTCTCTTTAAATTTTACTGCCTGTTATATTGTGGGTGGGATTTATGACGTATTTTTGGGCGTGTTTTGGGTTATGTATCTTGCGCAGAAGCTTAGTTTTTAGTTTTAGTTTGGAGGAGCACAGAGAAGGTTTACCCTTCGACCATGTGAAGTGTAAAGGAGACACGAGGAGTTTTCTAATGTTTCAAGCAATAAGCTGGAGTTCGATAAAGATTGTAGTAACGAGTCGGGAGAAGTTTGGATGTATCTGAATGTTTTTCATCAACAATAAAGAACATTAATCAAAAGACTGTGTTTTGGAAGACTTATCTGTGAAGAAGCTCTGAAGGTCTGTGTGGGTGAGCTCGCATGCGTATCGAAGATATTCCCCTTAACCATGATGTCCATTTAGCGGCTAGAGGATTAATTTCTCGAACTATATAAAAATCTGCCGCAACACAAGGTAGACACAAAAATCTGGAGTAACTCAGCGGGACAGGCAGCATCTCTGGAGAGAAGGAATGGGTGACGTTTCGGGTCGAGACCCTTCTTCAGACTATAATTCTCCAACATTTTCGCCACCTCCAACGTGATCCCACTACTGGCCACATCTTCCCATCTCCACCCCTTTCTGCTTTCCGCAGAGACTGTTCCCTCCGAAACTCCCTGGTCAACTCGTCCCTTCCTACCTAAACCACCCCCTCCCCAGATACTTTCCCCTGCAACTGCAGGAGATGCAACACCTGTCCATTTACCTCCCCCCTTGACTCCATCCAAGGATCCAAAGTCTTTCCAGGTGAGGCAGAGGTTCACTTGCATCTCTTCCAACCTCATCTACTGTGTCCGCTGTTCCAGGTGTCAACTTCTCTACATTGGCGAAACCAAGCGCAGGCTCGGCGATCGTTTCGCTGAACACCTCTGCTCCGTCTGTCTTAACTAATTAACTTACCTGATCTCCCGGTTGCTCAGCACTTTAACTCCCCCTCCCATTCCAATCTAACCTTTCTGTCCAGGGCCTCCTCCACTGTCAGAGGGAGGCCCAGCACAAATTGGAGTTACAGCACCTCATATTTCGCTTTGGTAGTTTACACCCCAGCGGTATGAACATTGACTTCTTTAACTTCAAATAGCCCTTGCTTTCCTTCTCTGTCCCCTCCTCCTTCCCAGTTCTCCCGCCAGTCTTACTGTCTCCAACTTCATTCTATCTTTGCCCGCCCACTCCCCTGACACCAGTCTGAAGAAGGGTCTCGACCCGAAACGTCACCCATTCCTTCTCTCCAGAGATGCTGCCAGACCCGCTGGGTTACTCCAGCATTTTGTGTCTAGCTTCACAGCATGACCCTATGACTCTTCTGAATTAAAACCCACATTTCTTCATTTAGATTCAGCGGAGGGGATCAAATCTATCAGCGGACAACATGTATGGCTAAGCAACATGTTCAGAAACAATTAAAACGTGTACTGTCGTAACAATTACTATGCAGTCTGTTATCATTGTTAATGCATTGACTTAGCGACTTCAGTCTGTTTATGTTATTTCCGGTTTGCCATAACAAAATGCAGTAGAACGACAGAACCTGTTGAATACCAGCTACCTGTTTTAGAAAGTTTGCCCGTACTCCTGTTACTGTTTGTGCTGTCGCCACGAGTTAATACCGTTATGCCACCGATACTTGCTGTCTTTGTCACGGGAAGCTTCAAGTTTCGATTTGAGCTATCGGAGTCAGTGCTACTCCAGGGGCGTTGGTCAGTCCACTTCACGTCAGTCTCTGTGCTGCTCTGGCGACTACTTGATATTTTCCCTGTCGCATCTCTATTATCCAGGGTATCCAGAAAACAAAACAAAAGATCATCAGTATTAGTTATGTTACCAAATTAATTGAAATCTTACTTTCACGTGTCTCGTAACAAACCTAAATAGCTGCCTCTTTTTCTGTGTGTCACTGGATGTATTGATATCCTCTAGAGTTCGCCTGGAGAAAACAAATAACTGGTCAAATAATTCGACAATTAATAATCTGCTTCTCTTTATACAAATATCTTTCAAGGTGACAGAAAATTACAAACATTCCTGAAACCTGTCACAATCAACATCAAATGGGAGCACAAAATTCCCCTCTCTCTCTGTCCCTCCCCCTCCCAAGCCGTTGTATCAGCTTCAAAGCTGTCTTGTTGCGACTCATTGTCTGTAACTCATTTTCACCTAGGCCGTAGCTATCAATGGCCTGTCTCCTTTATCATCGTTACGTTTTTGCATATCTTTCATTCATTTGCTCTTTATCTCTCTATATCACCGTCTATTTCTCTTGTTTCCCTGACTCTTAGACTGAAGAAGGGTCTCAACCCAAAACGTCACCTATTCCTTTTCTCCAGAGATGCTGCCTGTCCTGCAGAGTTATTCCAGCTTTTTGTGTCTATCTTCAGTTTAAACCAGCATCTGCAGTTCCTTTCTGCACCAATGTTAATGTTTAGGAAAGGGAAGACATTTCCCCCTTTATACTCTGTAAACAAATGCATCCAGAGGGCTCTCTTTGCGATCAGATTGAATATAAAAAAGTGCCAGAACTACTGGCAAAGGGTTATTGATCAAAAGATGATGATTAATACACGTGCATATGGAAAGGAGAGGGAATACATGACAAAATTGGGTTTAAATCTTCCTCCAGCCTGATTTCACTATGCAAAGTCGCATAATGGTGGAATATGGTACTAACATGTTATAATTAATTATGGCAAATCCTACTGACATTTATGTTGATAGAAGCTTTCTGAAGGGCCTGTCCTACTTTCCCGAGTTACTCACGAATTCTCCCGAGTTTTCCCCTTGATTCAAACTTGGAGAATTACGGTAATAGCCAGCTGTAGGTACTCGGGGCTATTTTTTTTTACTCGTGGGCATTTTTCAACATGCTGAAAAAATGTCCCGACTTACCTGACGCCCCGAGTACTTACGGCTGACATTACGAGCCGCTACGGACTCCTATGGCCTCCTACGGACTCGCTACGGACATTCTCCGAGTTTGAATCAAGGGGAAAACTCGGGAGAATTTGTGAATAACTCGGGAAAGTGGGACAGGGGCTTAACAGAACAACTGTGATGAAGGACTGGGTGTGTTAAATATGTACAGTATCTTATCAAGACATATGGAATGTCAAGTGCCTTTTATATAACCACAAGTTTTGCAACAAACAATAAAATAAAAGTTGCAAATGAGTGGAAATAACTAGAGGGGTATGTTCCAAGCACAGGGGCAGAAGGGTCTCGACCCGAAACGTCACCCATTCCTTCTCTCCGGAGATGCTGCCTGCACCGCTGAGTTACTCCAGTATTTTGTGTCTTTCTTCACAGAGGCATTGGTGCACAGATCACTCCATTTGTGAAAATAGTACTCTACCGCTGGGGTTTCTGATTTTGAGAACTAACCAGCAAACCAAAAATAAGAATACTTTGCATTCCTTCCTGTAAACATGATGCCTCTCAATTATTCTTCAAGCTAAGAATCTGGCATTTAACTCAAATGTTTAAAACATTATGCAGGGTTTTAATTAGGAAAAACAAAATTTTCTGTTAACTCTACTTAATATGCGGGATAAAGGAAAACTATCTGGAAATAGACACAAAATGCTGGAGTAACTCAGCGGGACAGGCAGCATCTCAGGATGGATGGAATGGGTGACATTTCGGGTCGAGACCCTTCTTCAGACTGAGAGTCAGGGGAGAGGGAGACACAGAGATATGGAAGGGTAATATGTGATAACGAGACATCAAAGGGGACGAAGATCAAGGAAAATGTAGAATAGACCATTGTTAGCTAGGGGAAGCTAACAACGAAGCATGCAAAGATCATATTTAATCAGGAGGACAGTCAGACTGGTTGGAGAACTAGGATGGGGGAGGTTTGGAGAGAGAGGTAAAGCACGGGTTACTTGAAGTTAGAGAAGTCAATATTCGTACCGCTGGGGTGTAAGCTGCCCAAGTGAAATATGAGGTACTGTTCCCCCAATTTGTGTTTGGCCTCAAGGAGGCACAGGACAGAAATGTCAGTGTGGGAATGGGAGGGGGAGTTAAAGTGTTGAGCAACCGGGGGATCAGGTAGGTTTAGGCGGACTGAGCGGAGGAGTTCAGCGAAAACTATCTGGAATTTAATAGCAGCTTGTGGCCAGGATAATTATCAACATAGAGGCACCCTGGGATATAGAAGACCTGTCTAACTGGAATTTGACTACTCAAATTCTCCCATAAATCCCAGAACTTTTTGAGATAGTAACAATAATGTTACATGGCATTCATTAACAACTGGATAAAATATAGATTCCATTAGTTTTGTTATTGCTAGCGAAATAAAAACTATGATTTCACTATGATCCAAGTAGCTATTATAGAAGATAGACACAAAATGCTGGAGTAACTCAGCGGGACAGGCAGCATCTCTGGAGAGAAGGAATGGGTGATGTTTCAGGTCGAGACCCTTCCTCCGACTCCGATCCTTCTCGACCCGAAACGTCACCCATTCCTTCTATCCAGAGATGCTGCCTGCCCCGCTGAGTTACTCCAGCATTTTGTGTATATCTTCGGTTTAAACCATCATCTGCAGTTCCTTCCTACACTATCAGCTATAGAAGATAGTGGCTACAGTTATTGGCACACTAAGCAACCAGGCCTATGTAATGAGTCGAGAGACTGAAAACACTGGAATCTGGACAAAAAAATGAACTGCTGAAGGAACTCGCCGCATCAAGCAGTATCTGTGGCGGCAGAGGGATGGTCGATGTTTCGGTGTGAGACGTTGATGCAAGTCTCAACGGTAAATGTACGCGATCAGTAGAAGTGCAAGTGGCTCATTGATTCATTTGGGTTTCCAGATAGAGAAAAAGGAAGATGCAATAGACGGGTGTCGTGTGAAAATGTCATATGACGGGAAGTGGTACGTAGTGATGTAAGTGTGGACAAGGGAGACATGAAGTGAGCAAACCTTATGAACTGATCAAAAGGAGATGGGAGGGGGAATATGGGTCAAGTGATAGAATCTCGTTGGAGTTGATAGAGATTTCGAAGGATGATACATTGTGTGCGGAAGTTGCTGGGGTGAAAAGCAAGGACGTGGGGAACTCTGCTCTTGTTCTGTCCAGCAGCGAAAGGAATATATAATGGAGATGCGAGATGGAGTGAATGCCGCTGCGCACCATGGTAGAGGGGAGGTCAGGGTTAAGAAAGAAAGCAACATTTCAGAGGCACTTATGCAGAATATCTCACTCTTCGAGCAAATGTGACGGAGATGGAGAAATTGAGAGAATTGAATTAAATTCTTCCAGGAGGTAGTGAGAGAGGAGATAGTAAATATAAAGAAGGTTGGTGTGGGAGATTGTGGGAGCTGTGGATGTTGGTTGCAGCCTGAGAGGGAAAGTTCAGCAAGAGAGTGGAGAGAAAGCTGGGCTTTGATTAAAATGAGGCTTTGTTTCATGTGAAGGTGGGAAGCTGGCGTTTGAAAAGCAGGCGTTTGGTTGGCCGAGGAAAAGACTCAGCAGCCATTGAAAGGCAGGGCGGGTTAAGCTGGGGTTTCCAAGATGGCGCCCAACCCAGGCAACTATTCTGCTAGCCACAGAAGCAAATCTACAAACTCATATTACAATCGCTCCACACTCAGAAATCTCTACTCCTACAGATTCCTTTATCATGTATCTATACACTGTAAATGGCTCGATTGTAATCATGTTTTGTCTTTCCGCTGACTGGTTAGCACGCAACTAAAGCTTTTCACTGTACCTCGGTACACGTGATAATAAACTAAACTGAACTAATCTGAGAGGCCATTTGGGAAAGAGATTGTATTGAGGTGAAGTGCTGTGTTGAGTTAATGTGCAACTTTGAGGCTTTGACTCAAGAGGCTTTGGTGACGCGACTGAAAAGAGGGCAATAGCAGGTGAAGGAACAATCTTTTTTTCCAGATTACTCTTCCTAGGATTTTGGTGTCGTGGAGATGGCAGGGGGGTTAATGAAATGCTGTATAGTAAGGAACTGCAGATGCTGGTTTCAACCGAAGATAGACACAAAAAGCTGGAGTAACTCAGCGGGTCAGACAGCATCCCTCGAGAAAAGGGATAGGTGATGTTTTGGGTCGAGACTATCCATCAGACAGACGACTGTTGTTCTGAAAAAGGGTCTCGACCCGAAACGTCACCTATTCCTTTACTCCAGAGATGCTGTCTGACCCGCTGAGTTACTACAGCTTTTTGTGTCTTAATGCTGTCTTAATGCTGCTGGCTGTAGGATGTTGGAATTCTGGGGCATTTCCAGTGTCTCTGAGGACTACACTTACAGTGTGCCTTCAGTCGCAGCTCCTTAAGGACCCCGCTAACAAATGAGAACTGCAGCAGGATGATACCTCTGGATTATCTGGAGGTGTGAGAGTGTCATAAAAAAGTGTTCGGCACGGACTTGAAGGGCCGAGATGGCCTGTTTCCGTGCTGTAATGGTTATATGGTTATATGGTTAAACAAGAGTTACACTTAATAATTAAGAGGCCAGGCCTAAGGCATGGGCAAAATGTAGATGGGTGACCACCAGAACATGCAGGAATCCGCTGGGGCTATTCCCCTTGACAACAGGTATGCTCAAGTTGGACACAAAATGCTGGAGTAACTCAGCGGGTCAGTCTGGAAAAAAGGAATAGGTTTCTTCAGACACTCCTGTGGACAGGTATGCTACTTTGGACACTGTTGAGGCGGAGGACAGATCAGGGGAAAGCAGCAACAGAGGCAGAGGTTCAGCCCACGGTATCGGGCCTGGCTCCGAGGCACTGTGGGGAAGGGAATAGACGGACAGAGCCATAGTGCTAAGTGACTAGTTGGTGGGGGCACACACAGGAGATTCTGTGGCAGCAAACAAGACTCCAGGATGCTGTGCTGCCTCCCTGGTGCCAGGGTCCAGGATGTTTCAGAGCAGTTGGAGAACATTCTCAGGGGCGAAGGCCAGCAGCTGAAAGTCATTGTGCATGTTGGCACAAGTGGGTGTCAGGGGTTATGGGGAGAAAGCAGAAGAAAGGGGTTGAGCTGGAAAGATAGATCAGCCATGATTGAATGGCAGAGTAGACTTGATGGGCTGAATGGCCTAATTTCTGCTCCAAGAATTTATGAACTTCATGAACTTATAATAATTACATAGGTGGGAAAAGTGATGTGGGCCTGCAAAATGAACATAGAAAGTTGGGAGGAAAATTAAAAAGCAGGACTCCGAGGGTAGTAATCTCTGGATTACTCCTGGTGCCACTTGCTTGTGGTGGTAGAAATAGGAGGATAGGAATGATGAATGCATGGCTCAGGAGTCTGTGCTGGGGGCAGCGATTCAGATTTTTAGACCATTTTGATCTCTTCTGAGGCAGAGGTGACCTATATAAGAGGGGTGGGGTTGCATCTGAACTGAATGGGGGGGGGGGACCAATATATAGAAACATAGAAAATTGGTGCAGGAGTAGGCCATTCAGCCCTTCAAGCCTGCACCGCCATTCGATATGATCATGGCTGATCATCAAACTCAGTATCCCATCCCTGCCTTCTCTCCATACCCCCTGATCCCTTTAGCCACAAGGGCCACATCTGACTCCCTCTTAAATATAGCCAATGAACTGGCCTCAACTACCTTCTGTGGCAGAGAATTCCACAGATTCACCACTCTCTGTGTAAAAAATGATTTTCTCATCTCGGTCCTAAAAGACTTCCCTCTTATCCTTAAACTGTGACCCCTAGTTCTGGACTTCCCCAACATCGGGAATAATCTTCCTGCATCTAGCCTGTCCAACCCCTTAAGAATGTTGTAAGTTTCTATAAGATCCCCCCTCAATCTTCTAAATTCTAGCGAGTACAAGCCGAGTCTATCCAGTCTTTCTTCATATGAAAGTCCTGCCATCCCAGGAATCAGTCTGGTGAACCTTCTCTGTACTCCCTCTATGGCAAGAATGTCTTTCGTGTATAGTTCGTGCATTCGTGTATCGTGAATGTGTATAGTTGCAGCAACATTCACAAGTGCTACACAGGAAGGTATAATCCTGAGAGTCAGAGGGGAGTGAACCAGAGGAGTAGGTCAGAAATTGGAAAGAGCGAAGGGGAGGTAGAGGTTAGGACCAGTGAGTCTCACAGGAAGGACAGGCAGGGAGAGGTGAAGGAATATGGTGACTCTGCTGGGCTAAAGTGTGTTTATTTCAATGCAAGGAGTATTGTGGAGAAACCAGATGTAGGTATTTAGAGCCTGGATTGTTGCTTGGGACTATGATGTTGTGGCAATTGTGGAAACTTGATTGCGGGAGGAACAGGACCGGCAGTTCAATGTTCTGCGGTTTCGATGTTTCAGACGTGACCGAGAGGGTGGCAAAACAGATGGAGGATTTGCGCTACTGGTCAGGGAAACTGTCATGGAGAGAACATATTGGAGGGCTGGTCCACTGAGGCGATATGGGTAGAATTTAGAAAGAAGAAATGTGGAATGGAAGCACTATAATGGGATTGTAGCATAGGACCCCCAATAGCAAGCGGGAGATAGAGGAACAGATACATAGACAGGTTACCGAATGAGGCTAAAGCAACAGGATCGTCTTAGTGGGTGGTTTTAACTTCCCCCATATTGGGTGGGACTCGCTTACTGCCAGAGGCTCAGACAGGGCAGAATTTGTGAGGGTTTGTGCATCCAAGAGGGTTTCTTGAAACTGTATGTGGATAGACCAACCCGAGAGGGAACATACTGGATCTTGTGTTGGGAAATGAGCCTGGCCAGGTGCTTCAGTGAAAGAACATTTTGGGGATGGTGATCGCCACTCTATAAGTTTCAAGAGTGTTTTGAATAGGGAGAAGACAGGACCTTGCGAGTAAGGCAGACGACAACGTTATTAGGCAGGAGTCTGGGAGGGTACACTGAAGGCAATTGTTATTGGGCAAGTTGTTTAACGGTGAGTTGAACGATGTTCAGAATCGGTATGTTCTAGCAACTCGGAGGGATAAGCATGGCAAAGGAAGGGGAGAAAGGGGTCATAAATGTAGTCAAAATGAAAAAGTAAGCACATGCAAGGTTAAAGAGGATGGAATCAGATAGGGCATATGAGAAATATAAAGAAGGTAGGAAAAAACTCGTGAGTGACTAGAAGGGCCGAAAGGGGCCATGAGATGGCTTTGGCAAGTTGGATTAAAGAAAATCTTATACTAGAAACAACAGGATTACCAAGGCGAAGGGAGGACAGCGCAAGGATAAAGGAAGGAATTTGTGCTTGGAGGCTGGGGATGTAATTTGCATCTGTTTTCCAGAAATAGAAGCACTCGCAGGACAGTGAGAACAGTGTAGAAAATACTAATAGGCAAGGGCTGTTTGAGGTGGATAAATCCCTAGGACCTGATAGGACTTACACCAGGTTATGTAGAGAGACAAGATAGGAGGTTGCGAGAGCTTTGTTGAAGATGTTTACATCCTCTAGCATATGCGAGGTCCTGAAGGTCTATAGAGCGGCTAATGTTGTTCCTTTATTTACAAAGGAAAGTAGAGAGAACTGGAGAATTATAGTTCAGTGAGCCTCACATCAGTGGTCGGAAACTTCAGGATAGAATTTATTCCCATTTGGAGGAGAATGGGATAATTCGGGACAGTCAGCATGGCTTTGTGCACAACTTCGAAGACTGCAGGTTGTGGTGGAAGGACAATATTCAGGTCGGAGGTCTGTGACCAGTGGAGTTCCGCAGGGATGTGTGTGATATGCAGTATCTAAATGATGTATATAAATGACTTGGACATAAACATGGACAGGTTGGCTTATAAGTTTGCAGATGACACCGGGATTGCTGAGGTCGCAGACTGAGAGGTTGGCTGTCAAACTATACAGCAGGATATAGGTCAGCTACAGAAATGCACGGAGGAATGGCAGATGGAGTTTAATCAGAGCTAGTGTGCGGCTTTGCACATTGGGAGTTCAAATGCAAAGGAAAAATGTACCATTAAATGGCATGACCCTGAACAGCATTGATGTACAAAGATCTTGATGTCCAAGTCCATAACTATCTGAAAGTGACAAACACAAGCAGATAGAACAGTAAAGGAGGCATATGAACATCGAACAGTACAGCACAGGAACAGGCCCTTGGGCCCACAATGTCTGTGCCAGCCATAATGCAAAGGCCATCATTTATCTACCTGCATATACGTAACCTTTATCCTTCCATTCCCTGCATATCTCTGGGCCTATCCAAAAGTCTCTGACCTACCTGTTTCAACCACCACACCTGGCAGTGCGTTCCAGACATCCACCACCCTCTACAAAAAACTTGCGATATATCTCCTTTAAACATTGCCACTCTCATCTGACAGCTATCCCCTCTAGTCGTTGACATTTTCACCCGGGGAAGAAAGGTTCTGACTGTCCATCCGATCAATGCCTTTCACAAACATACACGGCCAGGCTTGAACTTTTAGACATTCCCAGAGAGTATTCTCACTGGCTCTAGACATTTTTGTTAGCGGCATTTAAAGGACACTTGGATAGGCCTGGAACAGTCTGAAGAAGGGTCTCGACCCGCAAGGTCACCTATTCCTATTCTCCAGAGATGCTGTCTGACCCGCTGAGTTACTCCAGCTTTTTGTGTCTATCTTCGGTTTGAACCAGCATCTGCAGTTCCTTCCTACACAGTGAATAGACGGATATGGGTTTTGTGCCGATAGATAAATTATGGTTTTGGCATCATGTTCGGCACAGACATTGTTGGCCAAAGGGCCTGACCTTGGTCTGTACTGTTCTATCTAAAGAGATGAGAAGAATCAAAGAGGGACCATGGAAACATTTTACTGTTAAAACGTTATATTGTGGGATGAAGAAGTTCCAACCCGAGAGCCACTAGAATAGCAAAGGCTACTTAGTTACTCAAGGACACCCTCCCACTGATACAAATTTAACATCAGATACAGTATTTGGCAGCTACATCCAACCCTATTCTTCACAGCATCTTAATGTATAAAGATGAATGAAATAGCTGTGACCAAATATTGCTGTGCATGAATGGGCATCTAAATAAGACCACCATTCTCTGCTGTTGGTAGTTAAAATATTCCTCACAGTCAGAAGGTTTAGATGAAGAGCTTATTGACACAAAGTTCTTGATGACCAGCAGACATATCATTGTTCAGGACTTAATCAGACTAAAAAAAATAAATGCATACCCATTTTCCACATATAGACCATCCAGGGAGCACATGGACTGCAAAGGAAAATGAAAAGTTTCAACGTATTTTCTCTTTCCGGCTGAACTCCCCGTCACATTTATAACTCAATTTCATGTATGAGAAATTAACAACAATGCTCAGGAGAACTCAAGCATAAACACAATAATGAAAGGAATAGACACAAAGTGGTGGAGTAACTCAGTGGGCCAGGCAGCATTCTGAAGGACATGGATAAGTGATGTTTCTCCTCGGCACCTTCTTCAGACATCTGAAGGGTCTCGCTCAATGTTCTCTAGAGATGCTGCCTGACCCACTGAGTTACTCCAGCAATTTGTGTCTTTTTTTGTAAACCAGCATCTGCAGTTCCTTGGTTCTACAATGACAGGAATAGGGTAGATAATCAGAAATGTTCCCCACTACAACAGCATCAAGGACCAGGGGTCATAGAATTGAGAAGAAAAGGGTAAGGAGGGTTCTTAGTTTAATTTAGAGATACAGTGTGGAAACAGGCCCTTCAGCCCACTGAGTCTGCGCCAATGATCACCCATGCACTAGTTCTATGTTATTCCAGTTTCACATCCTACACATCAGGGATAATTTACAGAAACCAATTAAACCTGCGCATCTTTGGAAATGCGGGAGGAAACCGGAGTATCCGGAGAAAACCCTCGCTGTCACAGGGAGAACGTAAAAACTCCGTACAGACAGCACCCGTAGTCGGGATCAAAGCTGGGTGTCTGGCGCTGTAAGGCAGCAGCTCTACCGCTGCACTGTTGTGCTGCCCACTGAGGAAGTATATTTTCACCCAGACGTTGTTACAATTGTTCGTACTCCCTGACAACGTGGTAGAGGTATGTGTTCTCACATCATTTACGAAGCTGGTAAATGAGATTAGTGTAGCTGCTAGAGATGATCAGCATGGATATGGTGGCTCAAATGGCCTGCTTCTGTGCTCTGTTACTCTATATCAAGGGTCTTGGCCAATTGACAATTTATCAAATTGTTCCACATATTCATCAATTGGAATATGTATTTAAAGCAGACCAGCACAACTGATAAAAAAGCCAGTGAGGCACTTCGACTAGAACAACCCGAGTTCCCATATGAAGGAGCAGGCATGAAAGTGTTCTTCAGAAAGGAAAAGAATAACATTATTATGGAAGATTTACCACAGACATTAGAATTTTTTTTTGCCGATTTGTCTTAATAATTGCACTACTTTATTTGAAAACAGGGTGCTTATGGCTTCATAAAGAATAGTGCCTTACAAGGTAAACTATAATGTGGAATGTCAAAATGACATAACAGCTAACTACGAAATGGCTTTGACACTGATTTAGCACTTGCACAAAGGGGAGTTCAATTTATCTGTGAGGATCCTTTTTCAATTGATTTTCAAAAGCAGCAGCAAGACAGTAAAAAGCTGCTAACTTAATCTACAAGGTAAAATTTGCAAGGCTGTTCACGGTAGAATGGGAATCGGAGTATTGAAGCAGGTGCTTAGCATGCCTGATTCATGATGCTCCCAGAGTGCCAGACAGTTGAAGATCAAAGTACACTGATCACTGCAATGTTTCTCAGTAAACTGAGTTTTGCCACACAAATTTACCCATGCTATCAACTGCAAAATAAGTTCACAAAGCAGTTTAACTCTTTCTGCTCAATACGTTCTTTGGATCACTGAAATAGGAAGAAAAGGCTATTTAAAACTACATTTACTTTTCACAGTAACTCAATTTGAGTACAACATGCGCACTGTTTTTACATCACTGCAATGTTTTCCAATACACATTAATAACCGATCACATTCCTAAAAGAGGAATAACATGGATATGAGTAAAAAGATTGCAGTTTAATAGAACAGAGAACACAGAAGATTGCAACCCAAGAACAGGCCCTTCGGTCCACAATGTCTGTGCCAAACATGATGCCAAGACCATCACTTATCTACCTGCACATAACCCATATTCCGCCACTCCCTGCATTTCCATATGCCTATCCAAAAGACTTTGAAATGCCACTAACACATCAGCTTCAACCATTACTCCCAGCAGCACGTTCTAGGCACTCACCACCCAACGTGTAAAAGGCTTGCCCCACACATCTCCTTTAAACGTAACCACTCTTTCCTTAAAGCTCTGCCCTCTAGTATTTGATTTTTCCCTCTTGACTGTCTACCCTACCTATGCCTCTCCTAAATTTTACATACTTCTATCAGGTCTCCTGTTCAACCCCTCCCTGTACAAATATCCTGTAATCCAGGCATTATTCTGGTAAACCTCCCTGCATCCTTTCCAAAGCCTCCACATCCTTCCTGTAATGGGGCAACCAGAACTGCACACAATAAACCAAATGCAGCCTAATCAAAGTCCTTTCAAGCTGCATCATGCCTTCCTGACTCTAAATCTCCACGACACGACCTATGAAAGCAAGCTTACCAAATGTCTTCTTTACAACTCTACCAACATGTGTTGCCATTTTCAGAGAATTAAAGACTTGGACCCCAAGATCCCTCTGCACATTAATGCAGTTAAGGGTCACGCATTAATTGTATATTTTCTGCTTACATTTGACCCCCCAAAGTGCAAAACCTCACACTGGCTTGGATTAATTTCCATCTGCCATTTCTCCACTGGTCATAGACCTCTAACCTTAATATTGTCCTTCCACCACAATCATGTGTCTTCCATCAGCAAGCCATCCAATCCATACGACCAAGTCATTGTTAATCTCACACATCTTAATCTTCTGGATCACCCTCCCATTTAATACAGGCCTTTATTAAATGCCTTACTAAAATCCATGAAGACAACATCCACCGCCAACATCCACAACACTCATCTATCAACTTCATCGCCTTCTCAAAAGACTCAATCATGTTAGTCAGACACAACCTGCATGTACAAAGCTATGCCGACTGTTCCTAATTAACCCATTCTTTTCCAAATCAGAGTAAATCCTATCCCGAAGAATCTTCTCCAATAGGTTCTCTACCACGTGTATGAGGCTCACCAGCCTATAATTCCGTGGATTCTCTCTACTTAAACAAAGGAACAACATTTGCTACTCTCCAGTCCACTGGGACCTCGCCTGTGCTTACAGAAGATGCAAAGTCTTTTGTCAAGGCTCCCGCGATCTCCTCTCTTGCCTCTCTCAAAAACCTGGGATAAATCGCATCAGGTCCTGCGGGTTAACCACCTTAATGTTTTCAGCAGTCCCAACATCTCCTCCTTAAACTCACACTGCCCTTGCATTCTAGTATTCTCCACACTGATCTCACTGTCCTCCATGTCCTTCTCCTTGTCGAAAACAGATGCAAAGTACTTGTTTAGTACCTCGCCTACACCCCCAGACTCCAAGGACAAATTCCCTCTTCTATCGTTGAGTGCTCTGACCTTCTTCCTCATTATCCTGTTGTTTTTCATGTAGGGATAAAAAGCTTTGGGAATTTCTTTAATCCACCTCGCCTGAGCATTTTGTGACCCCTTTTGGCCCTTCTAATTGCCCACTTGAATTCATTCCTCCTTTCCTTATATTCTATATATTTATTGAGGGGTGGCACTGCAGTAGAGTTGCTGCCTGACGGCACCAGATATTGGGACTATGGGTGTTGTCTGTACGGAGTTTATACGTTCTCCCTGTGACCGCGTGGGTTTTCTCCGGGTGCTCCAGTTTCCACCCACATTCCAAAGATGTACAGGTTTGTAGATTAATTGGCTTCTGTAAATCGTCCCTCATGTGTAGGTTAGAACTAGTGTATGGGTGATTGCTAGTCGGTGCGGACTCGGTGGACCGAAGGGCCTGTTTCCACGCTATATCTCATAACTAAACTAAACTCCTCCACGGTCCAGTCTAATTCCAACCTCTTAAACCATGTATGAACTTTCTGTTTCACCAAATTTACAACCTTTTTGCTCATCCAAGATTCCCTCACTTTGCCATCTTTATCCCTCCTCCTTGCTGGAACATGTCGATTTGGAACATCGTTCAACTCACCTTTAAACAACTCCCACATCAGACATGGACTAAACCAATTACAATTGGTATCCTTCCGAACTCTTACCTAATAACTACGTGGTTACCTTACTCCAATTTTAGTACATTCTAGCAAGCTCCAGCCTCCTCTCTGTTTAAAACAATCTTAAAACTTAGAGTTGTGATCACTACCCCAAATTGCTCTTCCACTGAAACACCAGACACCTGGCCGGGCTCGTTTCCCAACACAAGGTCCAGTATGTTCTCTCACGGGTTGGACTATCCACATACTATTTCAAGAAACCCTCTTGGACACACCTCACAATTTCTGTCCCGTCAAAGCCTCTGGCAGTAAGCAGGTCCCGGTGTATATTGGGAAAGTTAAAATTGCCCACTAAGACAACCCTGTTGCTTTGGCATGGTTCAGTATTCTGTCTACATATTTGTTTCTCTATTTCCCGCTTGCTATTGGGGGAGCCTACTGTAGAATCCCACTTGAGTGCTTCCATGTCTTATTTCTAAGCTCCACCCATATCACTTCAGTGGACAAGCCCCTCCACTCTGTCCCCTCTGAGTACAATCTCCCTGACTCCCTGTTCAATGTGACTTCTTGATTAGTACGGGTGTCAGGCAGGAAAATGGGGTTAGGAGGGAGAGATAGATCAGCCATGATTGAATGGTGGAGTAGACTTGATGAGCCAAGTGGCCTAATTCAGCTCCTAACCTTCACCTCTCCCTGCCTGTCCTTACTTGGGGACCTGAAGATAGACCCAAAATGCTGGAATAACTCAACGTGTCAGACAGCATCTCTGGAGAAAAAGAATAGGTGACATTTTGGGTCGAGACCTTTCTTCAGACATCTTGGCCTGAAACGTCACCTATTCTGTTTCTCCAGATATGCTGCCTGACCCGCCGAGTTACTCCAGCTTTTTGTGTCTATCTGCGGTTGAAGCCGGCATCTGCAGCTGCTTCCCACACTTACTTAGAGACTTACAGGTCCTGACCTCTACTTCCAGTCACTCCTTCCAGTTTCTGGCCGTCTACTCTGGTTGCCATGCAGAGGCTGTTGTGCCACATGTTCAGCTCATCCATTTAATGTGTGTGGGGTGGGGGAAAGCACATTTCACAGACCAGTAAGTTCTAACTTTGATTTCTCGTTTGCCTAATCAACTATCGTGACAGGAGTGATAACACAATTCACCTTGGGAGAGGGAATCATTCACGGTTTCTGCTCAAAATCGCTACTCAGTGAACTCTGTTGCGGATATCAATGGAAGTTAAAGTTGAATTTGGATATGATGCTGTTCCCCATAAGTTTTCTCAGACTTCGTGTTTATGTTTGGAGAAGGAATTGCTGCTTGAATGAGATATTCAAGGGTTCCTAATGCTTTGAACTTTTTCTGCACCAGAAATAAATGCAATCAGGAGCAAAATCATAAGATCATAAGATCAAAAGTGATTGGAGCAGAATTAGGCCCATCAATTCTACTCCGCCATTAAATCATGGCTGATCTATCTCTCCCTTCTAACCCCATTCTTGTGCCTTCTCCCCATAACCTTTGACACCCATACCAATCAAGAATCTATCTATCTCTGCCTTAAAAATATCCACTGACTTGGCCTCCACAGCCTTCTGTGGCAAATAATTCCACAGTTCATCACCCTGTGACTAAACAAATTCCACCTCACCTCCTTCCGAAAAGAATATCCTTTAATTCTGAGGCTATGACCTCTAGTCCTGGACTCTCCCACTAGTGGAAACATCCTCTCCACATCCACTTTATCCAAGCCAAAATATACCAGAAAAAGGTTGTTTAGAAACAGATCTGTGAATCTATGGTGGAAATTCAAATAATTCATGTTCCTGTTTGGACACATAATCTATGGAGACGAGGGAAGGAAAACTGAACATAGGTTTCTGAGTACTTGGAAACACCCGATAAAATAGGCCGGTCAGCATGGTTTTGTGAAAGGGAGATCTTGCCTGATGAACCTGTTGGAATTATTTGAGGAAGTAAATAGCAGGACAGACAAAAAGGTCAGTGCTAGGACCACTACTTTTCATAGTGTATATCAATGATCTGGATGAGGGAATTGGAGGCTTCATGGCCAAGTTTGCAGATCATACGACGATTGGTGGAGGGGCAGATAGTGTAGAGAAAGCAGGGACTCTGCCGAAGGACTTGGACAGGTTGGGAGAGCGGGCAGAAAAGTGGCAGATGGAATACAGCGTAGCAAAGTGTTGAGTCGTGCATTTTGCTAGTAGCAATAAAGGCGTAGACTATTTTCTAAATGTGGAGAGAGAAAACAACAATAGGAAGTGCAATGGGATGGGAGTGTTGGTCCAGGATTCCCTAAAAGTTAATTTGCAAATCGAATCGGTAGTTAAGGAAGACAAATGCCTGAGTGGACTAGTAATATAAATACGGGGATATAATGCCGAGGCTTTTAAGGCACTGATTAGAGTGCAGTTGGAGTTTAGTGAGCAGTTTTGGGCACCATACCTGAAGAAGGATGTGCTGACGTTGGAGAGGGTCCAGAGGAGGTTTACGAGAATGATCCCAGGAATGGTTGGGTTTAACATATGATGAGCTTTTGATGGCACTGGGCCTGTACTCGCTGGAGTTTAGAAGGATGAGGGGGCACCTCACTGAAACTTACCGAATAGTGAAAGGCCTGGATAGAGTGAATAGGCCTGGATAGAGGATGTTTCCAGTAGTTGGAGAGTCTTGGACCAGAGGCCATTGCCTCATAATAAAAGGAGGTACCTTTAAAAAAGGAGATTAAGAGGAATTTCTTTCGTCAGACGTTGGCGAATCTGTGGAATTCATTGCCACAGAAGGCTGTGGGGGCCGTCAATGGATATTTTTAAGGTGGAGATTGACAGATTCTTGATTAGTAAGGGTATCTGGGGATATGGGGTGAAGGCAGTAGAATAGGGTTGAGAGGGAAAGATAGATCAGCCATGACTGAATGGCAGAGTACACTTGATGGGCCAAATGGCCTAATTCTGGTCTTAAAACTTATGAATTTAACACAGTAATTTAAAATTTCACTTGAATTGAATATTATGTAACTTATAACCTCAGCTTATTAGTAATTTTGTTTTTGTTTTTGTCTTGTGTTTATTAATTAGAATTTTGTAATGTATAAATAGGATGTACAAGACATAACTTTATTCATTACCTACTTATTTGGAATATGTTTCCATGTTTCCTTTATCTAGTCATGATTTTAGTCTCGCTACAGCCTGGTTTACACCGCAGCTGTAAATTAAAATTATTTTAATTACAGCTGTTGACTTTTGACAATTAACTGGTTGCAATTTATGTGCCCCGAAGTAAAATCTCCCCAAACTCAATGCAGGCTTAAATCCAGCACAGAAGCAAAAGGTCTCATTCAGACTGGCGTGAGCAGTCTAATTTAAACCTCAGCTAAACTCTGGTTCTGCCCAATAAACCAGTACATACCTCGGGCAGGTACTTTAATCCTGTTCCGACACATGTACTGGTGCAGGGTAGAAGTGAGTGCACCGGGGAGGCCAAAGTCAGTTCAGATTAATGAATCCGAACATAATTTAGCATCCCCTGTGTAAATGGGGTTCGAGGCAAGCAGAGAAATTACTTACATCTTGTGCAAAAATTCTCTCTCTTACTCGTTGATAATCCTCTTCTCTCTCCTCAATTGATTTACTTCTTCTACCATCGCTAAATGGATGAATTCTATTTTGCTGCAAGATAAACATTTCCTGAATGGATATGAAATACTGTTCATGTACACACAAACCTACTTTTAAATCCCATCTAATTGATTTAGCTGAGGTTAGGACAGATTTGCTAAAGTACAGACATTACTGCCATTATAGGTACAAAAGGTTAATTTACTAAGTGGATTAAAAAATTGATTACCGTTTTTGGTCCATATTATCTCTAAAAGGATTTAAACTTCATATAGTGTTACGTACCTGATTATCATCTTTATCCATACTGGAATTGTCTCGTTTTAAAATAAATCTTTTCTGGGAGTCATCATTCTTCTCGTCTTTTATGTGCTCACAAAACCTTTGTTCTGGTCTGTCAGTGTATACAAAAACATAGAACTACAATTCAATCAGTTTTTCTGCAAAAAGGAATTGCAATAATTCTTTATATTTTCTTGTACCATTCCCAAAGTGCCTGATGAAAGTCCTTAATTACCATTGGGTATTTGAATTTTGGATGGCTGTGATTCATGTTGAACCTGTGGATTAAGGGCCAATTATAGCAGGAGGGGGGAAAGTTTGGATTATTTAGCCAGGCTAGAGGAATGAAATCAAGCTACTAAAGACAGTAAAATAAGGAATTTGTTTTTTAAGCAGTTTAAGGCCTGCATCGGGAAGAAGGTACAGGAGCCTGAAAACTGTAACGTCCAGGTTCAGGAGCAGCCTCTTCCCTACAACCATCAGGCTATTGAATACTGCGAACTCCATTAAACAACAAACTACGAATATCATCGTTGAACTTCGGACTTTGGGCTTCTGTTTCGTTTTGCACTATATATTTGTTTTTTTTGTTAAATCTATTCAACTTTTTTGTGTTAGTTTATTATATTATCTATTGAGTTCTGTGTTTACAAGCCTGTTGTGCTGCTGTGAGGAAGGATTTCACTGGAGGTGGTGGCAATGTAGGTAAGTGCCCACAAAAAGATTCAGACCCCACAACAGAAAGGAAACAATTATACAGTTAAAGCAGTTGGACCATTAATGGAGGGAAAATGGGAATGGACAGAGGACGCAAGTCTGGCCTCCATAAGAAAAACAACCAATGTATCAGAGAATGTAAAAAACATCTGGGAATCTGCCCCGGGGGGAAAAAAAAGAGGGGAAACAATGGTGTTGGCATAAAGATGGGAAGATCATAACTCCAGCTTGTATCCAGACAATCTTGTTCTACGCATATAGAAAGAGATAGGATCCACAGTCAGATTAATCGCTGTCAGTGGTGGAAAGAGATGGACAAAGATATAACTGTCCGTTGTCAACGGTGCGTAACTTGTGCGCAATGTGAGCCAGGGAAGGCACTGAAAATACAAATGGGAAATCAACCCAGCCTAAAGGGACCATGGGAACATATACAGGTAGACTTCACCGTATTGTTTAAAACTATTGATTAGTTCTAATTGATCACTTTACCTGCTGGGTTGAGGCATTTCCAAGTCAGAATTGTACTGCTGGAACCACAGATTCTAGCTGAAGAAATATTACCTCGATGGGGGGGGGGGGGGGGGGGGGAGGTTCCACTTCAGTAGAGTCTGATCAGGGATCACATTTCACAGGGAAGGTAATGAAGGAGGCTTGTGCTTTGTTAGGAGTTAAACAGCGATTTCACATTCCCCACTATCCCCACAGAGTTCTGGAATGGTGGAACGGATGAACAGATCACTAGAGGACAGTTTGACTAAAGCCTTGATTGAGATTGGACATGGATGGGTTAAGGTACTCCCAACTATTCCAATGAAGTTCAGAGCAACGCCAGCAAGAGGGAGAGGGTTAACACCTGTGAGCTGATTACAGGATGAGTTATGAACCTACATGAAGATATGATAACTTATATATAGCACTATTAGAACATGGAAGCAAATAAAACAGAATCTAAAATTAAGAAACCTATCTCTCTTAATACCAATAGTCAATAACCCATCATTTAAACCTTCAATCATAGATAAAGCATTTATACAATGGGAAAGAATGGGAATTAAAACGCTCGAAGATCTGTATGAATTAGAAAAATTACTATCATTCCAACAACTACAACTGAAATATAATTTGAAAAATAATCAATATTTTAAATATCTACAAATCTGTGACTATTTGAAAACACACACAAAAGATTATTATAATATGCCTTCCGACTTACTAGATGAAGCAATGAAGACAAAGGCGGAATCAGTTAATTTAATATCATACTTATATAATATCATCTTAAATATAGAAATACCCACAACAGATGGAATTAGAAGAGATTGGGAACAAGATCTAGGTATAAAAATTTCAAAAGAGAGTTGGGATAATCATTTATTACAGGTGCATAAATGCTCGATCAACGTACGACATACGCTTATCCAATTTAAAACATTACATAGATTATATTATTCAAAAACCAAACTAAATAAAATCTTTCCTAACGTCTCACCAATCTGTGATAAATGTATATGTCAAGAAGCTACCATAGCACATTCTTTTGTTTTTTGTACAAAAATCCAAAAATTCTGGTTTGAAATATTTGATATTTTTTCAAAATTAATCAAAATAAAACTGGTACCAAAACCAGAATGGATTATTTTTGGAATATCGGAAGGTATTCCTGAATTAAACGTGTATCAGAAGAATTTACTCAATTATGGGCTAATAATGGGAAAAAAGCTTATACTTAAATTCTGGAAAAATGCGCCCACACCAACAATAAAAATGTGGACATCAAATATGTTGGAAACATTACATCTGGAAGAGATGAGATTCCTCCTAGTAGGCAAAGTAGATCAATTTCAAAAGACGTGGTCTACGTTTTTGGACCTATTACAAGCATGAGGTGCAATAGTAATTTAGAAAAACAAATAAATAAATAAAAGGTATCTGGACCTGGTAATGGGAGGTAAAATAAAAACAGACTTGGTTGGTAGTTCCTTCTCTATGAAGTATGGTATAAGAGTTATAATAGAGCGATTGTTCCTTCTTTCTTTCTCTTTTTTTTTCTAGGGTCTATTTTCTAACTTTACTTCCTTCTCTAACTTCTTTTCTAAGGGGCTTTCTTTTCCCAACACTCTTTTGCACTTCACAACCTTTGCGCACTTTCTTCACTTTTCTTACTTCTTTCTTTTTCTTTCTTAAAGTTTAAAAAAGTGAAGCGGTACAAAAAATGTATTAATATATACGTGTTGTACATTACTGTAATCTACCGTACTTCTAAAAAATAAAAAAAAATAAAAAAATAAAAAGAAGATATGATAACTGGAGGAGCAGAGGTTTGCAATGCTAAGGAGTTTTTGGGTAAAATTTAGAGATACAGCACAGAAATAGGCCCTTCGGCCCACTGAGTCCGTACCAACCAATGATCCCCGCACACTAACACTATCCTACACACACTAGGGACAATTTACATTTATACCAAGCCAATTAACCTACAAACCTGTACGTCTTTGGAGTGAGGGAGGAAACAAAAGATGGAGAAAACCCACGCGGTCATGCGGTGAACATACAAACAGCAACCGTGGTCAGGGTCGAACCGGGGTCTCTGGTGCTGCAAGCATTGTAAGGCAGCAACTCTACCACTGCACCACCGTGCCACCCTATGTATGGTGGTTATTCCAACTGGTGAATGTCTCAGGTACAGGGTGGCATTCTAATGTTAGCCAACCACCAAGTCCCCAATTGGATATCGATTCAACAACTGAGGAGTGGAGTCAGGACATGCAACAGGACTGTCACTTAAGTTTGCTGCCTATAGCGAGTCAAGTGGACCAGATATGTCAGCATGTTCAGGGAACATATATTATTGGAGTTGTTCTCCATGTTCCACACCAGCCGAAGAATAAGACTTTTGTCCTTTACCTGATGAATAATATTGGATAATATAAACGGGGAGCTTGGATAACAGTCACAAAGCTCCTGACCATGCTGTATTCATTGACGAAGAACTGAGGGGCATCAGGTTGGATTATTGTCATCAAAGAACGAATCATGGGGTCTGCCCAGAAAAGATAATAAAGGGCCTGTCCCATTTAGGCAATTTTTTAGGCGACTGCAGGTGACTGTCAAAGTCGTAGCAGGTCACTGATAAAGCGGCGACTGGACCCCCCGACGACAATGTCTACGACAAGCTACAACAACCTACCACCTAGTCGATGTCAAGCTACGGCAAGCTATCGACAACTGGCGACCCATTAGGACGTCCACCTACGAACACATCAATGACAACTTACGACCACACAGGCGACAACCTACGACAATCGAAGTCAGCCTATGTCCACCCGCGACAAGTTACGACCCAGTCGGCGACAACTGAAGACAACTGAAGACAATTCAGTCGCCGGTACCTGTCACCAGTTGACGTAGGTAGTCTCCAATAGAATTCACCAAAGTCAGCACCGGCAACAACCTACGTCACCTGGTGACAACTTACGACAGCACCTACGTCAGGAGAAGTCAAGCTATGCTCATTGGCGTCAACCCACTGTCGCCGAAAATTGCTGAACATGTTGAAAATCCAGCGGTGACCAGAAAAGCGCTACAACTCTTTGAGAGACTGAGGAGGCTACTCACGGCCATACAGGCGAGACACCGGCGACCATGTGGTGACAGCCTAGACGCCCGTAGTCGCCTAAAAAATAGCCTAAGCGGGACAAGCCCTTAAATGCGATGGAGTCTAGTTGTGGATTGACAGATTATGATAATTGTAAGAATGCAAATAATGTAAAAACTACCACCTTCTTTGGGTGTTTTTCTATCACAGGGAAAATATTATGTTGCTACCTGTGTTGGTATGAAAAGAATGGCTGGAAGTGTAATCTATCTGGTCACAATGTCAAAATCAATGGTCTTATGAGACAGATCATGATCGGAGGCAAGGAACTGATGATACCAGAGGAGAAAAATTTGATAACAGTAAACTTGGTTGTGTAACAAAATGCCTCCGATGAGACATTAAGGAGATTTTTTGTAACCAAACTCCCACCAATACCACACCTTCGTGCTGATCTCCCCTTCACAAAACCATGCTGACTTTGGCCTATTTTATCGTGTGCTTCTGAGTATTCAGAAACCTCATGCTTTATAATGGACTCTAATATCTTACCCAGGCCCGTACGAAGCTTTCCAAAAAGGAGGGTGGCATGACAGGATTAAAAAATGTGAAATAATGTGCGCGCTGCGCACATCACGAGCGCGAAGCGTGAGGTCCCTCGATGCCAGGGTCCAGGGCCCTTAAGTGGGCCCTGGAAGCTCTGGGGTTTTAGATGCATTCTGAGCCTTATTTTGGAGCATTTTTGCACCAAATTTATGACCAATATTTCAGAAATTAACAGGAATCTGAGAGGTAGCTTTTTCACACAAAGGGTGCTGGGTGTATGGAATGAGCTGCCTGAGGAGATAGTTAAGGCTGGGACTATCCTAATGTTTAAGAGACATTTGGACACGTACATGGATAGGACAGGTTTAGATGGATATGGGCCAAACGCGTGTGAGTGGGACTAGTTTAGATGGGACATGTTGGTCGGTGTGGGCAAGTTGGGCTGAAGGGCCTGTTTCCACACTGCATCATTCTATGACTAAAATGTTAAGAAGAAAAATGCATGTAGATAAGTAGAGCAGATTTGACAGAGGAGTGAAATGTAAAGGCAGAGAGAGGGTTATGGGTGGAAAGGAACATAGGAAAGGAGGGGGGAGAGTGAGCTTGGGCAGATGGGTGAAGGGAAAATAGACACAGTGCTGGAGTAACTCAGTGGGTCAGGCAGCATCTGTGGATAATATGAAAAGGTGACATTTCACAGAGTGCTGGAGTAACTCAGCGGGTCAGGCAGCATCTGTGGGGAACATGGATCGGTGACATGTCACAGAGTGCTGGAGTAACTCAGCGGGTCAGGCAACATCTCTGGAGAAAAGGTATAGATTATATTTCGGGTCAAGACCGTTCTTCAGTAATATTCATGATGTGACATGCATAGACATTCCTGAATGTTCCCCCAAATGTCTCTGCTGCCTTGGGTGAAGCAGGACAGGACACGAGCTTTGGGACACGGTGTGAAGCTGTTGCCGTCTGTCCCAGCCTGGTAAAAACCTGGATGGATGTGGAGAGGATGTTTCCACTAGTGGGAGAGTCTAGGACCAGTGGCCACAGCCTCGGAATTAAAAGACATTCCTTTAGGAAGGAGATGAGCAGGAATTTCTTAAGTCAGAGGGTGGTGAACTGTGGAATTCATTGCCACAGACAGCTGTGGAGGTCAAGTCAATAGACATTTTTCAGGAGGAGATTGATAGATTCTTGATTGATATGAGTGTCAGAGGTAATGGGGAGAAGGCAGGAGAATGGGTTTGAGAGGGAAAAATAGATAGTCATAGAGTGATACAGTGTGGAAACAGGCCCTTTGGCCCAGCATGTCCCATCTGCACTAGTCCTACCTGCCCACATTTGATCCATATCCCTCCGAACCTGTATTATCCATGTACCTGTCTAACTGTTTCTTAAATGTTGCGATAGTCCCCGCCTCAACTACATCCTCTGGCAGCTTGTTCCATACACCTACCACCCTTTGTGTGAAAAACATACCCCTCAGATTCCTATTAAATCTTTTGCCCATCACCTTAAACTTATGTCCTCTGCTCCTCGATTCACCTTCTCTGGGCAAAAGACTCAACCATATCTATTTAAATCATGATTTTATACACCTCTATTAGATCATGCCTCATCCTCCTGTGCTCCATGAAATAGAGTCCCAGCCTACTCAACCTCTCCCTATAGCTCTGGCCCTCTAGTGCTGGCAACATCCTCGTAAATCTTCACTGTACCCTTTCCAGTTTGATGACATGTTTCCTATAACATGGTGCCCAGAACTGATTACAATATTCTGAATGCGGCCTCACCACCACCTTATGCAACTGCAACATGACCTCCCAACCTCTATACTCAGCCTGACCTGCTGAGTTACTCCAGCACTCTGTGAAACTCACAGAACAAAG
This sequence comes from Malacoraja senta, assembly GCA_038087875.1. Classification (NCBI taxonomy): domain Eukaryota; kingdom Metazoa; phylum Chordata; class Chondrichthyes; order Rajiformes; family Rajidae; genus Malacoraja; species Malacoraja senta. The sequence goes on from CM075977.1 coordinate 95,161,217, forward strand.
CAAGATTAGCAAGTTTGCTGATGATACAGAAGTGAGTGGTTTTGCATAGTGAAGATGGTTGTGAAAGATTGCAGCAGGATCTGGATCAATTAGCCAGGTGGGCAGAGGAATGGTTGATGGTTGCATGGTTCCTTGAAGGTCGTGTCGCAGGTATATCAGGTGGTCAAAACGTATTTTGTCATTTTGGCCTTCATCAGTCAGAGTATTTAGTATAGAGGTTGGAAGGTCATGTTGCAGTTGTATAAGACGTTGGTGAGACCGCATTTAGAATATTGTGTTCAGTTCTGGGCACCATGTTATAGGAAAGATGTCAAACTGAAAAGAGTACAGAGATCAGTCCAATCAGGGTTGTGTCGTCCGCAAACGTGAGAAGCTTGACAGAGGTGTCTGTGGAGGTGCAGTCATTGGTGTGGCGAGAATAGAGGAGAGGGGAGAGTACGCATCTTGCGGTGCTCCTATGCTGAGCGTTTGCGGGTCCGAGATATGCTTTCCCATCTCACATGCTGCTTCCTGTCTGTCAGAAAGCTGGTGATCCACCGACAGAGTCAACTCAGTCAACACAGTCAACTCAGAAAGTTTGGAGCGTAGTAGCTCTGGCACAATGGTGTTGAATGCAGAGCTAAAATCAACAAACAAAATCCTCGCATAGGTCCCCTGGCGGTCTAGGTGCTGGAGTATGAAGTGCAGGCCCATGTTGATTGCATCATCCACAGATCTATTGGCCCAATATGCAAAATGCAGAGGGTCCAGCAGAGGGATTGTGATATTTTTCAGCTTGGCCAGCACAAGCCTTTCAACGGTCTTCATGACTACATAGATCAGTGCGACAGGCCTGTAGTCATTCAGACCAGTAATCCTTACCTATTTGGGTACAGGGACAATAGTGGAGACTTTGAAGCAGGCAGGGACAGTACATCTTTGCAGGGACTGGTTAAAAATGAGTACTTGGGTGTGAAGTGTTGGTTGGGGTGGGAAAGGGTCCATGCTTTTCATACTGGAGTCTTGCCTTAAGTAGGTGTGACGTGGTGAATGGGAAGGAGAGGGTGCGGGGTCCATTCTTTGCGTACTGGGTGTGTTTGTTGGGTAGGGGGTACCAGGGTTACGTTTCTGATTTTCGAACCTGCAGTAAAACTCATTCTGGTTGTTCGTCAGCTGACAATTGTCCAAAGAGCGGGGGGCTTTCCTCTTATAGCTCGGGATTTTTTCTTACTCTGGAGGGAAAAAAGGGAGGTGCGGTCACACCCAACGCACCCCCCCTTCGGACGGCCATGTTACCGACCATTGAAGTCAGGCTAACCGGCCTATAGGTTCCCTTCTTTTGTTTCACTCCATTCTTGAACAGTGGAGTAACATTGGCAATTTTCCAATTCCATGGAACCCTCCTGACTCTACTGATACTTGAAAGATCGCCACCATATCTAAAGACACCTCCTTCAGAACCCTGTAGTGAAGTCCATCTGGTCCAGGTGACATATCCACCTTTAGACCTTTCAGCTTCCCAAGCAACTTCTCCTTAATGATAGCCACTCCACTAACTTCTAACCCCTTGACTTACAGACATGTTGCTGATGCCTTCGACTGTGAAGACTGATGCAAAAAAATTATTAATTTCATCTGCCATTTCTTTATTCCCCATTATCACTTCTCCAGTGTCATTTTCTAGTGGTCCAATGTCCATTCTTGCCTCTCACTCTTTATATATCTGAAGAAAACGTTGCTATTCTCTTTCATATTATTGGCTAACTTACCATCATATTTCATCCTTTCGCCCCGTTTTGCCTTATTAGTTACCTTGTTGTTTTTAAACGTTACCCAATCCTCCGGTTTCCCACTAATCTCTGCAATGTCAAATGACTTATCTTTTAGTTTTATGCTGTTGTTGACTTCCCTTGTCAGCTATGATCGCCTCATTCTCCCGTTAGAATCTTTCTTCCTATTTGGGATGCAAAGATCCTGCGTCTTCCAAATTATTCCCAGAAACTCCTGCCATTGCTGCTCCACCGTAATTCCTGCTAGGGTCCCTTTCCAGTCAACTTTGGCCTGCTCCTCCCTCATGCCTCTGTAGTTACCTTTACTCACAGTAGTATGATATCTTCTTCCTCTCAAATTGCAGGTTGAATGTTATCATATTATGGTCACTACCTCCTCATGGTTCCTATAGCTTAAGTTCCCTAATCAAATCCATGTTGTTACACAATACTAAATCCAGATATACCCTTTCCCTAGTAAGCTCGACAACAAGCTGCACTAAGAAGCCATCTTGATGGCACTCTACAAATTCCTTCTCTTGGGGTCCAGTATCAACCTGATTTTCCCAGTCTACCTGCAGATTGAAATCTCCCACAGCCACTGCAACATTGCCTTTCTTACATGCCGGTTGTATCTCCTGATGTAACTTGCACCCTATTTCCTGGCTACTGTTTGGAGGTCTGTAAATAATTCCCATCAGGGTCTTTATACCCTTGCAGTTTCCAAACTCTATCCACAAGAATTATACATCTTCTGATCCTATGTCACCCCTAGCTAAGGATTTAAATTCATTCGTTACCAGCAGAGCAACCCCACACATATTGCCCAGCCATCTGTCTTTTCAATAGGATATGTAACCTTGAATATTCAGCTCCCAGCTCCGATCCTCACATTCTTCTCACATTGGTCCCGATTTATCCCTTCTTAAACCTTTGTTCCTATTACATTTGGAGACTTTAGCAATTTGAATTTGATTTGACTTGATTCAAGATTTGAATTTGTGGGAAATTGGCTCCAGTATTAGGGGAAGGAGGGAACTGTTCCATGGAACAGACTCCACTTGAACCCGACTGGAACCAGGGTCCTGGCAAACCGTATAATTAGGGCCGTAGATAGAGCTTTAAACTCAATAGTAAGGGGGGGGGGGAAGGGGGGAACTAATTGGAAATGTATGGATGCAGTTAAAGTGAAGGAGAGTGCAGGAGACGTTACTTTAGTTTAGTTATGTTTAGTTTAGTTTACCATGATCCTGCATGCCTCCTTTTGTGTGTTGCCACCAGCTCCTATTTACACTTTTTGCTAACTGCTGCTCTGCTCTGGGCTGGACAGGCCAGCACTCAGAGTAATAGAGTCCTAGAGTGATTCAGCGTGGAAACAGGCCCTTCGGCCCAACTTGCCCACACCGGCCAACATGTCCCAGCTACACTAGTCCCACTTGTCCATATTTGGCCCATATCCCTCCAAACCTATTCTATCCATGTACCTGTCTAACTGTTTCTTAAATATTGGGATATTCCCTGCCTCAACCACCTCCTCTGGCAGCTTGTCCCATATGATAACCATCCTTTATGTGAAAAAGTTACCCCTCAGATTCCTATTAAGTCTTTTCCCCTTCGCCTTAAACCTCTGGTCTTCGATTCACCTCCTCAGGGCAAGAGACTCTACATCTACCTGATCTATTCCTCTCATGATTTTATACACCTCTATAAGATCTGTCTTCCTGCGCTCCAAGGAATAGAGTCCCAGCCTACGCAACCTCTCCCTATAGCTCAGACCCTCGTGTTCTGGCAACATCCTTGTACAGTAAATCTTCTCTGTACCCTTTCCAGCTTGATAACATCATTCCTATAACATGGTGCCCTGAACTGAACACAATTGTTCTCAAGGTTTCTCCTCAGTCCTTCTCTCCGAAGCCTCTCGGCCAAAGCCCCAAGTGGCACTTTTCCTCAACACAGCCACTCTCAACAGGCCGCTCCTCTGAACCTTGCCTTTTTTTTAATTTGCTACTCGGTTTCTAGCTGAGTCAACCATATGCTGGCTTCAGTCCAACGTCCTGCGTGCTAAATCAGCCACACTGAACTGGCAAAAACATTCTTCCACTTCTTCCTGCCAATATTTTAAAGTTGATTTCTATTTTCAGCAAGATCTAAAGCCTTACTAAATTCCACATGTACAACATCTACCATCCCACCTTCATCAATCTAATTGGTAAATTCAATCCAAAATTGACTTGGTCCTAGTAATCGAGTAGAGAGTTGTTAATGCGACTGGATACACAACAATGCACTGCAGAATCAGTCTGATCAGTCTGAAGAAGGGTTTCGGCCCAAAACGTTGCCTATTTCCTTCGCTCCATAGATGCTGCTGCACCCACTGAGTTTCTCCAGCACTTTTGTCTACCTTCGATGCACTGCAGAATCTGTGCCGGAAATCTTACCGTTCATTATATACTTGATACTTTAGACATGCAGTGCGGAAACAGGCCCTTCAGCCCATGCCAACCAGTGATATCCGTACACAAGCACTATCCAATACACTAGGGATAATTTACCATTTTCGTTACTGAAGCCAATTAACCTACAAACCTGTACATTTTTAGAGTGTGGGTGGAAACTGGAGCACCCGGAGAAAACCCGCGCAATCACAGGGAGAAGTACAAACTCCGTACAGACAGCGCCCGTAGTCAGGATCGAACCCGGGTCTCTGGCACTGCAAGGCAGCAACTCTACCACTGCGCTCGCAATTACATTATAAACATTATATACATTATAATTGCAGTCTAAAACTAGAGGGCATATAACATTGCAAAGATTAATGGGAAGCCAGAGGATTGGGAAGCTTTTAAAGAACAGCAGAAGGTAACTAAAAAGGCAATACGGGGAGAAAACGTGAATGCAGGAGATATGTCTAACAAGTTCGTAGTTAACATGTAAATTAGCAGGTAGTTGAGAGGAAGGAAGATAGTCTAAGGTTACAGGAAGATATTGATGAGGTGGCAAGGTGGGCAGAGCAACGGCAGATGCAATTCAATTCTAAAAAATATGTGAAGCGTTTTGGGAGGACAAATAGGCAGAATACACATAATGTAGCAGCCAAGACTATTGAGGTGTCTTGGTCCAAGGATCCCTGATGGAGGAACCAAAGGGAGAAAAGGTGGCTTAGTAAAAGAAATGTGTCTTTATAAGCCAGGACATAGAATAAAAGAGCAAGGAGCCTTTAATACAACCACAAAATGCAAGTTAGACCACAGCTGAAGTACTGTGTGCAGTTCAGGTTACTCCAGCTTAGGAGAGATGTGATTGTTTCATTTACTTTGTTTTAGTTTTGAGATACAGCGAGGCCCTTTTGCCCACCACATCCACGCCGACCAGCGATCCCCGCACACTAAAACTATCCTACGCACACTGGGGGCAATTTACAATTTTACCAAGGCAATTAACCTACAAACGTACATCTTTGGAGTGTGGGAGGAAACTGGAGCTCCTGGAGGAAACCCACGCAGGTCACGGGGAGAACGTACAAACTCTGAACAGACAGCACCTGTGGTCAGGATCAAACCTGGGTCTCTGGCACAGTAAGATGGCAACACTACCGCTGCACCATCGTGCTGCCCCAAATGCGGATTGTGGATGCAGAGGAAAACCAGGACTATTGTCCTATTTGTCTTCTAAACCACCTTATCTATGTACGGTGACACCGAAAGGACATTGCCTGGAACGGAGCTTTTTAATTGTGAGGCAAAACTGGAAAGGTTATCTTTATTTCCTTGAAGCGGAGGAGGGATCTGAAAAAGGTCAACAAAATTACAAGGGGCAAAGATATGACAGTATTTTAAGATAGTTGTTCCCATAGCAGAAGTGTGTGAAACCACAAGGCAAAGATTTAAAGCAAGGGGTGGGAAGTTTAGAGGGGTTATGAAAAATAATTGGAATCGGGAATGCATCACTTGAGGGTGTATTGCAGGCAAAGACTCTCGTAGAGACAGAAGGAATTGCAGATGTTGGAATCTTCAACAAAACTCAAAGTGTTGGAGTAACTCAGCAGGTCAGGCATCATCTGTGGAGGACACAGATGGGCAATGTTTGGGGTCGGTATCCTTCTTCATACTCTCATAGTTGGGTCCCAGCATCACACGGGAGGGCTGGTCCCCCAACACAATATTCCACCTCTCCACCAATTCCAATATTGGTGGCCAGTGGGGGGGGGGGGGGGGCTTTCTGGAGCACTAATATGGGTGTTGTGGGCTGAAGGGACTAGTATGGACATTGTGGGCCGAATGGATTCTTGGGCTGGCGGCTCAGTCACTCAAGCCAGTTGTGCTGGCAGCTCACTCACGGCTGGTGGGCTGGCAGTTGACTCACGGCTAGTCCTTGAAATTCCATTTCAAGCAGGGTGCAAGGCCACCAAATTCAAGTGCAGTTTCTTACCACTTCAAACAGGGTGCAAGGCCACCAAATTCAAGTGCAGTTTCATATCATTTCAAGCAGGGTGCAAGGCCACTAAAGACAGCGAGTCGTGACCTCTCCCTCCTCCATCTTGCAGAGACTGAGCCACGCTCACACTTCTGGGTTTTATAGTCCCTCCCCCTTCCCATCAGAAGGGGCGTGGCCTTCATGGCATGATTGACAGGAGAGAGAATCTCAACATTTTTTAAACTAATAACTCTTTTATTTTTCATCGATGGGAAAAATGCTTTTGTCCTGCGCAGCGGAGGGGGACTCTGAGTAAGATGGCGAAAAATCACAGCCGTCTGAAAAAGAATCCAAATTCTCTTTAGCCAGTGGTACGAATATTGATTTCTCGAACTTCAAGTAAAGCTTGCATCCCCTCTCTCTCTATCCCTCCCCCACCCAAGACATACCAGCTTCAAAATTGTCTTGTTGAGACTCATTGTCTACTCGTTCTCACCAACCTCGCCTGTTTCCTTTATCATCGTTACTTTTTTGCACATCTTTCATTCCTTTGTTCTATGTCTCTCTACATCATCGTCTATATCTCTCATTTCCCTTTCCCCTGACCCTCAGTCTGAAGAAAGGTCTCGGCCCAAAACGTCACCCATTCCTTTTCTCCAGAGATGCTGCCTGACCCGCTGAGTTACTCCAGCTTTTAGCTATAAATAATACTTACATTCTGGTATTGCTTGTTTTGTTAATTATAACAGATTTTCCACTTTGATCTACATTGTGATCCATTCCAAAGTAGGCAGCCACCCGATGTACCAACATCCGATGATATGATGACATTGGAGGGAACTTCTTGTAGTGGTTACTATGAAGAAAAGAGAAACAGATGAAGACTTCACAGATCACTCATAGAACCAACATAAACATTAATGCTCATGGTAATTTAACACAAGGACAATTATGAATAAGACACAAGATGCTGTAGTGAGTGGTCGAGCAGCATCTGAGGAGGGAATGGATAGGCAAAGTTTTGGATTGGGACTTTTCTTCCAACTTATTGTGAAAGGGGAAAGAAAGCTGGAAAAGTGGTGGGGTGGGACAAAGCCTGACAAGTGATAGGTGGATACAGGTGAGGGGGGGGGGGGCGGGGTGGTTGTTTGGCAGATAGGCAGATAAAGGCTGGAGAATAAAATGAGACAAAGGGAAGTCAAATAAGGAGAGAAGAGGAGTGAAATGTAAAGCCAGAGGAAGGGATACAGGTGGAATGGGATGGGGGGGGTGTGGGGAGGGTGTGGGGAGAATGAGGAAAGGGAGCAGGATAGTGCACACCAGGTTCGGGGGGGACACAGGAAACAGAGAGGAAGGGGAAAAGTGGGGTGTTACATAAGATTGGAGATTGCAACATTCAACAGTCATAGAGTGATGCAGCATGGAAACAGGCCCTTCAGCCCAACTTGCCCACGCCGGCCAACATGTCCCAGCTACACTAGTCCCACCTGCCCGCATTTGGTCTATATCCCTCCAAACCTGTCTTATCCATGTACCTGTCTCACTGTTTCATAAATGTTGGGATTGTCCCTGCCTCACCTACCTCCTCTGGTAGCCCGTTCCATGCACCCACCACCCTCTGTGTGAAAATTCTATTCAATCTTTTCCCCTTCACCTTAAACCTATGTCCTCTGGTTCTCGATTCACCTTCTCTGTGCATCTACCCAATCTACTCCTCTCAGGATTTTATACACCTCTATAAGATCACCCCTCATCCTCCTGTACTCCAAGGGATAGAGTCCCAGCCGACTCAACCTCTTCCTGTAGCTCCAATCCTCCAGACCTAGCAACATCCTCGTAAATCATTTCTGAACCCTTTCCAGCTTGATAACATCTTTCCTATAACATGGTGCCCAGAACTGAACATAATACTCTAAATGCAGTCTCACCAACGTCTTATACAACGGCAACATAACCTCCAAACTTCTATACTCAATACTCTGACCGATGAAGGCCAATGTGCCAAAAGCCTTTTTGACCACCCTATCTACCTGCGACTCCTCCTTAAAAGAACCATGTACCTTCACTCCTAGATCCTTCTGCTCTACAACACTCCCCACAGACCTATCATTCACTGTGTAGGTGTAGGTCCTGCCCATGTTAGACTTCCCACAATGCAACATCTCACACGATCACGGTTGGGTTGTGAGCCACCCAAGTGGAATATGAGGTGTTGTCCCTTCCGTTTGCCTGTGGCCTCACACAACAAAAGAGGAGACCCAGGACAGAAAGGTTGGTATGGAGTTAAAATGGTTAACAGAATTGGAAAGAGAGTTGGGATAAACACTTGCTATATGTGCACAAATGCTCGATCAATGTAAGACATATTCTAATCCAATTCAAAACCTTACATAGACTATATTACTCAAAAACTAAAATAAGTATATTTTTTCCAAATGTCTCCCCCATCTGTGATAAATGTCTATCCCAAGAAGCTACTATAGCACATTCCTTTGTTTTTTGTATAAAAATCCAAAAATTTTGGAATTAAATCTTTGAAATATTTACAAAATTATTTAAAATAAAACTGAAACCGAACGCAGAATTGATTATTTTTGGAACCATGGAAGCCAGCTTTGAGCTGACTTCGTCCCAAATGAGCTTCCTTAATTACGGCCTAATAATGGCAAAAAAACATACTTAAATTCTGGAAAAACGCTCCCACACCAACAATAAAAATGTGGATTTCAAATATGTCCGAAATGTTACACCTGGAAGACATGAGATTCCTCCTAGCAGGCAAATCAGACCATTTCCAAAAGATTTGGTCTCCATTTATCGACTTATTACAAGCATAGGGTGCTTATTACAAGCAAGGAGGAGCCGCCATCTTGGAGGAACGGCTGCTAAACAGCAGCCGTCCGTCAAATTCACTCTTTCTTTAGTTTTAGTCTTTTTTATTTCTTTGTCTGTTTGGGGGGTTTTGACTTTTAATGTGGGGGGGTAAGGGGGAAACTATTTCTAGGTCCCTACCTGGTCGGTGAGGCAGCTTTTTCTCCAGGCTGCCTCGTCGACCCGTCCTCGTGGCATACCAGCGGGCATGGAGCGCCGTTTCCTGACGGGGACCGCCCAGCACCTTCAGCTTCGGTGGCGGCACAGCGCTGGAGCGCTATCGGAGAGCGTAGCGGGTGATGCCTTGCCTGGGTCGCCGCGCTGGATCGACGCGCTGGAGCTCCGGTATGCGCTGACCGCCGACATCAACACCTCCGGGCTGCGGGACTGCGGAGCGACCAGCCGCGGGCGGCGGCGCCGACTCCAACATCGGGAGCCTCGTGGCTCCAAATCGGCGCGGCCCTGTCGGCTTCAGGTGCCATCGACTCCGCTGGGAAACCGGCCGTTCCAGCCGCTGCGAGGACTCTCCCGACGGCCAGGAACATCGGGCCTCCGTAGAGGCAACTGTGGTGGCCTCGATGGGCCTGACTCTGGGGAGAACTGGGTTGGGGACTGGACATTGTGCCTTCCCCCACAGTGGTGGTCATTGTGGGGGGATGATTTTGTGTGCTGTGCCTGTTAGTCCGTGTACAAGATGGCGGTCGGAGGGGAGAGTGGACGCTGGCGCGAATTGGTCGCCGCTGCTCTCTCCTCAAATTGTGTTTCTTATTTTCTTTTGGTGCTTTTGAAATTGAATTCTGTCCTTGATTTGTGTACTGTGGTGTTTTTATATTTAATTTATTCCGATTATGTGTTTTGTATTTTTTTGTGATTCTATGCATTGTAAGGTGTCCTTGGGTTTTAGAAAGGCGCCAGTAAATAAAATAATAATAATTATTATTATTAACATAACTTTGAAAATAAATGGTTTCAGGATCTGGTGAGGGGTGTGTAAAGATACTAAGTAGGTACATCCCTTTTATCTTATTTTACTTTCTTATATCTTCTGTTTTCTATTTTTCTCTTTCTTTTCCTTTGGTTTTCTTTTTTATTCTTTCTCGTGTTTTACGTTTTTACGGGTTTCTCCTGATCACTCTTTCACGCACTTACTATCTTATCTAACTCTCTATTCTTCTCCTTTTTAAAGTTTAAAACAAGAAGTGGTACAGGAAATGTATTATGTTATTTTTGGCATATCACTGTAATGTACATTACTTCTAATAAAAAAATGGTTAACAACTTAAAGAGCCAGCAGGCTAAGAGTAAGTTTTTGGTGAATTGGTTGCCTAGTCTAGGCTACGTCTCACCGATGCAAAAGAAGCCTCATAGGGATCACTGAATAACTATCTGAGGTTAGTGGTGGTGCACGTGAATCTCTGTTTCACCTGGAAGGGCTCCTGGGGTCTCTGGATGGAGGTGAGAGAGGAGATGTATGGACAGATGTTACATCGTATACAGTTGCAGGGGAGGGACAGTTCTGGTGGGAAGGAATGAGTGAAGCAAGAAGCTGCGGAGGGAATGGTATCTACTGGCTCATAGGGCCTACTCCTGCAGCTATTTTCTATGTTTCTACGGAAAGCAGAAATAGGTGTGGCTGGAAAGATGTGATTGGGGTGGGATCACACTGAAAGCAGCGGAAATGTTGGGAAATTATGTGTTTGAAGCGGAGGATATTGGAGTGGGGAGAGGGATATACATGAGGATGTGTCAGAACATGAGCACCTGAGCTGTAGGGAGAGTTTGGGTAGGCTAGGACTGCATTCCATGGAGAATAGGAATGAAATTCAGGCAAGGTGCTAGAAAATATCTGTAGTCAGAAAGTTACTAGAGACTATTCCGATGGATAGGATATACATGCATTTAGATGGACAAATGCTGATTAGGGCTAGTCAGCATGGTTTTGTATGTGGGAGTTGGTGTCTCACAAATCTGATTGAGTTTTTTGAAGATGTGACCAAAAAGGTTGATGAGGGCAGAGCTGTAAATGTTGCACACATGGATTTCTGCAGAGCATTTGACAAGGTTCCGCATGGTAGGCTGCTCTGGGGGATTAGATTGCTGGGATCCAAGGAGAGATAGCCGAATGGATAGAAAATTGGCTTCATGGAAGGAAGCAGAGGGTGATGGTGGAAGGTTGCTTCTCAGTCTGGAGGCCTGTGACTAGTGGTGTGCCTCAGGGTTCGGTGCCGGAGGGGGTGGTTTGGGTGGGAAGGGATGAGTTAACCAGGCAGTTGTGGATGGAACGGTCTCTGCGTAAAGCAGTCTCTGCGTAAATGGGTGGATCCCGTTGGAGGTGGCGAAAATGTCACAGGATTATGTGTTGTATGCGACGGCTGGTGGGGTGAAAGGTGAGGACTAGGGGGACTCTGTCCCTGTTGCGTCTGGGGGGAGGGGGAGCAAGAGTGGAGCTGCGGGGACCCGAGGAGACACGTGTGAGGACCTCATCTATGATGGAAGCGGGGAAGCCCCGTTCCTTAAAGAATAAGGTCATCTTGGATCTTACTCCATCTCTCCCTCACCCATAACTACAAGGCAATTATTCCAATATTTTTTAAGGGAGCAATTACTGGGAAAAGGGATGCAAACATGTAGAACCCGATGAGGACATGGAGATAATTGGAGCGGGATATGCAGCAGGGATATCCACAGTTAATATGATAGATGAAGCAGGACTAAATGATCAATTAGTGCAGCTGAGAGAGAAGATACAGAGAGGTGCAGAGACACTCAGTAAGAATGATTCGCAAGTATTTCATAAGTAAGATAAAATACTCAAACTATATGAGCGGACAATAAATAGGATGATAGATAGAGTGAATATTATTTCCCAGGAGAAACATACAGAACAGGTGTGTAGTGCTTATTCCAACTGGTTAATGTCTCAGGTAAAGGGTTGCCTTGGTTCTTGGTTCTTGGTTTTCCAAAATATTCCAAATGGAATTTAAACTGGAGGTGGTTGGCTAATTCTAAATTAGCCTACCGCCAAATGCCCAATTGGATATCGACTTCGAAACTGAGGCAGTGGAGTCGAGACATGCAACCTGACAGTCCTGAGGTTTAGAGATACAGCAAGGAAACAGGCCCACTGAGTCCGCACCAACCAATGATCTCCACACACTAACACCATGCTACACACACTAAGGACAATTTACATTTATACTAAGCCAATTAACCTTCAAACCTGTACATCTTTGGTTTGTGGGAGGAAACCGAACATCTTGGAGAAAACCTACGCGGTCATTGGGAGAACATTCAAACAGCACCCGTAGTCAGGATCCGGGATCGAATCGGGGTCTCTGGCACTGTAAGCATCGCAATGCCCCTGTCCCACTTAGGAAACCTGAACGGAAACCTCTGGAGACTTTGCGCCCCACCCAAGGTTTCCGTGTGGTTCCCGGGGGTTCCCGGAGGTTCCCGGAGGTTTTTGTCAGTCTCCCTAATGGTCGAAAGTGGTTTCTGCTTCTTCTATGTTCCGGCGATTATTTCAAAAAATTAAAAACCGGCCGCGACTAAAAATAGGTTGCCGTTTTTAAAATCGGTAATTTTTTAATTGAAGCCGGTTGCGATGCTAGTTGAAGGTGGTTGCCGGAGGTTGCAGGTAGTGGAAGGTAAGACCTCCCTAGTGGAATAAAACTGGGTGAAAAAAAGGTCTAACCTTCCACTACCTGCAATCGTGCAGACTCAGTGGTCCGAAGGGCCGATTTCCGTGCTGAATCTCTAAACTAAAGTAAACAGTAAACAATGCCCTTGACCATACTGCAATAATTAATGAAGAACTAAGGGGTGACACGGTGGTGCAGCAGTAGAGTTGCTGCCTTACAGCACCAGAGTCCCAGGTTTCGATCCTGACTACGGGTGCCGCCTGTACAGAGTTTGCATGTTCTCCCCATGACCACGTGGGCTTTCCACGGGTGCTCTGGTTTCCTCCCACATTCCAAAGTCGTAGGTTAATTGGCTTCTGTAAAAATTGTGAATTGGCCCTAGTGTGTAGGACAGGGCTAGTGTATGGGGATCGCTGGTCAGTGCAGACTCGGTGAGCCGAAGGGCCTGTTTCCGCACTGTATGTCTAAACTAAACTAATGAAATTAGACAAATGTCATCAAAGAGGGAATCAATGGGTCTGTCCATAGAAATAATGAATACAATAGAGTCTGATTGTAGATTTACACATTATAATTTGCGATTGATGTAAAAACTAATGCTTCTTTTGCAAGTGTTGTTTTATAGCAGGGAAAATATTATGTCTCCATCTCTGCTAAATGGTATGGAAAGAATGAGTGGAAGTGTACTCTACCTGGTCACAATGTCATAATTCAATGTCTGACAAGACAGATCACTATCGGGGACAAGGAATTAATGGCACCATCAGAGGGACATTTGATAACAGTAAACTTGGTTATGCCACAAAATGACTTGGACGAGACATTAAGTAGATTTATCGCAAGCCAGCTTCCATGAATACTACACTTCCATGCTGATTGGATGACACTGATGAAGAAGGGTGGGAATGTTATTCATGACTGGTCCGAGAGCATGGAAGAGAAGCAGAGGACACTTTGGAAAAATTGATTTGGTGGGAAAGAGCCTGAAACTGGGGACTGGATGCTAATGTACAGCCATGGATTAGGATTTCATCACATATATTAGTATTTGCAAAATTATTGATTGTAATTGTTTAGATTTTTTTATTTTGGTATAGCAGGAAGTAATATATGTTGAAAACTCTGATATTGGTCAAGCAGGTAGGAAGCGAGGAAAATATGCATCAATTTGTTCCAGAGGATATATTAAATGGTGTTATTTATTATGGCTTACTTGGGCATGGCCAAGAGGGGGAATCTTTACACAGGAAATTCTGAAAAGTGTAAGGATGATGAGTAGTTTATTATATGTTTCATGGCTTCATCTATCTATTATGTGAGTATCTAAAGGCCAGTTAATACTATCTCTCAGAATTTCTACCAAATAAATTACCTCCTAATGAGTTTACATACTGGGGAAGCATGATTGGAATAGAGGCCAACGTAGTGAAGAGAAGTGAAGGATGTTAGGGGAGACAATAAATAGATTTATTATTGTATTTACATTCCACAGACTAGCTAGTTAAAATAAACTTTGGGGGTTAAACTAAGCTGAGGGAAATAAAACTGTTCAGGAAGTAGTGACTCATACTGCGCCCATTTATCAGACACATGGTAGAGTGGTTTTCTAAATAACAGGAAATAAATGTAAAGATATCTCTGGGGAAAGAAAAAGATGGACAGCTACAGAGATATTGATCGATGATAAATGATCATTGATTATTCTCAATGCACAGAGATCAAAAATGTAGAATCCAGATGTAATCATTGTGTCGTGAGAATATAAAAATGCTGTAGGTGCTGTGAATCTTTGAAACACTTTGGGTTCTCTCAGAGTGTTTCCCAGGGCTTAATGTTAAGGCCTTGAATAAACCGACTGGTTTGAGAAACTGGTTCGTTTAGTTTAGAGATACAATGCGGAAACAGGCCCTTTGGCCCACGTAGCCCGCGCCGACCAGTGATTCCCACACACCATCCTACGTGTGTGTGTAGGATAACACTATCCTACACACACACTGGGCCAACAGACCTGCAAACCTGCACGTCTTTGGAGTGTGGGAGCAGGCCGGAGCACCCGGAGAAAACCCATGCGGCTCAGGGGGGCAACGTACAAACTCCGTGCAGACAGCACCTGCAGCCGGGATTGATCATGGGACTCTGGCGCTGCAAGGCAGCAACTCTACCACTGCGTCAGGATGTGGAAGAAAGTGGAGCACTATGAGGAAATACACGCAGTCACGAGGGAGAACATTCAAACTCCACGCAGAGAGCTTCTCAGACCAGGCTAACGGAATCAAGGGATATGGGGAGAAAACAGGAACGGGGTACCAATTCTGGATGATCAGCCATGATCATATTGATTGGCGGTGCTGGCTCCTGCACCTATTTTCTATGTTTCTATGAAACTCACCACTGTTCTACCAGATGTTTTATTTTATGTCTGCAACTGAACTTCACATGAAAGCCAGAGTCAGGGTACAAGTTAAACACAATATTCCCTCCAATAAAAATAATATAGTGCAAAAACAAAAACAAAAGTCTTCTACACCTCCATACCTACCTAGGACTATGTATTTATACTTCTGGATCACTCTACTCCCCAACTTTACCCAAGGTCCTAGTGTTCACTGTGAAGGGGCCTGGGCCGGCACCACGGAGGCCTCAGGAGAGGACCCGGCAGCGTTAATGGAGAGGTCAGTGCGGTGGCTAATGGTGGCGCTAACGGACGGACGAGACGGACACGTGAAGTAAGGACGCCGCGGCTGAGGGAAGGTACGAAGAAAGACCTGTCATGGGGGGGCACCTCCATGAGGGAGGGGGGAAAAGCAATGGGGACCCGGTGTGAGGGGACCATCGTGAAGGATGGGGGAGAGGAAAAGAACAAAGGGGGAACTTGCGCGGCAGGGGGATTTGTAACTTTGTAATGGGTATAGATAGTTATATGTTACCAAGATGATTGTCATAATGAGGTCTTGCAGGGCTCATTTCCACAATCCCAAAAAGTATTGGGGCATAGTTAAGATATTTGCAGAAAACACCAAATTTGCTGGAAATTTTAGTAAAACGTGCACGCAGGGCTTATCCAGGGGAAAAGAAAAGTAGTAAATAAAATATGGGGACGTGTGGTAATGCATTTAGGCTGGGTAAAAAAAGCTAAAGACAGACAACAAATGGAAGGATACTCAAAAGTTTAGAGGAGCAGAAGAATTGTGGAGTATCTGTCCATAGATTTCTGAATATGCCAATAGATCAAGGAACAGATTACTAAGTGAACAGTGGATGGCCATTCCAACCGGTAGAGGGGGTCAAATAACAGGTCATACGTGTAAAATGAAAGGAAAGAGAATTAATAATGACATATAGGGGCTGCACGATGGCGTAGTGGTAGAGCCACTGCCCTACAGCGCCAAAGACCCGGGTTCAATTCTGACTACGGGTGCTGTCTGTATGGAGTTTGTACGATCACCCCGTGCCCTGCGTGGGTTTTCTCCAAGATCTTCGGTTTCTTATCCCACTCCAAAGAGGCACAGGTTTGTAGGTTAATTGGCTTGGTGTACATGTACAATTGTCCCTTGTGTGTGTGGGGTAGTGTTAATATGCGGGGATCGCTGGTCGGTGGGGACTCGGTGGGCCGAAGGGCCTGTTTCTGCAACGTATCCCTAAATCGAAAATAAATAAATATAGAACTATTTATGCAACTAATGGTTGGAATCTGGAGTGCACTGTCTGCAACTGTGAAGTAGGCAGGTTCCAATGTGGCTTTCAAGAAAGACTGATGAATTATGACGAAACATTTGCGATGGGCTGAAGTGCTTACATATTGCATGACGTTACATGATGTTATACTGTAACTAGGTGAAAGGCCTGGTGAGTAGATATGGAAAATAGCTCTGAAAGTTCTGGTGTGAACATAATGGGCCAAATGGGCCCCTTTGGTATTCCATAGTCTATGTTTATAGTCTTCTGGATCATTCATGTCACCTTCAAGAAAGGATTCACGTCTGAATCTCTGGTTACATTCCCAAGCATCAAGATCAATAAAATTGGAATTATTTAAGCATTAGTTCGTTTAGACATAAGTCACAGTGGCGCAGCTGGTAGAGCTACTGCCTCACAGCACAGGAGACCTGGGTTCAATCCTGATTGCTGTATGTGTGGAGTTTGCATGTCCTTCCTGTGACTACGTGGGTTTCCTCCGGGAGCTCCGGTTTCCTCCCACATCCCAAAGACGTGTGGGATTTTAGGTTAATTGGCCTCTGTAAAATCGCCCCCAGTGTGTCTGAAAGTGGGATAACATTGAACTAATGCGAACAGGTGATCAATGGTCCGCATGGAATCGGTGGGCCGAAGGGCGTGTTTCCAAAAAAGCAAACTGAAACTAAACTAAACATACAGCATGGAAAAAGGCTTCTCGACCATCTATCACCCCTTTACACCAGTTCTATATTATCCCATTTTCAAATCCACTCGCTACAGCCTGGGGACAATTTACAGTGACCAACTAACCATCCAACCTGCACATGTTTGGGATGCGAGAGGAAACCCTAGCACCAGAAGGAAACCCACGTGGTCACAGGGAGGAAGTGCAATCTCGACACAGTCAGGCCCAAGTTCAGAATTGAACTCGGGTCTCTGGCACTGCGAGGCAGTGGCTCTACCAGTTGCACCACCCTACTGCCCATTATCTAAAACCATAGTAAATTATGGTTCAACCATAATTGCATGAATTGTGAGAAAATTATACATCTATAATGGAATGGCAGAGTAAGGACTGGAGAAGTAAAACTATACACCATGGAAAAGGCATAGAGGCTGAAGATCAAGTGCTGATAAACGGGATAAGTAAAGATGGATATTTGATGGTTGGAAAGAACATGGTGGGCTTAAAGTGTAGGAACGAACTGCAAATGCTGGTGTAAACCGAAGATAGACACAAAAAGCTGGAGTAACTCAGCGGGTCAGACTGTTAGCTGTGGGCTAGGTGAAAACGAGTTACAGACAATGAGATTTAACAAAGGTAGGCAAAAATGTTGGAGAAACTCAGCGGGTGAAGCAGCATCTATGGAGCGAAGGAATAGGTGATGTTTCGCCTGTTCCTTCGCTCCATAGATGCTGCCCCACCCACTGAGTTTCTCCAGCATTTTTGTCTACCTTCGATTTTTCCAGCATCTGCAGTTCTTTCTTAAACATGAGACTTAACAAGGCGACTTTGAAGCTAGTACGACTTGGGTGAGGGACGGGTGGAGAGAGAGGGGATGCAAAGATTACTTGAAGTTAAAGAAATCGATATTCATACCACTGGGTTGTAAGCTGCCCAAGTGAAATATGATGTGCTGTTCCTCCAATTTGCATTTGGCCTCACTCTGACAATGGAGGCCCGCTGTGTTACTCCAGTTTTTTGTGTCTATGGTGGGCTTAAAGGTCTATTCTATACTATACAACTCAATGACCATGACGTGAAGATAGAACTTGGTACAACACAGCACAGAAATAGGCCCTTCGGCCCGTGATGTCTGCTCTGAAAATGTCAAGTTAAACCAGCACCACCTCTGGGCAGTGTATTCCAGGGATACCTGGAAAAATATTGCCCCGCACATCTGCTGTAACCTTTCCCCCTCTGGCTTTAAAGCTCCATAACTATTCTTTGACATATGCACCGTGGGAAAAAAGTTCTGACTGTCTACGCTTTCTATGCTTCTTTTAATTTTTATACATTTATAAGGTCTCCCCTCAACATTCATTAATCCAGAGAAAACCATCCATGTTCGTCCAATCACTTCTTAGAGCTTATACTCTCTAATCCAGGCAGCTTTCTAGTAAACCTCTTTAAGTCTTCACATCCCAATGAAGGCCAGCATACCATCTGGACACAAAATGCTGGAGTGATTCAGCGGGTGAGGCAGCATCTCTGGAGAGAAGGAATGGTGACGTTTCCCGTCGAACCCCTTCTTCAGACTGATGTCTGCGGAGGGGGCGGGACAAAGATAGAATGTAGTCGGAGACAGTAAGACTGGTGGGAGAACTGGGAAGGGGAAGGGGATGGAGAGAGAAAGCAAAGGCTATTTGAAGTTCTACTACAAGCATACCATGTATCTTCTTTACAATTCAATCTACTAGTATTGCCACTTTCAGGGAGTTATGGACGTGGACCCCATGATATCCGTGCATATGAATCGTGTTAACAATGTTGCCCCCTACATTTGACCTTCCAAAGTGCAACATCTCATACTTGCTCAGATTGAACTCCAAGTCAAAAATCAAGACTGAGTCAAAATAGACTAAGGAACCAAGACTGCTTAGTTGTCATATGTATTTTCTTAACAGGCCCGTAAATACAATAGAACACAGATAATGCATAACTACCAAGTATACAATAAATAGATACAACCTGCAATATCAGTAACCATAATATTGTAACCAAAGACACAGCGCACAGTCCATAAAAGTTCATGTGTAGTGTTCAACAGCTTGATGCTTGCTGGGAAGAAGTTTTAAGTTTAGTTTTGTTTAGTTTAGTTTAGAGATACAGCGTGAAAACAAGCCCTTCGGCCCACCAAGTACGCACTGAACCAGCGATCCCCGCACATTAACACTATCCTACATACACTAGGGACAATTTCCATTTATACCAAGCCACTTAACCTACAAACCTGCACATCTTTGGAGTGTGGGAGGAAGCCAAAGATCTTGGAGGAAACCCACGCAGGTCACGGGAAGAACCTGCAAACTCCATGCAGTTGTTCTTCAAGTTCTTGAAATAAGCTGTTCTTGAACTACCTACCATTTCTCCACCCATATCTGTAATGGATCTATATCCTGCTGTATCCTTTGATAGTCTTCCTCACCGTCTGCAACCCCACATTTTGAGGTCATCTGCAAACTTACTAACCAACTCATCTACATTTATGTCCAAGTAATTTATATGCATCACTAACAACAGAGGTTACAGCACAGATCCTTGCGGAACTCCACTCATTACAGACCGTTAGTTGGAATTACACCCTTCCATCACTGTCCGCTGCCTTCTAAGCTAAACCAGCTTGAATCCAAACTACTAAGTTACCGGACAAGTTGAAAAGTCATGTTCACAGCAATAGAAGTTAATGTAATCTCTTACTTGTTATCATTGATAAAATCTATCAGTTCCTGTTCCATTTTTAAAAGCATCATTCTGTCCCTGTAAAATGATAAAAATTGAATCAGTGCAAATATAAAAACTGTTGATAAAGTTTAAATAAATACTTTCCCTTAGTTGTTCAGTACATCCAAAAACTTCATTCTGCAAGAATGCAATGACAAAACACACGAGCCTTGGCAGATACTGCAAGGTTTCCAAGTTGATTGCTTGTATACTGACTAATCTCAGGGTCTCTGCACCTTGCCCAGGTTGTTGATTAATCCAGAGAGCTCAGTGCATGTGGAATCACCTCTTCACATTTGTGTCAGAGTGATTGATACTAAACTACCTCCACTGATCAGTATCATCTTGATTAAAACTTTATATATCTTTATTATTTCTCTGTGAAATCTATCATAATGGGAATTATTCAATTCGAGAAGATTGTTTAAAATCGCTCCACTTCAGTTAATAAATTCTATGACATTGACACCAAAATTATATGTGTTTAGAACTTCATACTTTAATCTTCAAGTGCATTTTGTGCCATAATTGAGCTGTAACTAAAGATATAAAGTCACTTTGATCTGTATTCTTGACAATTTCTCTCATTATCATGCACTCATCTTTCACCTTTGACACGTCATATCGTTCATTGCACACAAAGATTGCTTTATACAGGCAGATCATTCATCCAAAGATAGACACAAAATGCTGGAGTAATTCAGCGGGACAGGCAGCATCTCTGGATAGAAGGAATGAGTGACAATTTGGGTCAGAACCCTTCTTCAGATTGTTTCAGGTTGAGCACAGGAGGGAACAATGATTGGATAAGATTTCATTTATTTCAATACCACAGTTCTGAGAGGTAAGTTGGATAAGCTCAGGATGTGGATATGTATCGGCGACTGTGACATTATAAATATTAGAGAATGTGTAGGATGGAACAGCAGATGCTGGTTTATAGCGAAGATAGACACAAATTGCTGAGCAACTCAACAGGTTAGGTTGCATCTCTGAAGAAAAGGAACAGGTGATGTTTTGGGTCGGAACCCTTCTTCAGATTGGCAGTCTGACCTGGCTCAGGGAGTGATAGGATTGGCAGCCTCATGTTCCAGGACACAAGTGCGGCACGTAATTTTTTTATTCGTATAACCCTTGTGGCTAAGGGGATCAGGGGGTATGAAGAGAAGGCAGGTACAGGATACTGAGTTGGATGATCAGCCATGATCATATTGAATGGCGGTGCAGGCTCGAAGGGCCGAATGGCCTACTCCTGCACCTATTTTCTATGTTCTATGTTTCTATGTATTGTATCTTCGTCCATTTGGCAGCCTTTGTTGGGGACCGACTTTGAGAGCTCCACCGCGGGTGCCTGCGGACTTAACATCACGGAGCTCGCGATCCCTGTCGGGGGTCAACATTGGGGCTCCAACCGCGGGAGCCTGTGGATTTTAACATCACGGATCCTACGGTCTCTGATTAGAGACTGACTTCTGGAACTCCAAGCCGCAGGAGATTCGACCGCCCCGACGTGGAAGCTTCAATCACCCTGATGTGGGGGCTTCGACCGCTGGCTGCGGGAGCTTCAATCGCCCGGAATCGAGACCTTCGATCGCCCCAACGCGGGTGCTTCGATCACCCCGACCCAGGAGCTACAATCGCCCCAACGCGGGGCTTCGACAGCTGGCTGCGGGAGCTTCAATCGCCCGGAATCGAGACCTTCGATCGCCCCGACCCGGGAGCTACAATCGCCCCGACTCGGGAGCTACAATCGCCCCAATGCGGGGCTTCGACCGCCGGCTGCGGGAGCTTCGATCGCCCCGAATGACGATGGTTAGACTGCCCTGACCATGGGAGAATAAAAGAGGAATTGCCTTCCATCACAATGAGGAATGTGGGGAATCCGCTGTAGTGTATGTTTATGTTAACTTTTATGTAGTTGTGTGTCTTGTTGCTTTGTTTTAGTATGGTTGTATGGTAATTCAAAATTCACTGTACCTTAATTGGTACACGTGACAATGAACTGACCTTGGCCTTGATACCTTGAGATAGAGGTGAAGATACAAGAGGCAGGGAAGGTGCTGAATTGATTTAGCAGAACATCACGATCGTCATCTGAGATGACATTACTGTAGCATCATCTAGTGGGGCTACATGGATGGACCTGATCACCTTGTTGATATTATCCTTTAGGACCCTAAATAATCAATGGAAATTGAGGAGCAAATACTGTATACTGGGAGATTACAGACAGCTGCAAGTCTAATAGGGTTGTCTGCGTTGGCTGATGACACATCTATGGTGGGCTGGATTACAAACAATGATGAGATGAGGTACAGGGAGGATATAGTAATATGGTGAAAGGACCATAACCTCACCCTCAATGTCAGCAAGACACAGGAGTTAGTTATCAACTTCAGGAAGTGGGTGGAGTACAAGCCCCATCAGCATCAATGGTGCCGAATTGGAAATGGTTGAGAGCTACAAGTTCCTTGCCTTTAATATTATCAACGACTGTCGTGGACCAACCACATTGATGTGACTGCCATGACTGCCACCAATGCTCTTACTTCCTTCAGAATCTGAGGAAAATGGGCATGTCCCCAATGATCCCTACAAACTTTTACAGATGCATCATAGAAATAAAATTGTCGGGTTACATCACAGAGTGGAAACAAGGAACTATAGACGCTGGTTTACGAAAAAGGACACAAAGTGCTGGAGTAACTCAGTGGGTCAGGCAACATCTCTGGAAAACATGGATGGGTGATGTTTCGGGTTAGGACCCTTCTTCAGATCCCTCTCTTGACCCGAAACGTCACCTATCCAAGTTCTCCACGGATCCACAGATGCTGCCTGACCTGCTGATTTACTGCAGCACTTTGTGGCCCAGGTGCATCACAGCTTGGTTTGGGAACAGCTCTGCCCAAGACAGCAGGAAATTGCAGGAAGTTGTAGATGTTGCCCAGGCCTTCCCATTGACCAGACCTCCCACCATTGATTCCATCTGCACCTCACCCTACTTCAGAAAAGCAACCAACATAATCAAAGAATTGTCCCATCCCAGTCATTCCTTCTTCTCTCTGCTCCTATCTCATAAATTCATGTCATAGTAGCAGATTTAAGCCATTCAGCCCATCAATATGCCGCCATTCAATCATAGATGGGATCATAGTGTCATACAGGCCCCTTCGGCCCAACCTGCGGTGACCAGCATGCTCCATCTAGACTAGCTTCACCTCCCTGCATTTGGCCCACATCCTTCCCAACCTTACCTATCCATGAATCTGTCTAAATACTTCTTAAATGTTATGATAGTATCTGCGTAAACTTCCTCCTTCAACACCCATACACCCACCACGCTTCTTGTAAAAAAGTTAACCTGTAGGCTCCCATTAAATCGTTCCCCCCCCCCCCCCCTCAGGCCTGATCTATCTTTTCCTCCTAACCCATTCTCGTGCCTTCTTCCCATAACCTTTGACACCATACTAATCAAGAACCTGTCAATCACCGCTTTAAAAATACCCAATGACTTGGCCTCCACAGCCGTCTGTGGCAATGAATTCCACAGATTCACTGCCCTCTGGGTAAAGAAATTCCTCCTCATCTCCTTTCTAAAGGCACGTCTGGTAGAAGATACAGAAGCTTGAAAGCATACATCACCAGACTCGGGGACAGCTTCTTCCCCTCTGTTATTAGACTTGATTACAATTGATCCATTTACAGTGTATAGATAGATACATGATAAGGGAATAACATTTAGTGCAAGGTAAAGCCAGCAAAGTCCGATCAAGGATTGTCTAAGGGTCACCAATGAGGTAGATAGTAGTTCAGCACTGCTTTCTAGTTGTGGAAGGATAGTTCAGTTGCCTGATAACAGCTGGGAAGAAACTGTCCCTGAATCTGGAGGTGTGTGTTTTCACACTTCTATACCTTTTGCCTGATGGGAGAGGGGAGAAGAGGGAGTGGCCAGGGAGTCCAGGCCCAGATAAATAAGGAGGCATGGGTCAGTTGTAGGCAGCTGAGATCAAGTATATCTCTGGAGGAGTATAGGGACTAAGGAGTGTACTGAAGTCAGGATCGAACCCGGGTCTCTGGCACAGTAAATGTTGTAAGGCAGCAACTCTGCCGCTGCGCCACCGTGCCGTCTAGAGGAATGTGGTCAGAGAAAACAGATGAGCTCCTTCGCAATGATATGGATACCTGTAGGTTGTGTCAAGGCTCGCACGCTGTAATGGGCGACAAAGCAAAGGTGGGCAGCATCATAAGGTCATAAGGTCATAAGTGATAGGAACAGAATTATCTCTCCCTCCTAACCCCATTCTCCTGCCTTCTCCCCATAACCCCTTACACCCATACTAATCAAGAATCTATCTATCTCTGCCATAAAAACATCCATAGATGACCTCCACAGCCTCCTGTGGCAAAGAATTACACAGATTTACCACCCTCTTTCTCCTCATCTCCTTCCTAAAGGAACGTCCTTTAATTCTGAGGCTATGACCTCAAGTCCTAGACTCCCCCACTAGTGGTAACATCCTCTCCACATCCACTCTATCCAAGCCTTTCACTATTCGGTAAGTTTCAATGAGGTCCGCCCTCATCCTTCTAAACTCCAGCGTGTAGAGAAAGGCTCAGTGCCGTCAAACGCTATCACTTGCAATAATGAGTCCTTCACTGATGAAGTTCAACGGCGCTTTGAACTGAAGGGAGGTGGAGGAACCTTTGGTGTGGCTGTACCAATGGTCTGTCTACACTTCATGCTGCTTTGGAAAAGCACCCAACATAACCAAAGAATTGTCCCACCCCAGGCATTCCTTCTTCTCCCTGCTCCTGTCGCAAAAGCCACAGGAGCAGAATTAGGCCTTTCGGCCCAATGAGTCAACCCCAACATTCAATCGTGACTGATCTATCTTTTCCTCTCAACCCCATTCTTCTGCCTTCTCCCCATAACCTTTGACACTTTTACTAATCAAGAACCTGTCAATCTCCACTGTAAACATATTCAATGACTTGGCCTCCACAGCTCTCTGTGGAAATGAATACCACAGATTCACCACCCTCTGGGTAAAGAAATTCCTCCTCATCTGCCTTTTAATGGTACATCTGGAAGATACAGAAGCTTGAAAGTGTACATCTCAAGACTCAGGAACAGTTTCTTCCTCTCTGTTATCGGGTTTCTGAATGGTCCTTGCATAAGCTAGGGTACTGTCTGATTCACCTCTAACCCAATGTGGACTTTAGACCTAGTCTTTGGAACTCAACAGGACAGACAGCATCTCTGGAGAGAAGGAATGGGTGATTTTTCGGGTCGAGGCCCTTCTTCAGACTGATGTGGGGGTGGGGGACGGGAAGAAGAAAGGAAGAGGTGGAGACTGTAGGCTGTGGAAGAGCTGGGAATGGGGAGGGGAAGGAGGGAGAAAGCAAGGACTGCCTGAAATTGGAGAAGTCAATGTTCATACCGCTGGGGTGTAAACTACCCAAGCAAAATATGAGGTGCTGCTCCTCCAATTTGCGGTTGGACTCAAGGACCTGTCCTACTTGGGCGATTTTTCAGCGGACTGCTGTCAAGTTCGCAGCACTCGCTTAAAAACCGGGAACTGGAACGGCGAGTGTCAGAGTGGAACACACAAACACATCGCAAAGGCGGGGGCCAGGGAAAGCGGGGGAGCGCTGTCTGAAATTCATACGGTGCAAAGCCAAGGTGATACAGACACACACCGCGATGAATAGGAAGGTTAAGACGGCTAGCAAAGTGTACGGTAAGTCCTTTAAAAGAGGGGGGAAGGGGGGAGGGGAGAAGGGGGGAGAAGGAGTGGACACAATTTTAAGAAGCCAGACAACTTTTAATAAGCCAAAGATACACAGCTGTGAAGTCCAGCGGGCATTTAACATTACCGGTCGGTTCTCCTTGGTTCAGAAAACTCGTGCTTACGTTTTTTTTCCCCCAATGAGCCAATGAAAATGCCCGGTCAGCAAAGTCGATTAACTAAACTACCTACGATTAGCTCGACTACCTATAACTACATGGTGATCCTACTACAACTGCACCTAGGACTACAAAAGTATCGATTTTCTCCATGGCGACCAATTTTTTAAAAACATGTTGAAAAATTTATGGCGACCATACTGAGGCCGCGACAAGTTCCCAGAATGCGGGAACTCCTCGCGACCATGAAGGAGACTCACCTGAGACCACTAGCAAATATGTGGCGATCATGTGACAATCATGTGACGAGCGCAGAGTCTCCTGCACTTGCCTAAAAAGTCGCCTAAGTGGGACAGGCCCTTCACTCTGGCCATGAAGGAAGCCCAGAACATAAAGGTTGGAGTCGGAATGGGAGGGGGAGTTGGTGCTGAGCCACCGGGAGATCAGGTTGGTTAATGCGAACTGTGCGGAGGTGTTGGGTGAAGTGATCGCCAAGCCTGCGCTTGGTCTCACCGATGTAGAGCAGTTGACACCTAGAGCAGCGGATGCAATAGATGAGGTTGGAGGAGATGCAGGTGAACCTCTGCCTCACCTGGAAGGACTGCTTGGGTCCTTGGATGGAGTCGAGGGGGGAGGTAAAGCAAAATGTGTCGCATTTCCTGCGGATGCACGGGAAAGTACCGGGGAAGGGGTGGGAAGTGTAGGAAGGGACGAATTGACCAAGGAGTTACGGAGGGAGCGGTCTCTGCGGAAAGCCGAAAGGGGAGGAGATTGGAAGATTTGGCCAGTGGTGGGAACCCATTGGAGGTGGCAAAAATGTCGGAGGATTATTTGTTGTATGTGATGGCTGGTAGGGTGGAAGGTGAGGACAAGGGAGACTCTGTCCTTGTTACGAGTAGGGGTATGGGGAGTGAGCAGAGCTACGGGACATAGAGGAGACCCTGATGAGAGCCTCATCCATAGTCGAAGAGAGGGACCCCCGTTCCCTAAAGAATGAGGACAACTCCGATGCCCTGGTTTGGAACACCTCATCCTGGGTGCAGATGCGGCGTAGACGGAGGAATTGGGAGTAGGGGATAGAGTCCTTACAGGAAGCAGGGTGGGAAGAAGTGTAGTCCAGATAGCCATGGGAGTCAGTGGGTTTGCAGTAGATGCAGTAGGTCAATTGTCTGTTACCTGCGATGGAGATGGTGAGGTCTAGAAACGGTAGGGAGATGTCGGAAATGGTCCAGGTGAATTTGAGTGCCAGGATGAAGGTTAGTGGTGAAATGGATGAAGTCAGTGAGTTCTGCATGGGTGCATGAGGTGGCACCAATGCAGTCGTCAATGTAGCAGAGGTAGAGTTCGGGGATAGGGCCACGGTATGCCTCAAACAAGGATTGTTCGGCGTACTCTACAAAGAGGCAGGCATAGCTGGGGCCCATGCGCATGCCCATAGCTATTCCTTGGATTTGGAGGAAATGGGAGCAGTCAAAGGAAAAGTTGTTGAGGGTGAGGACTAGCTCCGCTAGGCGGAGGAGAGTGTTAGTAGACGGGGACTGGTTGGTTCTGCGGTCGAGGAAGAAATGGAGGGCTTTAAGACCCTCCTGGTGGGGGATGGAGGTGTAGAGTGACTGGACATCCATGGTGAAGATGATGGAATGGGGGCCTGGAAAATGGAAGTTATGGAGGAGACAAAGAGCGTGTGAGGTGCCTTGGACATAGGTAGGGAGGGATTTGACCAGGGGAGATAGGATGGTGTCGAGGTCTTGTCCTACCGAACTTATTTCCACATACCTCAACTCCATCCTATCCCCCCTGGTCAAATCCCTCCCTACCTATGTCCAAGACACCTTACACACTCTTCGTCTCCTCCATGCCTTCCGTTTCCAAGGAGATCGAGTGATAAAGAAGTGTTAAAGAAGGAACTGCAGATGCTGGAAAATCGAAGGTACACAAAAATGCTGGAGAAACTCAGCGGGTGCAGCAGCATCTATGGAGCGAAGGAAATAGGCAACGTTTCGGGCCAAAACCCTTCTTCAGACTGATAGGGGGTGGGGAGAAGAAAGGAAAAAAGGAAAAAGGTGGAGGAGGAGCCCGAGGGCTGGGGGAGGGGAGGAGACAACCAGAGGGCTGATGAAGGGGAGGGGACAGCAAGGGCTAGCAGAATTGGGAGAATTCAATGTTCAAGCCCCCAGGATGCAGACTGCCCAAGAGGAATATGAGGTGCATTTCCTCTAATTTACGGTGTTGCTCGCTGTGGCCATGGAGGAGACCCAGGACAGAGAGGTCAGATACGGAATGGGAGGGGGAGTTGAAGTGCTGAGCCACCGGGAGGTCAGGTTGGCCATTGCGGACCGACCGGAGGTGTTCGGCGAAACGATCGCCAAGCCTCCGCTTGGTCTCACCGATGTAGATCAGCTGGCATCTAGAGCAGCGGATGCAATAGATGAGGTTGGAGGAGATGCAGGTGAACCTCTGTCGCACCTGGAACGACTGCTTGGGTCCTTGAATGGAGTCGAGGGGGGAGGTGAAGGGACAAGTGTTGCATCTCTTGCGGTTGCAAGGGAAAGTACCAGGGGAGGGGGTGGTATGGGAGGGAAGGGAAGAATTGACAAGGGAGTTACGGAGGGAGCGGTCTTTGCGGAAGGCAGACATGGGGGGAGATGGGAAGATGTGGCGAGTGGTGGGGTCACGTTGGAGGTGGCGAAACTGACGGAGGATCACTTGTTGTATGTGACGGCTGGTGGGGTGAAAGGTGAGGACTAGGGGGACTCTGCCCTCGTTGTGAGTGGGGGGATGGGGAGAGAGAGCAGTGTTGCGGGGTATGTCAGAGACCCTGGTGCGAGCCTCATCTATGGTGGAGGAGGGGAACCCCCGTTCCCTGAAGAATGAGGACATTTCAGATGCCCTGGTGTGGAACGCCTGATCCTGGGAGCAGATGCGGCGTAGACGGAGGAATTGGGAGTGGGGGATGGAGTCCTTACAGGAAGCAGGGTGGGAAGAAGTGTAGTCCAGATAGCCATGGGAGTCGGTGGGTTTGTAGTGGATGTCGGTAAGGAGTCTATCACCTTCGATGGAGATAGTGAGGTCAAGGAATGGTAGGGAAGTGTCGGGAATGGTCCAGTGATAAAGAAGGCTTGCTTTCATAGGTCAGGCATGGAGTTTAAGAGGCAGGAAGTCATGATGCAGCTTTATAGAACTCTGGTTAGGCCGTATTTGCAGTTTTGTATGCAGTTCTGGTCACCCCATTACAAGAAGGATGTGGAGGCTTTGGAGGCTGTCCATTGCTAACTACCGTGGGAGGTACAGTGTCGCAGAGGCAGAGTTGCTGCCTTACAACACTTGCAGCGCCGGAGACCCAGGTTCGATCCCGACTATGGGTGCACTCTGTACAGAGTTGGTACATTCTCCATGTGACCGCATTGGTTTTCTCCGAGATCTTCGGTTTCATCCCACATTCCAAAGACATACATGTTTGAAGGTTAATTGGCTTGGTATAAGTAAATTGTCCCTAGTGTGTGTAGGATAGTGTTATTGTGCGGGGATCGTTGGTCGGTGTCCACTCGGTGGGCCGAAGGGCTTGCATCTATAAACTAAACTAAACAGACTATTGAGGCCTTGAATAAACTGACATGTTTGAGAAATACCACTGCTCAACGAGATGTTCTTTGAGCCTGCCCTATCTGAGATAATTAAAAGGGTGACGAGACTCCACATTAAGCCAGATTCAGGGTACAGGTACACACAATTCTCTCCAACAGGGGGATATTTATCGGGGGATATCAGTTTATTGGGTTTAGATGTTGAAACAGTCTTCGTATTTCTGGCCGCATTATATATTCTTCTTGTCTATTTTTACCCAACAGGTTTCTCCAAAACTGGGAACATTCCAATGTGGGTCAAATTCCTGTAAAATTAATTTCAATGATTGACCTGCTCACTGGGAATGGATTATCCGTTGCTAATTCAAGGCCAAATAAAACAAGGTTTGTTGAGATAAAGAAGGTAACATTTCAATTTCAGACTTTTTACCTTCCAACTTCCCATTAGAACTAAAACCACCCATTCTGGGGTGTTAATATTACCATCCATATTCCAATTCACAACATATTTAAGTATAGTGTTAAAGAAGGAACTGCAAATGCTGGAAAATCGAAGGTAGACAAAAATGCTGGAGAAACTCAGCGGGTGAGGCAGCATCTATGGAGCGAAGGAAATAGGCAACATTTCGGGTCTCGGGTTAAGAAGGGTTTCGACCCGAAACATTGCCTATTTCCTTCGCTCCATAGATGCTGCCTCACCCGCTGATATTTAAGTATAGGTTTCATCGTTAATCATTTTAAATGGAAAGATAGTTTGACAATGAAGGTGCAAATATTTAACATTAAGAACAGTTATATAGTACAGTAAAAAATATTTTGTCGGTGCAGCTGGTCACCAGCATGAAAGTTGCTTACCTTGGATTGTTCTTTAATGTATTAATGAGAAACTCATGCAAGTCGATCCCTGTGGAGTCTGTGTACTCTTGACTGTATTCTGTAACATAAGAGCACACATACAATAGAATCATTATTTTTTCTTTTAGCCAAGGCCTTCGATTTATCAAATTATTATTGGTTGGATTTGAACCAATGAGTTGCCCATTGCAATCTTTACATCTCAATAGAGCGAAGAAAAATGTAGACTTACAGAAACCAAAATGGTGAAAAAAAACGACTGAGGAAAAGATGTGAACAAAGGAGATAGGAAAATTAGTTTTTTTTTTAAAATCTCCAGATATGATTTATTACTTGTGAAAATGAGATGCCACCATTTTATTTCTTGCTATAATGATGAATGATATGTCGGGACGATGAAATTAATCAATAATAAAGATGCTTTGTTACTTTGGTTATGCACTATTATGATCTGATTATCTAGCATTATTGATTATTAACATTGTGTTACTGATTACTATATTTATTTGTGTGTTGCGTGAATGAGCCTGTAAAGTTGCAGTAAGAAAGAATTTGATCATTCTATTCCCGATACATATGACCTCATATGACAATTAAACTCTTCTGACATGACGTGTCCCATGGCTGGAGAGAGGTTACTTATTCAGGACTGAAGTGAGAAGAAATGTTTTCACCCAGAGGGTAGTAAATTGTTGGAATTCTTTATTGCAAGGCGTCTGTGGGGGTTCAGCCATTGAGTAAATCAAAGTAATACAGAGACTGACTGATGATGAATGAAAGCAGAATCAATGCACATGATGTTAGTAAGGAAGATGAGACTACAGTCAAATATCAAATTGGTTCTTCATGCTGAAGCAGGTGCATGGCCTATTTATGGTTTTATTATTTATCTGCCTACATTTCCAAGGATATTAAACATAGACAATAGGTGCAGGAGTAGGCCATTCGGCCCTTCGAGCCTGCACCGCCATTCAATATGATCATGGCTGATCATCCAACTCGGTATCCTGTACCTGCCTTCTCTCCATACGCCCTGATCCCTTTAGCCACAAGGGCCACATCTAACTCCCTCTTAAATATAGCCAATGAACTGGCCTCAACTACCTTCTGTGGCAGAGAATTCCAGAGATTCACCACTCTCTGTGTGAAAAATGTTTTTCTCATCTCGGTCCTAAAAGACTTCCCCCTTATCCTTAAACTGTGACCCCTTGTTCTGGACTTCCCCAACATCGGGAACAATCTTCCTGCATCTAGCCTGTCCAACCACTTAAGAATTTTGTAAGTTTATATAAGTTATTATTATTATATAAGCCCAGTCGGTTTTCCAATTGCCACTTTTGAACGACACACACCAGATGTCTATAGTAAAATGAAATTCTATTTATTTTAGTTTAGTTTAGTTTAGCTTAGTTTAGCTCAGTTTGGATTAGTTTAGCTTAGTTTAGTTCAGAGATACACCATGGAAACAGGCCCTTTGGCCCACCGAGTCCATGCCAACCATCGATCACCATCAATCACCCATTCACAATAGTTCTATGTTATCCCACTTTCTCATTCAATCCCTACACACTTGGGACAATTTACTATGGTAATTAATCTACTGCACCAACCCACGCATCTTTGGGATGTGACAGGAAACCGGACCACCTAGAAGAAACCCACACGGTCACAGGGACAACATGCAAACTCCACACAGACAGCACCCAAAGTCAAAATCAAACCTGGGTCTTGAGTGCAGTGAGACAACAGCTCTACCAGCTGCCCCACTGTGCTGCTCCCTGTGCCACTCATTGGTTCCTTCAACTCCTTTAGTTTGGTTTAGTTTAGTTTAGTTTGGTTTAGTTTAGAGATACAGCGCGGATACCGGCCCTTTCACCCACCGAGTTCGCACTGACCACTATCCTACACACACAAACTAAGGACAATTTACACTTAAACCAAGCCAATTTGGAGTGTGGGAGGAAAATAAAGATCTCAGCGAAAACCCACGCAGATCACGCAGAGAGCGTACAAACTCCATACAGACAGCACCCATAATTGGGATGAAACCCGAGTCTCTGCCAGTCTGCAAGCACTGCAAGGCAGTAATTGTACCTGCGCCACCGTGCCGCCCTAATTTCTGTTAGACCCTTGATTTTCTAATAAATACTGTATCGGTAATGATGTCACTACGACTGGAAAACTGCGTGCCATATAATAATCTTTATTAAAGGAAGAATGTTACGGAGTTACCATTTATCAGTCTGAATACCTGGAATGGGAGAGGTGGGGGGCGGGGGGGGGGGGGAGGTGATCACCCTTTTAAGACATAGTTGCGCTGACATTTTTTCTCTCAGGGGATTGTAAGTCTTTGGAACTCTCTTCCTCAAATAGCAGTAGAGACAGTCATTGAATATTTTTTACGACTGAGGTAGACAGATGGGCAAGCATGTGAAAGGAATAAATCAGAATGTAGGAGTGAGATTACATTCTCACTCCTACAATGTGGGGATCAGACCTCACGGGCCAAGAACTGCATACTTGCTTTGAATACATATACAACAGCAGCTGCAGCGCATTATATTTTGCCTCTGAAATGATGCTTCATGGATGTCCATGGGCGAGCTTACACTGATGGTTCCATACAGAAGCATTAACTATCCCACAGCATGTGTAAGCGTGCTACATTGCTGGTAGAAATACAAAAAGTGTTGTCGGTGATAAGGCGACACAGTTCATTTTTGGCCCATCAGCTTTATGCCTGCCGTTATTAGCATTGCAGCATGATCTTGATGGGTTGGCCAGGTGGGCTGAGGAATAGTTGCTGGAATTTAATACAGAAAAATGTGATGTGTATTTTGTAAAGCCTAACAAGGGCAGGACCTACACAGTGAATGGTATGGCTGCAAGTACATAGTTCCTTGAAGGTGGAGTCACAGGTAGATAGGGTGGTCAAAAGGCTTTTGGCACGTTGGTCGTCATCAGTCAGAGTATTGAGCATGGGAAGTCATGTTTCAGTTATATAAGACATTGGTGAGGCCGCATTTGGCGTATTGTGTTCAGCTCTGGCAACCATGTTATACGAAAGCTGTTTATAAGTTGGAATGGGTGCAGAAAACATTTACGAGGATGTTGCCAGGACTCAAGGGTCTGAGCTATGGGGAGAGATTGAGCAGTCCGGGACTCTATTCCACAGGAGGATGAGGGGTGATCTTATAGAGCTGTATAAAAATCGTGAGGGGAATAGATCGGGTAGATACACAGAGTCTCTTGCACGGAGTAGGGGAATCGAGGACCAGAGGACATAGGTTTAAGGTGAAGGGGAAAAATTTGTTATAGGAATCTGAGGGGTAACTTTTTCACACAAAGGGTGGTGGGTGTATGGAACAAGCTGCCAGATGAGGTCGTTGAGGCTGGGACTATCCCAAGGTTTAAGAAACAGTTAGACAGGTACATGGATAGGACAGATTTGGAGAGATATGGACCAAATGGGCAGGTGGGACTAGTGTAGCTGCAACATGTTGGCTGGTGTGGGCAAGTTGGGCCGAAGGAACTGTTTCCACACTGTATCACTCTGTGACTCTATGACTCTATGTCCCCTACAGCTCTCACCAACTTCTATAGATGTACCACAGAAAACATTATATCAGGATGCATCACAGCTTGGTTTGGGAACAGCTGCATCCAAGACTGCAAGAAATTGCAGCGAATTGTGGACGCAGCCATCACACAAACCAGGCTCTCTTCCATTGTCTCCTTTTATACCTCACACTGTCTTGGCAAGGGCAGCAGCATAATTAAACATGAGTCACACCCTGGCCACTTCCTCTTCTCCCCTCTCCCATCAGGCAAAAGGTATAGAAATGTGAAAACGCACACCTCCAGATTCAAAGGTAGAAATAAATGCTGGAGGAACTCAGCGGGTGAGGCAGCATCTATGGAGCGAAGGAATAGGTGATGTTTCGGGTGGAGACCCTTCTTCAGACTGATGTGGGGGTGTGGGGGGTGGGCGGCAAGAAGAAAGGAAGAGGCGGAGACAGTAGGCTGTGGGAGCTGGGAAGGAGAGAGGGAAGAGGGAGAAAGCAAGGACTACATGGTCAAAGTGTAAATTACCCAAGCGAAATATGAGGTGCTGCTCCTCCAATTTGCGGTGGGACTCACTCTGGCCATGGGGGAGGCGCAGGACAGAAAGGTCGGATTCGGAATGGGAGTCAGGACAGAAAGGTCAGATTCGGAATGGGAGACAGTTTCTTCCCAGCTGTTATCAGGCAACTGAATCATCTTACCACAACCAGAGAGCAGTCCTGAACTACTATCTACCTCATTGGTGACCCTCAGACTATCCTTGATCGGACTGTGCTGGCTTTACCTTGCACTAAACGTTATTCCCTTATCATGTGTCTATACACTGTTAATGGCTCGATTGTAATCATGTATTGTCTTTCTGCTGACTGGATAGCACGCAACAAAAGCTTTTCACTGTACCTCGGTACACGTGACAATAAACTAAACCAGTTATTATTGTTTACTTCAAACAATAATAACTGGTTCCAGGAACAACGAATTTGTAGTATGAGGAAAAATTGAGAAGAATAAACTGTATATTTTAGAATGTAGAAGAGTGAGAGGAAATTGGCAAATTGAGATAAGCATTGGAATTTCACAAAAGTCTTGACTGGCAAGATACAGGGAGTATACATCTCCTGCCTGAGGAATCCAAAGCCAGAAACACAGTTTCAGAATAAGGGGTCGGCCATTTATTGAATTGATTGAAAGATACGGCATGGAGAATTGCCATCAATTTTCAATGCTTTCAAAAAAGGATGGAACAATAGATGTTAACAGCTTTATATTTTGTGGTCCAATGGTGCCAATAGTCCAGGAGGTCTTACTGCCATGATTGACTAACAAGGCAGAGACATCTACAAACCTCGGGTCATCTGGAGTGCCCTGATGACTTTTTGTCATCCAAGACTTCATACATTTAGAGTCATAGTCATAGAGTGTTACAGCATGGAAACAAGCCCTTCGGCCCACCGAGTCCATTGACTGCCCGTTCACACTAGTTCTATGTAATTCCACTTTCTCATTCATTACCTACATGCAAGGGGAAATTTAGGGTGGCCAATTAACCTGCAAACCCGCATGTCATTGGGATGTGGGAGGAAACCGGAGCAAAATATGATTACAATTGAGCCATTTACAGTGAATAGAGATTTAAGAGTGTGTAGCAATTGTAATCTGTGTTTGTAGATCCAAAACAAGTCAGTGACTTAAATTAAAACTCAGCTTATTCCATGATTAATTGTTGATGGGTGCTCCATGGTGTGAACTAATGCCCATAGCATAGTATGAGGAATTACTTCATTAATGCACATCATCGATTCAAGAGTGATTCATGACTGGTAATGCATAGTTGAATTTTCCGAGTGGCACAGTTCAGCCAGAAAGTGGCAATAATTGCATTCTGGAAAAAATAATCAATTTTCAAACATGCAGCATTGATAAACTTAAAGTTTGTCACGTGAATTTCTCTATAAAGTTGAATAAACTGTGGAAAATGTTTTCCCTTTAAAATCAGTTTCTATTCTAAACCACAAATATGTCCCTTTAAACCAGGGGTCGACAACCTACGGCCCCCGGGCCAACTTCGGCCCATAACCCAAAATCATCCGGCCTGCAGGCGTATTTATTTTTCCTCAATCATCCGGTCCGCAGACTTCCGTCATCGTCGGTACCTGAAATGTTTAAGAAAGAACTGCAGATGCTGGAAAAATCGAAGGTAGAAAAAAATGCTGGTGTGAGTATCTCCAGCATTTTTTTCTACCCCCGGTACCTGGAAAGTGATTTGTCTGTCCCGCATCCTGCGCAAAGCGGCCGGCCCGGCCGCGCACCTTCTGTGTCTGGGCTTCACTGTCAGGATCGGGGTTGTCAGTAGGCCGGTGACGAGTGAGTAGGATATTTGAGCTCGGTGCTCCCGGTGGCGTCCTCGAAGGGGCGTGATCTATGTGAACACGTGATTTGATGCCTGCGGGATGGGGGTGGGATCCATGGGTACACGTGATTGATGTGGCCCGCCATCCGCTCACAGGCATATGTCCTGGTCCCTTGGCAGAAAAGGTTGCTGACCCCTGCTTCAAACATATATTGCTCACCGTTTACCAAGTGGGTAAAACTCCAAGATTTTAACCACACAAGAGGATTAATTACAACCACATACCTTTTGACAGCATTTTCATTTTAGATTTTTCACCAAGTTTTTCTTTCTCTTTGTTTTTATCTTTTTCCAATTCTTCTTTATTGTTTTTCTCATCATCTTGAATACTTGATGTACTGATGAGCTGGTGCTGAATGGAATCCTGCAACACAAAAGAAAACAATACTACCTTTCAATGATTTTAATTAATGGTTGATGTTGCTGACACAAATATGAAGTTATCGATTTGATAAACTGAAATTACCGCCCAAACCGAATAATCTGACCTCAATTTAGTTAAAATAATTAATGCCTTCCTTAGCTGAGAACAAACCTGAAAAAGTCGAAAAGAATTAAAATTATAATTCGTGGATGAAATATTAGAGACTTTTTCAGGTTTGTTCACTTAAAGAAGGCATTTAATATTAACTTCCAACTGAGGTCAGTTTATCTCCCTCTTTGGGCAGTAACATTAATTTGTTATTTGCATAACAAATAAATCCTGTGACACAAAAAAAATCATAGACTATTGTTGTAAGCTCAAATCTTATCTTTCCTGCAGTAATGAAAATGAGTAGCAGACAGCAGTGCAATCTGAATGTTCTCCAAACATGTATAAAAAGTAACGTTCATGGCCAATAGAAATCTCAATTTAAGCCTCTCCTCTGATCCTCAGTCTGAAGAAGGGTCCCGACCCAAAACGTCACCTATTTCTTCTCTCCAGAGATGCTGTCTGACCCGCTGAGTTACTCCAGCATTATGTGTCTATCTTTGTTGTAAACCAGCATCTGCAGTTCCTTCCTACGTGAGTTCTCTTTCTACTTCTGTCCATGTGCAAGTGTGATGGGTTTTACTGCTGCCCTCTTACCAACATCTTCCCTTCCATCATTACCATGTCCTTTTCCTCTTGGCATTACTGCACAATACCTTCTCTTTTGAATTATCTGATGAACTTGTCTAATGTACGATTTGCCGGAATAACATTGCAAAACAAAGTATTCACTTAACTCAGTACACATGTTAATCATAAACCTATAGCAAATTAAATTTATCTCAGAATTGTAGGTTACTGCCATTAATATTATATATTACCCAAAACACCAAAAATATTCAAGTGTTAAATTTGGAACAACAAAAATAGAAAAAACGCGAGCCTTGCATGGGAATAAAATTTTGTAAAATCCAACATTGAGCTCAATTAAAAGTACAATATGTGCAAAATATACAAAATGTCCCAGCGAGCAGCACGATGGGAGGGTCCCGGCAAGCAGCGGCCAAGCCCACCAGCAGGGCCGGCTCGCCTGCCACAGACGGAAGACTAGCTCGCTGCAGACCGCAGACAGAGGATCCGCTCGGTCGGCCCAGCCCAGCCTGCCCATCGCAGACTGAGGACTCGCCCACCGTGGATAGAGGGCCCACTCAGTAGGCCCAGCACGACCCGCCCACCAAGGACTCACTCACCGAGGCGGGAGGACCGAGGATTGACAATGGAGGA
Organism: Malacoraja senta; assembly: GCA_038087875.1. Classification (NCBI taxonomy): domain Eukaryota; kingdom Metazoa; phylum Chordata; class Chondrichthyes; order Rajiformes; family Rajidae; genus Malacoraja; species Malacoraja senta. Next base: position 95,199,027 of record CM075977.1, read on the forward strand.
CCCGTCAGTAGGCCTGGCCCGCCCACCACGGACTCCAAACCCAGCCCTCAGCCACCGGCATTGACGGGACCTGTGCCACTGAGATCAAGGAGGGACCCACGGGCGAGGGGGCCGAGAGCGGGGAGGGGACTCGTGCCACCGTGAGTGAGGAGGGGATCCATGGCACCAATGGCTACCTGGCTGGGGCCCACCAAGATCGAAGGGAAGCCCGGCGTGGGGGGGGGGGGGGGCACGTGCAGCTACATGCGACGGCAGGCCTGGTTTGCTGCTGCAAGCAGGAGATAAATCTATACGAGTAACATCATGTAACTTTGTCGTGTCCAGAAACATGGCGACTTGTGTACTGCCCAGGTGAGTTATGGGCCTGTCTCACTTAGGCGGTTTTTCTGCGGACTGCTGGCGACCGTCAAGTTGCCGGCAGTCGCCTGAAAAAGCGAGAACTGGAACGGCGACTGTCAGAGTGGAACACACATACACATACACACACACACAAACACATCGCAAAGGCGGGGGACAGGGCAAGCGGGGGAGCGCTGTCTGAAGGGGGGGGCGAAGGGGTGGGGGCGAAGTGGTGGGGGCGAAGGGGGGGAGAATGGGGGGGAGAAAGGGGGGGAGAGTGGGGGGAGAAGGGGGGGAGAGGGGGTGGAGAAAGGGGGGGAGAAAGGGGGGGAGAAGGGGTGGAGAGGGGGGGGGAGAAGGGGGGGGGAGAAGGGGAGGGGGAGAAAACATTTAAGAAGCCAGACAACTTTTAATAAGCCAGAGATACATAGCTGTGAAGTTCGGCGGACATTTAACATTACCGGTCGGTTATCCTTGGTTCTGAATACTCTTGCTTGCGGTTTTTTTCCCCAATGAGCCAATGAAAATGTCCGGTCAGCAAAGGCGATTAACTAAAACTACCTACGACTACCTTGACTACCCGTAACTACATAGCGATCACTACAACTGCACCTACGACTACAGGATTATCAATTTTCTCCATGGCGACCAATGTTGAAAAATTTGCAGCGACCATACTGAGGCCACGACCAGTTCCCAGAATGCGGGAACTCCTCGCAACCATGAAGGAGACTCACCAGAGACCACCAGTGAACATGTGGCGACCATGTGGCAAGCGCAGAGTCTCATGCACTCGCCTAAAAAGTAACCTTAGTGGGACAGGCCCATTATGTTGTATGATTTTATCGGGTTGCATGTAAAACAAAGCGTTTCATTGTACCTGGGTGCATGTAACAATAAACTATCATTGAATCATTGAATATGAATTTGCTTCAGTAGCATTGATGCTGTACCTGATTCTCTGGAGTGGTTTCTGTTGATGGCAGAGGCAGATTTGACTCTTCACAAACAGCAAGACTTCTCACCAGTTTACCTTTGGCACCTGTCTATGAAGCACAGCAGAAACAAGTAGATTATTGCTCATACATATTTGGAAATATCACCATATTGCAATTATATTACAAGCTATATAACAGGAGCAGAGATTTTTTGTGAAATATGTTATAACATTGGAAAATCCAATTTTACATAAATGTGGACCTTTCTAATGAAATAATGAGAAAAATGGGAACATTAGATGAGATGTTCACGATAAGATGCTCTCATGGTAATTTGTTAAAGTAAGTTTTCTCATCTAATTTCTAATTTTGTCAAACAAATTAATATAGGACATTTGTCTTTGTAAATATGGAGCAAATATCTAACTTTTAAAATATAAGACACCTGAGACACAAATCAAATTAAATATTGTCCACAGTCTAGAAACCTCCCAGAGCTCATGGAATATTAACAGTGCATCACACACATGTTTTATTTAACCACTAATAACAAAGTATTGGCAGCAGGCACAATCAAGCCTCAAATACACGATCTGTATCGACGGACGATCATTTGTTTTTGTTTCAAATATTTTCTGAACTTCTTCGATATAAATTTAGAATTGCTTCAAACTTTATGCACAGATATTCCAATCTTTAGTATTTAACGTAATTAATTTACCACTTGATTTAATTTTGGGGCCAAATCCAACATAGTGAGAATGATTAGTCAAAGTCAGCAATAAACTGATCATTTGGTTCAATGTCAAGCCCACAAGAGAAAAGACAATTCTGGAGATTGAAAACACAAAAAGCTGGAGTAACTCAACGGGTCAGACAGCATCTCCCGAGATACTCCAGCTTTTTGTATCTGTGTATCTTTGGTTTAAACCATTATCTGCAGTTCCTTCCTACACAAAGACAATTCTGTATTTGGTTTTGTGTGATGAACCAGATTTGATTAGGGAGTTTAAGGTGAAGGAACCTCGAGGAGGGGCAGTGTCATACTCATAAAGTCATAGAGTGATACAATGTGGAAACAGGCCCTTCGGCCCAACTTGCCCACACCGGCCAACATGTCCCAGCTACATAGTCCCACATGCCCGCATTTGTTCCATATCCTTCCAAACCTGTCCTATCCATGTACTTGTCTAATTATGTCTTAAACATTAGGATAATCCCAGCCTCAACAATGACCTCTGGCTGCTTGTTCCATACATCAACCACCCTTTGTGTGAAAAAGTTATCCCACAGATTCCTATTTTCCCCTTCACCTTAAACTTATGTACTCTGGTTCTCGATTCATCTGGGCAACAGATCTATTCCCATCATGATTTTATACACCTCCAAAAGATTACCCCTCATCCTCCTGTGCTCCAAGGAATAGTGTCCCAGCCTACTCAACCTCTCACTATAGCTCAGACCCTCTAGTCCTGGCAACATCCTCATAAATCTTCTCTGTACCCTTCCCAGCTTGACAATGTCTTTCCTATAACATGGTGCCCAGAACTGAACACAATTGCAGCATGCCCTCCCAACTTTTATAGTCAATACTCTGAGTGATAAAGGCCAATGTGGTTGGGAGAGTGGGCAAAGAAGTAGCAAATGGAATAGATCATGCTCTTTGGTAGAAGGAATAAAGGCGTAGACTATTTTATAAATGATGTGAGGATTCAGGAAATGGGAGGTGCAAAGGGACTTGGGGATGCTGGTGAAGTAATGCCAAAAGGATAATTTGCAGATAAAGTTGGCTGCATGGAAGGCAAATGCAATGTTAGCATTCATTTCAGGATGACTAGAATATAAAAGCAAGGATACAATGGTGAGGTTTTATAGGGCACAGGACAGACCACATTTGGAATATTGGGGAAATTCAGGGGCCCATATCTGAGGAGAGATGTGTTGGCATTGGAGAGGGTCCAGAGGAGGTTAATGTGAATGATAAGGTTAACATATGAAGAGTATTTGATGGCTCTGGGCCTTCTCACTGGAGTTTAGAAAGATGAGGGGGGTCTCTTTGAAACCTACCAAATAATGAAAGGCTTAGTGGATGTGGAGAGGATGTTTCCAGTGGTGGGAGAGGCTGGGACTAGAAGGCACAGCCTCAGAATCAATGAACGTATGTTTAGAATGGAGATGAGGAAACATTTCTCTAGCCAGAGTCATAGAGTCACAAGGTCATACAGCACGGAAACATGCCCTTAGGAATGTTTTGCCCATGCCGACTAACATGCCCCATCGGCAGTAGTCCCATGCTTGGCCCTCTAAACCTGTCCTATCCATGTACATGTCCAATAGTCTGTTCTGATAGCACCTGCCTCAACAACATCCTCTAGCAGCAGTCCATATACCGTTCCATATCCCCACCACTCTTTGTGTAAAGAGGTTACCCCTCAGGTTCCTATTAAATCTGTCTCCTCTCATCCTAAACCTATGTCCATCTTCACTAGCTACAATATCCCCCACTTTAGTGGCATCTGCAAACTTGCTAATCATGCCTTATATGTTCTCATCCAAATCATTGATAATGATGACAAACAGCAATGAGCCCTGCACTGAACCCGGAGGCACATTACTAGTCACAGGCCCCCAGTCTGAGCAACAACCTTCCACCATCATCCTCTGCTTCCTTCCATAAAGCTAATTTTCTAGTCAGCCATCTCTCCTTGAATCCCATGTGACCTAACCTTCTAGAGCAGCCTACCATGCAGCACCTTGTCAAATGCTTTGCTGAAATCTAGATATACGTCTACATCATCCGAGGACGTACACACCATTGAGGATAAATGGGGATACTGTGGATAGGGTGAGCTGTTTTAAATACCTGGGAGTCCACATCTCTGACTATATGAGATGGACATCACACGCTGCAGCACTCGTGGGTAAGGCAAGGCAGCGCCTTTACCACCTCAGGCAATTGAGGAAATTCAGAGTGTCTCTGAGGATCCTCCAGTGCTTCTACTCAGCGGCTGTGGAAAGCATCTTGTCCGGAATTATCACGATTTGGTTTGGGAACTGCTCTGCCCAGGACAAGAAGGCTCTGCAGAGAGTAGTGCGTTCGGCCGAACGCACTATGGGAACTACACTCGCCCCTCTGCAGGAACTATACATCAGAAGATGCAACTCCAGAGCCAACAAGATCATGGGGGACCCCTTCCACCCCTGCAACGGACTGTTCCAGCTGCTACGGTCATGTAAACGCCTCCGTTGCCATGCTGTGAGAACGGAGAGGTTGAGAAGGAGTTTCTTCCCAGAGGCCATTAGGACTGTAAACTCCTATCTCACCAGGGACTAACTTTAATGTACCATTCTACTGGGTTTTTTTTTAAATTGCTGCTTTTTTCCTTTTTCTTTCCTCCCACAATATGTAATATGTAAAAGAAGATGTGATCCTGTTCCATTCTGTTTGTAGTTTGTTTTTTTGTTTGTTTTTTTTGCACAATCCACGAGCATTGCCACTTTTCATTTCACTGCACATCTCGTATGTGTATGTGACGAAAGAACTTGACTTGACTTGAGCTCTGCCCTCATCAAGCTTTAATGGTCACATCTTCAAAATACTCAATCACATTTGTGAGACACGATCTCCCACATATATGTCTGCACTCAGATGGACAAGGAGGGTGGTTAATCTGGGAAATTGACGACTGTGAAGGCCAAGTTATTGTGTCTTTATAAAGTGGAGGTTGATTAGTAAGGGCATCAAAGGATGCAGGAAGATGGCAGGAGAATGGGGTTGAGAAGGAAAAATAGATTAGCCGTGATCAAATGGCGGAGCAGACTTGACCTGTCAAATGGCCTAATTCTGCTCCTTTGCCTTGCGATCTAATCACATGTTGCATCTGTATCCATCCTTAAACAGGTATTGAAAATACTTTTCTTAGGGGCATCACTCACAACAAATCATGAAATAAAGAATCGTCATCCAAGAAGATCTAGAAAGATTATTACAAAGAGCTGTTCAAGCAAAGTTCAGTGAATCTTATAAAAAAATTTGAAACAAAATAGGTTACGTGACTGTGGGATGAGAATTAAGTATTGGGATGCGATTCAAATATTTCTGTAAGGCCAGTGCGAATTTTATTGAGCAGAAAGGCCGCTTCTTGAGCTGTTAGTTTTCTCATTTTCGATGAATAAATTGGATGCAAATTTTTTCTTGATAATTTATTTTTGTGAAAAACGTGGACATTTTTTCTCCTTCCGTTCTTTTGAATTGTGTGGAAACAGATGTGAGAAAGCATTCTGAACTTATGTTAACAATGGTGTTAGATATTCAATATCAGCAGCGTGGTGACTCACAAGTACAATTTAAAAATCAATCCAGTATAACACAATAATGTATTAAAGAAGTAGGAATGTCAGGGACACTTCTGGTGCCTCTGACAACTACACCTGTGGGAATTGTGCCCGGGTGCAGCTCCTGAAGGACCGCGTTTGGGAACTGGAGCAGCAGCTGGATGACAATAGACAATAGACAATAGGTGCAAGAGTCGGCCATTCAGCCCTTCGAGCCAGCACTGCCATTCAATGTGATCATGGCTGATCATCCCCAATCAGTACCCCGTTCCTGCCTTCTCCCCATATCCCATGACTCCGCTATCTTTAAGAGCCCTATCTAGCTCTCTCTTGAAAGTATCTAGAGAACCGGCCTCCACTGCCCTCTGAGGCACAGAATTCCATAGACTCACACTTCTCTGCGAGAAAAAGTGTTTCCTCATCTCCGTTCTAAATGGCTTACCCCTTATTCTTAAACAGTGGCTCCTGGTTCTGGACTCCCCCAACATCGGGAACATGTTTCCTGCCTCTAGCGTGTCCAAACCCTTAATAATCTTATCTGTTTCAATAAGATCCCCTCTCATTCTTCTAACTCCAGAGTATATAAGCCCAGCCGCTCCATTCTCTCAGCATATGACAGTCCCGCCATCGCGGGAATTAACCTTGTAAACCTACGCTGCACTCCCTCAATAGCAATAATGTCCTTCCTCAAATTAGGGGACCAAAACTGCACACAATACTCCAGGTGTGGTCTCTCTAGGGCCCTATACAACTGCAGAAGGACCTCTTTGCTCCTATATTCAACTCCTCTTGTTATGAAGGCTTTCTTCACTGCCTGCTGTACCTGCATGCTTACTTTCATTGAGTGATGAACAAGGACCCCCCAGATCCCGTTGTACTTCTCCTTTGGTCCTGAGGTACTGACCTCAGGACCATCTGGGAAAACGAGAGCTTCCTGGACAGTGTTGTCACACCGAAGGTCCAGGAAGAGAGAAGATGTGTGACCATGAGGAAAGGAATTAAACATGGACAGCAGGTAACCCCAGTGGCCGTACCTCTTCAAACAGGTACACCATCTTGGGAGCTGTCGGGGCGGACAAAACTTCAAGTAGCAGCCAGGGCTGTGACTCCAACCCTGGAGTTGAGGCTAAACAAGGAAGAGTGATGTCAGGCAGACCCATGGTGGTGGGCGACTTGATAATTGGAGGCGTGGACAGGAGATTCTGTAGCAACAGGCGAGACTCCAGGATGGTGTGCTGCCTCCCTGGTGCCAGGGTCCATGATGTCTCGGAGCTGCTGCACGACATGTTGGCACAAACAATATAGATAGTAAGAGGAAGGAGGTTCTACAACATGAGTTTGGGGAATTAGGTAAAAGGCTGAAAAGCAGGACCTCCAGGATAGTTATCTCTGGTTTGCTTCCAGTACCTCGTGCTAGTGAAGGTATGAACAGAAAGGGAAGATGAAGGTGTGACTGAGTAGTGGGTGCAGGGGGCTGGGATTTAGATTTCTGAACCACTGGGATGTCTTCTGGGGCAGAGGTGATCTGTTCGAGTGAAGGATTGCACCTTAACTGAAGGGGAACCAACATCCTGGCAGCCAGATTCGCTAATGCTACACAGGTGGGTTTAAACTAGATTGGCAGGGGGGTTGGGATCTCATATACTGTAGGACAGAGGCAGGTGAGAGGTTAGAAGTTGGTGTGGAGGGTGATGGGAGAAAGTTTAGAGGACAGTATAGGCAGGAGAAAGGCATCCTGTCCGGCACCTCCCGGGCCAGAGGCCGCAGCGCGGTGACGCAAGGAGGCCTGCGCTGGCGGTCGCAATGGCAGAGCCGCCGAACGGCGAGCTCTGGCTGTACCGCATCCTGCGCAAAGCCACCGGCACGCGTGTGCACCTTCTGTGTCTGGGCTTCACTGTCGGGATCGGGGTTGTCAATATGCCGGGGACGAGTGAGTGTGATTATTTGAACCACCGCCTTCAAGACAGAGCCAAGGCAATGGACCATAGGTACGCCATATTCATGAGCACCCGTAACTAGGGGTGGCGTCCTCGAAGGGGCAGGATCTATGTGAACACGTGACTTGATGCCTGCCATCCGGGGCGGGATAGGGCCGGAATCCATGTGTACACTTGATAGATGTGGCCCGCCATCCGCTCACAGACATGCGTCCCTGCCCCTATGCAGAACAAGGTTGCCGACACCCTGCCGTAGAGGGCCCCACATGGGAGATGGCAACACTTGATCTAGTCTTAGGAAATTGGCGAGTGGATGCAATGTTCGTGGATGAGCCTTTTGGGAACAGCGACCACTGTTCGATTAGTTTTAAGATAATTATGGATAGGGTACAGCGGGCCCACAAGTTAAAATGCTAAGGTAGACACAAAAAGCTGGAGCTACTCAGCGGGACAGGCAGCATCTCTGGAGAGAAGGAATGGGTGACGTTTTGGGTCGAGACCCTTCTTCAGACTCATGATGTGAAATGTTATATTGGGGCAAGGCCAACTTTGAGAGTATGAGACAGAAACTTGCTCAAACTTGATTGGAGTAGGTTGTTTGATGGAAATGGAATGTAGGGAAAGTGGGATGTTTTTAAAAGTATGCTGACAAGAGCTCAGGATATGCCTGTTCCTGCTCGAGTGAAGGGCAAGGCAGGCAAACGTAAGGATGCGTGGGTGACGAGGGAAAATTAGACTTTGGTCAAGTGTAAGAAGGAGGCATGGGACAGGTATAGGCAGCTGGAATTAAGTGTATCCCTGGAGGAGTTTTGGGAACTAAGAAGAGATTTTATAGCCACATAAAAGGATAACCAGAGAGAGTGTGGGATCTCTCAGGAATTAAACGGTCAACTCTGTGGAGCTACAGGAGATGGGCAAGATCCTCAATGAGTATTTCTCCTTTGAATTTACCGAGGAGGAAGACAGGAGGACGGAGGAACTTGAGGCAGTCAATGAGAGTGTCTTGAGAGCAGTCAGTGTTACGGTCGAGGAGGTGCTGAAGGTCATGACGTGTATGAAGGTAAACAAATCTCCCGAGCTTGATCAGATATATCTGAGGACACTGTGGGAAGCTCAAGAGGAGCCCTCACTGAGATGTTTGAGTCATTGTTAAATATAGGAGAAGTGCCGGAAGACTGGAGGGTGGAAAATGCGCCTCTTTCAAGAAGGGCTGCAGGGGAAAGTTTGGTAACTATAGGCCAGTGAGTTTAACATCTGTGGTCGGAAAGCTACTAAAGAGTATTCTGAGGGATAGGATACACATGCACTGAGATGAACAAGGGTTGATTAAGGATAGTCAACATGGTTTTGTACATGGGAGGTCGTGTCTCAAGAATCTGATTGAATTTTTTGAGGATGTGGTCAAAAAGGTTGATGAGGACAGAGCTGTAGACGTTGTATTCATGGATTTCAGGAAGGGTTTTGACAAAGTTCCGCATGGTATGCTGCTCTGTAACGATAGATCCCATGGGATTCAAGGAGAAATAGCTGAATGGATAGAAAATTGGCTTCAATGGAAGTGAGCAGAAGGTGATGGTGGAAGGTTGTTTCTTGGACTGGAGGCCTGTGACCGGTGGTGTGCCTCAGGGTTCAGTGCTGGGCCCGTTACTGTTTGTCATCTACATCAATGATTTGGATGAGAACGTACATGACATGATTAGCAAGTTTGCAGATGACACAAAAGTGGGTAGTATTGTAGATAGTGAAGAACTATTGTAATGTGTTAGAAACAGACAGGTATATGGATAGGACAGGTGTGGAGGGTTTTGTGCCAAATGCAGGCAGGTGGGACTAGTGTAGATGGGACGTTGGCTGGTGTGAGCAAGTTGGGCCGAAGGACCAGTTTCCACGCTGTAAGACTCTGACTATAATGAGGATAGATTCATACACACAGGGGAACTGCAGATGCTGGAATCTTGTGTAGAACACAAAATGCTGGAGTAACTCAACGGGTCAGGCAGCATCTCTGTCGGACATGGATAGGCAATGTTTCAGGTCAGGGCCCTTTTTCAGACACAGTGACAGAACCTGAATTTCACACATTTTCGTTCTGTCAACGTACTTTATACTTTTCACAATGAAAGACATTTTCCATTCGCAAACATGTGATTCTGATCAAATGAATCTTTCTTGTATAAAATGAATTGAAATGGCCCGTCAGAGCTGATAAATACCAATTTACTTGGTATTTTGCATTGCTGAGTGCATGAGACTCTTCATGCACTTTTGTCTAGTTTAAAAGAGACAAATATTGCAGTTGTAAAAATTAGCAGCAGGATTATGTGCAAGAATATGAATCAAATAGTAGGAAAATATAAGACATTGTAATTAATAATAGAGTATCTGACCAACAGAAAATTTAAGTTTTTCAAACACAACATTTTAATCCAAATTCTCACCCAAAATCAATTCTGAAACTAATAATAGTGCCTCTGGTAAACATAGTATTGACACAAAAATGCACATTGCTGTTCCCTCCCCTCTCAATACGGATCATGTAAGTACGCAGGAAAATTGAGATAGAAAAAAACCAGCACTTGAACAATCTTCAAGGTAAACCTTGACACTCCATAATAAAAGAAACACTGGCAAGCAACAATATATTCAAGCAGACAGAATACGAATAGTAATTTTGGCCATAAAGTCCTAGAGGGATACAGCGTGGAAACAGGCCCTTCAGCCCAACTTGCCCACACGTCCCATCTACACTAGTCCCACCTGCCAGCATTTGGTCCATATTCCTCCAAACCTGTCCTATCCATGTACCTGTCGAACTGTTTCTTAAATGTTGTAATAATCCCTGCATCAACAACCTCCTCCGGAAGTTTGTTCCAAACAAGCACCACCCTTTGTGTGGAAAAGTACCCCTCAGATTTTCATTAAATCTTTTCCCCTTCACCTTAAACCTATGTCCTCTGGTCCTCGATTCCCCTACTCTGGGCAAGAGACTCTGTGCATCTACCCAATCTATTTGTCTCATGATTTTATACACCTCTATAAAATCACCCCTCATCCTCCTGCGCTCCAAGGAATAGAGTCCCAGCCTACTCAACCTCTCCCTGTAGCACAGACCCTCTATTCCTGTCAACATCCTCATAAATCTTCTCTATACCCTTTCCAGCTTGACAACATCTTTCCTATAATATTTCTCGATATCTGTGAAATGTATTTAATGAGAACTCTACTTGTCACTATAGTGAGAAGCTACGTTGTTTACTAACCACCTTCGACAACTTCTAAGTCTACTGCCAACTTTCCAACATTATGAATATAACCATAAACTAGGCCAGAATATCAGTTGATCCCCTATAGAGCTCCATATGTTGCCACTACTCTTGATATCAAGATTACATATCAAGACTTGATAGCAAGGCACTCTAAAGGGAGTGTGTCATTAGTGTAAGACCTTCATGCTTTTCAATGACCTTCAAGGACCTTTAAGTCTTTCAAGACAGAGGGTTGTGGTGGAAGGTAGTTATTCTGGCTGGAGGTCTGTGGCCAGTGGAATTCCACAGGGATCTGTGCTGGGGCCTCAGCTGTTTGAGATATATATAAAGTTCTATCGTATCGTATATAAATGACCGAGACGTAAATGTAGATGGGTTGGTGAGTAGGTTTCCTGGCGACACCAAAATTGGAGGAGGTGCAGACAGTGAGGAAGGCTGTCAGAAGTTACAGCAGGATATAGATCAGCTGCAGAAATAGGAGGAGAAGTGGCAGATGGAGTTTAACCCGATAGGGTGGTTAAGCGTCTGTGCTGGGACCTCAGCTGTTTGAGATATATATAAAGTTCTATCGTATCGTATATAAATGACCGAGACATATGGTGTTGCGAAGGGCATTGAGTATAAGAGTCAGGAAGTCATGGTGTAGCTCTATAGGACTTTGTTTAGTCCGCATTTGGAGTATTGCGTGCAGTACTGGCCGCGCTATTACAGCAAAGATATGGAGGCTTTGGTGAGGGTGCAGATTGTTCCCAGGGTTGGAAAGTTACAGCTGCAGGGGAGAGGTTAGATAGATTTGGATTGTTTCCTCTGGAAAGTCAGAGGTTGAAGGGAGACTTGATAGAGGTATAAGTTCATGAGAGCCATAGATAGGGTCGAGAGTCAGAACCTTTTCCCCCAGGGTGGAAATGTCCAATACTAGAAGGTAGAGCTATAAGGTGAGAGGGAGAAAGTTTAATTTTGTGCAGGACAAATATTTTACAAAGAGAATGGTGGGGGACTGGAATGCAGGGGTGGTGGCAGATACGATAGTGGTGTTTAAGGAGCTTTTAGATAAGCACATGGAAGTAGAGGGACATGGATCATGTACGGGCAGATGAGATCAGTTCAGCTAGGCATCACGTTCAGCACAAACATTGTGGGCCGAAGGGCCCGTTCCTATGGTGTACTGTTCTATGATGTGCCACAGAAGCCTGTGGAGGTCCTCAATGGATATTTTTAAGGCAGAGATAGATATATTCTTGATTAGTACGGGTGTCAGGGGTTATGGGGAGAAGGCAGGAGAATGGGGTTAGGAGGGAGAGATATTAATTGCAGGCCTCGACATTGGTGATCAGGACCAAGCCCTCGGTTGTAAACAGTCTTAATGCATGCTCTGCTTTGTAGTTTATGTTAATAACTAGGTATAGGCCTAGGGTTGGGATCTTTTCTCAGTGGCCAAATTCATGCCCTAGGCTGATGGGTTGGTGTTGAAAATTAACACCAAACCTTGAGTCTGATGGTTGGGTATTTGTGGCATCGGGCCAGTCAAGGACATGTACAATTGCTGAGATGCTACTAAAGGAATTAAATATTGTTTAACCGATATGGGCAATCAGCAGTGATTGTTGTCTGTCTTCTGATTTTATGATGGAACGTAGGTCATGGATGAAACAACAGAGGATGTTTCATCCATGACCTACGACCATGACCATGACTTTGGCCCTAGGATACTATTATAAAGAACTTCTGCACTGACCTCCCAGGGCAGTGATGATCAATCACCACCATCCACAACCATCATCTTTTATCATAAGTTCATAAGTGATAGGAGCTGAATTAGGCCATCTGGCCCATCAAGTCTACTCCACCATTCAATCATGGCTGATCTACCTCTCCCTCCTAACCCCATTCTCCTGCCTTTTCCCCATAACCCATGACACCCGTATTAATCAAGAATCTATCTATCCCTGCCTTGAAAATTTTCCACTGACCTCACCTGCTAAAAATGGTTCCAACTCTTGGAGTGTTATCCCCTTAATACCCATTAACTTCACTTTTATCAAAGCTACTTTCCCCCCGTAGTATGCTTTTTGCCACAAATGCTTCGTGGCTATTAAGGAATGATATTTTCATCTTATCTCTGGAATTCTGCACTTTGGACTATGGCCATGATGGGGCGTAGAGATAAGTGTGCCTGGCAATATTAAAACTGGGCAGTGGTCAGTACGTGAGTATTGCCACAATCTGTTGAAAATTGAGATATGATCCCAGGGTAATAGTTTATGGAATCGTCATTCAGTTTCCATGTGGAATATGGAATATGATATCAAGAGCACTGGTACATGCAGTCTATATTCAGATACAGTGGCTTGCAAAAGTATTCATACCCCTTGAACTTTTGCACATTTTGTCACGTTACAACCACAAACGTAAATGTATTTTATTGGGATTTTATGTGATAGACCAACACAAAGTGGCGCATAATTGTGAAGTGGAAGGAAAATGATACATGGTTTTCAAATTCTTTTACAAATAAAAAACTGAGAAGTGTCGCGTGCAAAAGTATTCAGCCCCCTTTACTCTGATACCCCTAAATATAATCCAGTGCAACCAATTGCCTTCAGAAGTCACCTAATTAGTAAATAGAGTCCACTTGTGTGTAATCTAATCTCAGTATAAATACAGCTGTTCTGTGAAGGCCTCAGAGGTTTGTTAGAGAACATTAGTGAACAAACAGCATCATGAAGCCAAAGGAACACACCAGACAGGTCAGGGATAAAGTTGTGGAGAAGTTTAAAGCAGGGTTAGGTTATAAAAAAATATCCCAAGCTTTGAACATCTCACGGAGCACTGTTCAATCCATCATCCGAAAATGGAAAGAGTATGGCACAACTGCAAACCTACCAAGACATGGCCGTCCACCTAAACTGACAGGCCGGGCAAGGAGAGCATTGATCAGAGAAGCAGCCAAGAGGCCCATGGTAACTCTGGAGGAGCTGCAGAGATCCACAGCTCAGGTGGGAGATCTGTCCACAGGACAACTATTAGTCGTGCACTCCACAAATCGGGCCTTTATGGAAGAGTGGCAAGAAGAAAGCCATTGTTGAAAAAAAGCCATAAGAAGTCCCGTTTGCAGTTTGCCACAAGCCATGTGGGGGACACAGCAAACATGTGGAGGTAGGTGCTCTGGTCAGATGAGACCAAAATGGAAGTTTTTGGCCTAAATGCAAAACGCTATGTGTGGCGGAAAACTAACACTGCACATCACCCTGAACACACCATCCCCACTGTGAAACATGGTGGTGGCAGCATCATGCTGTGGGGATGCTTTTCTTCAGCAGGGACAGGGAAGCTGGTCAGAGCTGATGGGAAGATGGATGGAGGCAAATACAGGGCAATCTTGGAAGAAAACCTGTTAGAGTCTGCAAAAGACTTGAGACTGGGGCGGAGGTTCACCTTCCAGCAGGACAACGACCCTAAACATACAGCCAGAGCTACAATGGAATGGTTTAGATCAAAGCATATTCATGTGTTAGAATGGCCCAGTCAAAGTCCAGACCTAAATCCAATTGAGAATCTCTGGCAAGACTTGAAAATTGCTGTTCACAGACGCTCTCCATCCAATCTGACTGAGCTTGAGCTATTTTGCAAAGAAGAATGGGCAAAATTTTCAGTCTCTAGATGTGCAAAGCTGGTAGAGACATACCCCAAAAGACTTGCAGCTGTAATTGCAGCGAAAGGTGGTTCTACAAACTATTGACTCAGGGGGGCTGAATACTTTTGCACGTGACACTTTTCAGTTTTTTATTTGTAAAAAAAATTGAAAACCATGTATCATTTTCCTTCCACTTCACAATTATGCACCACTTTGTGTTGGTCTATCACATAAAATCCCAATAAAATATATTTACGTTTGTGGTTGTAACGTGACAAAATGTGGAAAAGTTCAAGAGGTATGAAAACTTTTGCAAGCCACTGTAAGTGATGTTGTTCGAGTTTTTGGCCAGGGGCTAGCAACTGATATCTGCTGGGCCCTGTGTTGGGGATGAATAAATGATCAGGATCAGGACCTGGATTTGGGGCAAAACTGGTGAGATGTGGTGTCTGAATCGGATCAGATCATAGAATGGGGAATTATGTCAGAGCTTAAAGTGGGGGGGTAAATCATTGTCGCTGTTAGCCCCCGGGATTAGGAATGGTGTTCAGGATTAGGATCAAGCCCGATGGTGTAAGTTTCGTCAGGGTTTAGGACCAGAATCAGAGATATCAACAGTTAGGTAGTTATGTCAGCTATTGGTCCCTGGCCCTCAAGGAATCAGCAATGCAATTGAAGTGGGAAAGAGGAGGTGCAGTGGTTGGAGAGGAATGAAAGGTGAATACAAGACTTACCTGACAGGGGCCTCCCAATCCAGCATTGTACTGTGAAGACCTAGAAGCCCTGGGTGGGTCCAACGATTGTTGCCCTCGGGGCAATGTGGTCTAAATTCTCCTCCAGTGCTGGAAGAAGATCGGTGCACATGGAGTGACATCATCCAATGTTCCCCAGATGCAATAAAACCACGTCGGGTTGGAGGGTGACTAAGAGCGAGGAAGAACCTGATGGAACTTCTGGAGTATGTTATGACAACCCAGAAATTGTCGTGACATTACATGTTACTCCAAGAAATAAATCTGTTTGAGATTGCAAATAACTGAAAGAATATTTTTAATTGAACGTCTAGGCCACGGGGACTTTCGTGAGGAATGGCACAATGATCATGTTGAAGACCACCAATGTAATGATTCGTGACAGCTACTTGGTTTTGGTTGAACATTCAAAATGTATGGCATGTTATTCAGTGGCAATGGCATACAAATGCTATTGGGTGTTTTGAAATAAAGCAGACCGTAAAAAATACACAGGCTGTGTGTAACACATGAATGCCAGGTCCAAAAATAACAGTTTCACAGAAGAATGGTTGTCTGCATTTTTGCAACATCAAACACGGTGACTTCAAAGACCACAATGAAGCAACCTTTCCGAGTGGATTCATCACTGCTGCCGAAGGGACAGATTAATCATAAAGGCTGCAGTCATAGCTACCTTCAACTTTTTTAGAAAAGAAAACTACATGGATGAACGCACAGTCTTTTACCCAGGGCAAAGGAATCAAGAACCAAAGGACATAGTTTTAAGGTGAGAATGGCAGAAAATTTAAGGGCATAAGTGATAGGAACAGATTTCGGCCATTCAGCCAATCGAGTCTACTCCGCCATTCTATCATGGCTGATCTATCTCTCCCTCCTAACTCCATTCTCCTGCCTTCACCCATAACCCCTGACACCTGTACTAATCAAGAATCTATCTATCTCTGTTTTTAAAATATCCACTGACTTGTAAATCTTTGCTGCACCCTTTCCAGCTTGACAACATCTTTCCTTGATTTAGGGTGACCAAAACTGAACACAATGCAACCCAACTTTATACTCAATTCTCTGACTGATGAAGGCCAAAAGCCTTAATGACCACCCTATCTACCTGTGATGCCACTTTCAAGGAACTATGTACCTGCACCCCAAATCCCTGCTCTGCAACACTCCCCAGAGCCCTACCTTTCATCGTGTATGTCCTGCCCTTGTTTGACTTCTTAAACTGCAAAACCCAACATTTCTCTCCATTAAATTCTATAATCAATTTCTTGCCCACTTGCCGAACCGATCAAGAGCCTGCTGCAATTTTTGGCAACCATCTTCATTATCTACAATACTGCCCAATTTATTGTCATCTAGAAAACTTGCTAATCATGCCATGTACGTTCTCATCCAAATCATTGATATAGATGACAAACAGCAATCAAACCCTGAGGCACACCACAAGTCACAGGCCTCCAGTCCGAAAAACAAACTTCCACCATCACCCTCTGCTTCCTTCCATTAAGCCAATTTTCTATCCATTCATCTATCTCTCCTTGGATCTCATGGGATATAACCTTCCAGAGCAGCCTACCATGCTGAATTTTGTTGAATGCCTTGGCTAGAAACCCTGCCGTATCCCTGCTAGAGTTCAGGCCCTCAAGTCCTGGCACCATCCTCGTAAATCTTCTCTGTACTCTTTCCACCTTAACAACATCCTTTCTATAGCAGAGTGACCAAAACTGAACATAATACTCCAAATGAAGCCTCGCCAAGCCCAAGTTCGGTAGTGCCACCACGCAAGTGTCCTGATGGTGAGGGACAGCACCCCTATGCGATACGATCTGATACGATAGCACTTTATTTATCCCAGGAGGGAAATTGTCTGCCAACAGTCATAAAACACAACAAGATACATGAAATTAAAGTGACGAGTGGAAAGCCCAGGATTGGGGATGTGCAAAGATTGGGGGGGGGGTCAGTCTACCCCATGACAGAAGGAGGAGGAGTTGTACAGTTTGATAGCCACAGGGGAAAGGGATCTCCTGTGGTGTTGTGTGCTGCATCTTGGTGGAACCAGTCTGTTGCTGAAGGAATCAGTCTGTTGCGTTCCTCGACTTTCTCACCAATGTCAATCCCAGCAAGTTGCTGTAGCATTAGGGATGATGCTGAGTTTGGCACTGACCACATCAACATGCAGTAGGGAGAACTCACACGATATATTTGGTGTTACGATATGTGCTAGCATTTATTTCAAGAGGACTATAATATAAAAACAGAGATGTAATGATGAGGCTTTATAAGGCATCGGTCAGACCGCATTTGGAATATTGTGATCAGTTTTGGGCCCATATCTGAGGAAGGATGTGCTGGCTCTGGAGAGGGTCCAGAGGAGGTTTACAAAAATGTTCCTAGAGATGATTGAGTTAACTAATGATGAGCGTTTGACAGCACTGGGCCTGTACTTGCTGGAGTTTAGAAGGATGAGGGGGTGCCTCATTAGAAACTTACAGAATAGTGAAAGGCCTGGATAGAGTGAATGTGGGGAGGATGTTTTCACTAGCGGGAGATTCTAGGACCAGAGGTCAGAGCCTCAGAATAAAAGGACGTTCGTTTAGGAAGGAGATGAGGAGGAATTTCTTTAGTCAGAGGGTGGTGAATCTGTGGAATTCTTTGCTACAGAAGGCTGTGGAGGACAACAATTTGATATTTTTAAGTCAGAGATTGACAGATTCTTGATGAGTGCGGTTCAAGGGTTATGGGGAGAAGGCAGGAGAATGGGGTTAGGAGAGAGAGAGATAGGACAGCCATGATTGAATGGCAGAGTAGGCTTGATGGGCCGAATGGCCTAATTCTATCTCCTATAACTGATGAACATGACCCTGAGGTCACACAGCTGCAGCTCTTGTTCCCTAATAGGCCCGGTAAGGAGCAGCACCCAGACACAATTCCCACAGGTATAGTCATCAGGGACAGCAGCAGGTTTGCTGACTTCCCACATCCTGAAGGAGGAACATTGCACCATTCTACTTGCCATCACTACTGCACTAAACCAAGAGAAATCACAAATCACACACAAGAGCAGGCTGTACCTGTTTCTCCTGCCCCCTTCTGCTCAACCTCCTTGCCTCAGACTCCTCACCAAAGACTCTTGAGCCAAGGACTCACACTAACCTTCCACACAGCCCCTCTCCCAATAGGCCACTTAGTTACAGCTTGCTTTTTAAAAAATTAATTGCTCAATTAGTTAAAAAATTAGTTGCTCAATTAGCCAATTCTGATAATCCAACCATCCACCGCCCCTTCTCCAACACTGAAATTATCTGGCCCCAATATGTGATATGAATGGAATATAATAGTAGCAATAACTAGCCTTCAGGCTATTGGAAGAGTCTACACCCAAGATGTAATTCTGTCTTTTCTCACTATAAATGCTATGCATTTACAATAATTTATGCATTAATTTATACTGTATCCAGAAATTACATTGGAAAGCATAAAACTCCAATAATAACAATTTTTGTTCAAATATCCATTAATAGTCTTACATTAATAGTAACAAACATTTAAACTGCACATATAAAGCTTGCAGAATAATATTCAATTTAAGCATATGATTATTTTTTTTTGCCTTTGATATTATTTCTGTAGCAGTGGCTTTTTACTGAAAATGGTCTATTTGTAAATCTCAGAAAGATACCTGCAAGTAACCTCAGTTGAAGCTTCCATGTGTGTGTCCACATGAATCCACATAGAGCAGGACATTTTTTATAAACAAGTTGCCTGAGAACAGGTTTAGCAACATAAAAAAAGTCAGGCTGTCTTGAATCCCAGCGCTTGCACTACTAGCTGAACACAAAGTAACGCGAGGACATCGACACTATTCCATTGCATCTCTGACAGAAGGATGTTCGTTCATTCATTCCACCGTTTCAAGTTTGACAAGCCTTGGCACTGAAAATGGCCCTACCTTAGGTCTTTTTCGTTGTTGCCCCTGGTGCACCAGTCGTTTCTATGCAGCAAATTATAAAAAATTGTCAATCAATGGACAAAGACATGCAGAAAATTAAAACATTACGGGTTTTAATAATAAAACAGTTGATGTTATGGTACATGCCGCTGATTATGATATATGATGCAAACTTCCAAATGACCGAGCTGTAATGATGGGTTGGTGAGTAGGTTTGCTGATGGACCCCAAAATTGGAGGAGTTGCAGACAGTGAGTAAGGCTGTCAGAAGATGCAGTGGGATATAGATCAGATGTGTGTAACCTGAGCAAGTGTGAGGTGTTGCACTTTGGGAGGTTGAATGTAAGGAGAGAGTACGCAATTAATGGCAAGAACCTTAACAGCATTGATGTGCAGAGGGATCTTGGAGTCCAAGTTCATAGCTCACTGAAGATGGCAGCACAAGTAGATAGGGTGCAAAGAAGGCATATGGTGTGCTTGCCTTCATTGATACGAGCATTGAATATAAGAGTGAGGAAGTTATGATGCAGGTCTATAGGACTTTGGTTAGGCCGCATCTGGAGTATTGCGTGCAGTTCTGGTCGGCCCATTACAGGCGAGATGTGGAGGCACTGGAGAGGGTGGAGAGGAGATTTACCAGAATGCTGCCTGGATTAGAGGGTTTCGACTACAGGGAGAGTTTGATAGACCAGTTAATAAATAGGGACTGCAGATGCTGGTTTATACCAAAGATGGACAGAAAAGGCTGGAATAACACCAGCTGCAGCATCGCTGGAGATAATGACGAGGTAAGAAACGTCAACGACTCATGTTCTCCAGAGATGCCGTCTGGCCTGCTGAGTTATACCAGCATATTCTGTGTATCTCTGGACAAAAGAAATCAGCATGAAATGGGCCATTTGACAGTTGTTCTGTGCTGAAATTAATGGAAAGAAAAGTTTTTGTGCAACCTACGGAATCTACCTTTCCAATATAAATTCAAACACTTAATTTCTTCTTCCTAAACCAATATCAAATTCAGACCCACATAATGACATCGGAATTTCTTGATTAGTACGGGTGTCAGAGGTTATGGGGAGAAGGCAGGAGAATGGGGTTAGGAGGGAGAGATAGATCAGCCATGATTGAATGGCGGAGTAGACTTCATGGGCCAAATGGCCTAATTCTGCTCCTATCACTTCTGACATGATCTTATGACCTTATGACATGTTCTCTCACCATAGTAATTTGAATTATTGCTGAAGAGAGCGATCAAACATCGTTCTGCAAAGGGAATTCAATGGGTCCAGCATTTTTGTCTATCTTTGGATAGACAGGGGTTGTTTGCTTTGTAATGTTGGAAGTTGAGGGGAGAGGATTGAAGTGTATAAAAATGATGAGAGGCATAGATAGGGTCGATAGTCAGGACCTTTTTCCCAGGGTAGAAATGTCCAACACTGGAGGGCATAACTATAAGGTGTGAGTGGGGAAGTTTAATGGAGATGTGCGGAGCAAGTATTTTTACACACAGTGGTTGGGACCTGGAACACATTGGCGGTGGTGGTGGTGCAGGCAGATTTGACAGTGGTGTTTAAGAGGCTTTTAGATAGCTACATGGAAGTGCACATGCATGTTAGTGTGAAGGGCAAAGCAGGTGGGCGTAAGGAGCTTGGATGATGAGAAAAATCGAAGTTCTGGTCTAGAATAAGAAGGAGACATGGGTCAGGTATAGGCAACTGGGGTCAAATGTATCCCTGTAGGAGTTTCAGGAACTGAGGAGCACGCTAAAAAAGGAAATCAGGAGGACCAAAAGGGGACAGGAGATAGCTCTGGCAGATAATATTAAGGGTAATCCCAAGCGATTTTATAAATTCATTAAGGAAAAAAGAGTGACCCGAGAGAATAGGGCCCCTCAAGAATCAAAACAGTCAACTTTGTGTGCTGCCACAGGAGATGGTCAAGGTCTTCAATGATGTATTTCTCCTCTGTTTTTACTGTGGAGAAATACATGGGGACTGGGAAGCTCGGGGCTGTCAATGGAAGTGTCTTGAGGGCAGCTAGTGTTATGGTTGAGGAGCTGCTGAAGATCCTGATGTGTATGATCATAGACAAATCTGCGGGGCCTGATTAGATATATCCGAGAGATGACAGATATATCCGGGAGGGGGGACAAAGTGGAATGCCTCCCTGGTTACTGTCTTGCAGGTTCGAAGAAGACTGACCAGGTAGCCTCAGGTAGAGACCAGCACCACCATGTGGTCTCTACCTGAGGCTAAAATCTCACACACACTCGAGAGACCAGCAGTGTCACCTCTACAAGCCCACAGCTGAGCACCCCCTCTCGAGGTAAGGGTGAAGGACAGGATGAATCCTGAGATCACCGCGCCTCTTCCTTCAAAGACCAGAAAAAGCTGCTGGGACAAGTCTGAGATCGCCACTGTCATCGCACAAGAGCTCTGACAGTGAGGGACAGCGCCCCCATGTGACCCTGGACTTTCTTACCACTGTTGGAAAAGATACAAAGAAGATTTACGGGAATGTTACCAGGACTAGAGGGTCTGAGCTATAGGGAGAGGTTGAGTAGGCTGGGACTCTATGCCTTGGAGCGCAGGAGGATGAGCGATAATCTTATGGAGGTGTATAAAATCATGAGAGGAATAGTTCGGGTAGATGCACAGAGTCTCTTGTCCAGAGTAGGTGAATCGAAGACCAGAGGACATGCGTTTAAGGTGAAGGGGGAATGATTGAATAGGAATCTGAGGGGTAACCTTTTCACATAAAGGGTGGTGGGTGTATGGAACAAGCTGCCAGAGGAGGTACTATTATAACAGGGACTATTATAACATTTAAGAAACAATTAGACCAGTATATGGATAGGTTAGGTTTAGTGGGAAATGGGCCAAATGCAGGCAGGTGGGACTATCATAGATGGGACACGTTGGTCTGTGTGGGCAAGTTGGGCCGAAGGACATTTTTCGACACTGTATGACTCAAAGACTCTATGAAAATGGTGAGACAATGGCAAAGGAAGAAGTCTCAAGTCCAGAGATCGTCGCTTGGGGTAGGGGATGTGACAGTAACCTCTCCCTTGGAATAAATCATGTGAATTCACCCTACCGTGAGTGTGAGTGTGGTCCTTGCTAAACCAGATCATTCCCCCACGCTACAATGCATTTAGATGGACAAGGGCTGAATCATGATAGTCAGCACGCTTGTGTATGTGGGAGAATGTGCCTCAAGAATCTGAATTTTTCAAGATGCAGGAGCCCTGGCGGAGATTTATGAGTCTTCTTTAAATACAATTTAACAGGTTATATTCAGCCCATCGAGTCTACTCCGCCATTCAATCATAGCTGATCTCTGCCTCCTAATCCCATTTTCCTGCCTTCTCCCCTTAACCCTTGACACCCGTTCTAATCAAGAATTTGTCTGTGCTGGAAGATTGGATGATGGCAAATGTTGTGCCTCTATTTAAGAAGCTCTGCAGGGAACAGTATGGGAATTACAAGCCAATGAGCCTAATATCTGTGGTCGGAAAGGTACTAGAGAGTATTCTGAGGGATAAGATACGCATTTAGATGGTTAGGGGCTGATTAGGGATAGTCAGTATGGTTTTGTGCATGGGAGATCATGTCTCACCAATCGTATTTAGTTTTTTGAGGATGCGACCAAAAGGATTGATGGCAAATCTGTAGACATTATACACATGGAATTCTGCAAGGCATTTGACATGGTAGGCTGCTCTGAAAGGTTATACCGCATAGGATCCAAGGAGAGGTAGTCAAGTGGATAGAAAATTGGCTTCATGGAGGAAGCAGAGGGTGATGGTGGCAGGTTGTTTTTTGGACTGGGGGCCTGTGACCAGTGTTGTGCCTCAGGGTTTGATGCTGGGCCATTGCTGTTTGTCTTCATTATTGATGATTTGGATACAAACGTACAAGGCATGATTAGTAAGTTTGCAGATAACACTAAAATGGGCGGTATTCAGTTTTGGTCCCTGCATCATAGGAAAGATGTTGTTAAGCTGGATGATAGGTGGGGTGGTGGGTTTATGGGACGAGCAGCCAGAGGTAGGTGCGGCAGGTACTATCACAATGTTTAAAGAACATTTGGACAGGTACATGGATGGGACAGGTGTAGAGGGATATGGGCCAAAAGCAGGTAGATGGGACTAGTGTATGTGGGGCCTGTTGGTGGGCCTGGGCAAGTTGGGCCAAAGGGCCTGTTTCCATGCTGTATCACTCTGTGAAGTGCAGGGAATAGAGGGATATGGATCATGTACAGAGGTCAGATTAGTATAACTAGGCATCATGATCAACAAAAACATTCTGTGCTGAAAGGCCGGGTCCTGTGCCTTACTGTTTCTACGTTTTCTAACGGAATGCTATATCCATTAAAAACATTTTTTTAATTGTACGTAACAGTGAATCTTATTCAACAATTTCAGTTTTACAAAGGGCTAGATTCAAAGTACTCAGGCAACAAAATATAATTCTTTAGGAAAATCTTTTTTATTAAAACCAAGTATATATAAATTAAACATGTCTACCCAAACAAGACTATGGGTCTTAAGTTTACTTTTAATATTTTATGGGATGATCACTGGACATATCTGCATTTACTGCCCATCAGTAGTTGCCTTAAGTAAAAACGGCGATGAGACATCTTCTAAAACCGCTGTTGATCTTTTGGCTCTCCCATAATACTGTTGATTCAGGAGGTTTCAGGATTTAGACCCAGTGATAATGGAAGAACACAGTGTCATGTACCCTAGTCAGGCTGACATAGGAAAGAACTGCAGATGCAGGTTTTGCCTATATTTGCCCTTCCAACATGCAACACCTCACACATGTCAGAGTAGACATGGGCAGCACGGCAGCGCAGCGTTAGAGTTGCTGCCTTACAGCGCTTGCAGCACCGGAGACCCCGGTTCGATCCCGACTACAGGTGCTCACTGTAAGGAGTTTGTACGTTCTCCCCATGACCCTGTGGGTTTTCTCTGAGATTTTCGGTTTCCTCCCACACTCCAAAGACCTACAGGTATGTAGGTAAATTGGCTAGGTAAATGTAATAATTGTCCCTGGTGAGTGTAGGAGAGTGTTGATGTGTAGGAAGGAACTGCAGATGCTGGTTTAAAATGAAGATAGACACAAAAAGCTGGAGTAACTCAGTGGGTCAGACAGCATCTCTGGAGAGAAGGATAGGTGAGGTTTCAGGTGGAGTCTCTTCTTCAGGTTCAGGTAATGAGCAGATCATTTCGATAATTTAGAAAAATGCACAAAAACTGTGAAATTATCATATATAAAAATTACTTTAATCAATGGAATTAGCAGACACATTTTCAGGCACACAAATTCTATGAGCCACCTCACCTGGTGATCAACCTTTGTGTCATTTGTCTGATCTTCTTTCGCCACTTCCAACTGTTCCGTACTAACGATGCATGTTACACAACCAGATGGAGACATTTCAATATTTTCCTCAAATCCTGCTTCCTCTTGCTTTAATGTGCTTTTCTGAGACATTTTCACAGAAAATTACACAAGATGTGGTGACCTACGGAGTCAAAACATCAACTTATTTTTATTTTCAGAACAGGTCTCCTCATTTTCTTTTGAGTATTATTAGAGAGAATATAAAGGATAAATTGGGCAAGTCAAATTCTGTGGTAAACATTGTTGGTCATCAACTTGTTAGATTTTTTATATGAATACAAAAAAAAAAGATTCCAAATTCCTTATTATTGCTATTATTTTTGCCTCATCAAGAATAAACGCAGCTAACTCGCTGAAAACCAAGTAACGTGCATTTTAAAGCTATTTGTCAACATACCTAGCAAATTCCACAATGGATACAGTAAATTATTTAGTAGAGCAAGTACACATTCTAGGCAACAAAATCAATTTAAATTACAAATCAGTCAGTTACTAAATTAGTTGTTATGCATAAATGTTTCAGTATAAGAATCGCCATTTCAGAAAGGCACTGTGGCACAGCGCCAGAGACCCAGCTTCGATCCAGACTACAGATTCCATTCTGTACGGAGTTTATACATTCTCCGTGTGACCGCATGGCTTTTCTCCGGGTGCTCCGGCTTCCACCCACATTTCAAAGATGCGCAGGTTCGTAGTTTAATTGGCTTCTGTAAATTGTTTCCAGTGTGTCGGACAGAACTAGTGTCCGGTTGATCGTTGGTCAGCGGGACTCGGTGTGCAGAAGAGCCTGTTTGCACGCTGCATCTCTAAACTAAATTAAACTAAACTAACCCATCACAGAATACAAGATCTTTAAGCGACACGGTGGTGGAGCCACTTCCTCACAGCAGCAGAGTCCCGGGCTCAATCCTGACCTTGGGTGTTGTCTGTGTGGAGTTTGCACATTCTCCCTGTGAGTAAACCCACGCGGTCACAGAAAAAAACATACAAACTCTGTACAGACAACACCCATAGTAAGGATCAAACTTGGGTCTCTGGCGTTTTAAGGCAGCAACTCTACTAGTGCGCCCCCTACATTTGACCTCCCATAGTGCATTACTTCACACTTCCGCAGGTTAAACTTACTGCCATTTCTTAGCCCTCCTCTGTAGCTGAGCTATATCCTGCTGTCTCTCTAGTTAAATTAAATATTCACTAATGTAGCACAGTGAACAGTCCATGAAAAATTCTTGATAATCTCCTGAATAACCTCCGGAATTTAGACAATGGCCCAGAAATTGATCATATGCAAACTGAGAAACACGTATTTATTCTGCATGAATATTGTGGTTATTTCCCAGCATTTCAAGTCATGCTGTGTGCCAGTACATGTCAGAGATTAGTGGGCAGGAACTACATGGAACATTTTGCAGCTGAAATTTGCTTGTGTTTTCTATGCGAGAAAGAGTGTTTGCCATTCGCTGAGAACTTTGCTCTCACGGTGGCCCATCCATCACAGCTGCTCTATGTGAAGGTCATTAGGTCATAAGGTGATTGATATGATAGGGGCAGAATTAGGCCATTCGACCCATCAAGTCTACTCAACCATTCGATCATGACTTATCTATCTCTCCCTCCTAACCCCATTCTCCTGCCTTCTCCCCATAACCCCTGACACCCGTACTAATCAAGAATCTATCTATCGCTGCCTTAAAAATATTAATTAACTTAGCCTCCACAGCCTTCTGTGGCAAAGAATTCCACAGATTCACCACCCTCTGACTAAAGAAATTCCTCCTCATCTGCTTCCTAAAGGAACATCCTTTAATTCTGAGGTTTTGACATCTGGTCCTAGACTCTCCCACTAGTGGAAACATCCTCTCCACATCCAATCTATCCAAGCCTTTCACTATTCGGTAAGTTTCAATGAGGTGTCCCCTCATTCTTCTAAACTCCAGCGAGTACAGGCCCAGTGCCATCAAACGCTCATCATATGTTAACCCACTCATTCCTGGGATCATTCTTGTAAACCTCCTCGGGATCCTCTCTCTCTTTGGGATAGAGCCCGCACATCCTTCCTCAGATATGGTGCCCAAAATTGCTCACAATACTCCAAATGCGGCCTGACCAGCACTCTAGAGCCTCAGCATTACATCCCTGTTTTTGTATTCTTGACCTCTTGAAATAAATGCTAGCATTGCGTTTGTCTTCATTACTAGACAAGGTTTCATCAAAGCACTACATGCCCATGTCCACTCTCCTTGAACCAATTACCCCGAGGCTAAGATTTTTGATCATCTGTGAGCAGAGCTTGAAGCTCATATGTTGCCTGCAGAGATTATGTTTATCAATTCAGTTTAGTTTATTGTCACGTTTACTGAGGTAGCGGAAAGACTATGCATGATTACGGTCGAGCCATTTACACTGTATAGATACATGATAAGGGAATAACGTTTAGTGCAAGGTAAAGCCAGTAAAGTCCGATCAAAGAAAGTCCGAGGGTCACCAATGAGGCAGGAAGTCGTTCAGGACTGTTCTCTAGTTGTGGTCGGATGGTTCGGTACTCGGACGTGGCGTTGAAGGACGAGAAGCCGAAGCAAAGAAGTGGAAGCCAAATTACCAAACGGACACGAAGCCGAAACGCCAACTAACCGAAAGGGTGGGACGCCTAAATCCAAACTAACCAAAAGGGCGGGATGCCTAAAAGTCAACTATCCGAAAGGCTGCGTCGCCTAAAAGCAAACTCACCGAAAGGCCGCTCTGCCAAAACACCAACTAACCGAAAGGCTGCGTCGCCTACAGGCCAACTAACCGAATGGCCGCTCTACCGAAAAGTCAAATAACGGACATGACGTTGCCCGGGGGGCGGGACTTCAGCGATTGGTCCAGACCCCAGCGACCATCACATCACTGGCCAGTGGAGACGGGAGGGTGGGGGTCATTTTCACACACAAGCCATTGGTGACTGGGAACTCTGAACCCGAGCACCAAGTTGTAAGCGGCCGAAGGAACGCATCCCTCGGGACAGCCCCCACTTTCCCACGGACATGGCCGCCCTCCGCCTCATCTCCTCTGTGCGGCTGCACTGTGATGGGCTGTGTGTCGGCAGCACCGGGTGGAGCAGAGGTGTTGGACAGGCTGGTCCCTCCGCCCACCCAGAGTCACTGACCGCGATGCACTGCCATCGGACCCCACACCAAGGGTGATTCGCCCCCCCCCGACCCCCAGACCCCGACCCACACACGGGGTGATTTACCCCCTGTCACCCGCACCAGGTGATTTACCCCCACCCCGGTCGCGGGGACAGACGGCTCGGGGTCTTGGCAGCCATATCAAATCGCTTTTAAAACATGGGGGGTGGACACAAATTCCCTGGGGGGGCGGATGACAAGTGTGCATGACAAGGAACAATTTTATCTTCTCCCACTACCCCCCCTCCCGCCCCTTGACACAAGAAGCACGTTTTATTTATTACCTTCTGGTCGCCTGCGTAAAGCACATAAAAAGCTCCAACGCACAAAACACCAGATAATCTGTAAACTGTTTTAATCGAAGATGGACACAAAAGCCTGGAGTAACTCAGCGGAACAGGCAGCATCTCTGGAGAGAAGGAATGGGTGACGTTTCGGGTCGAGACCATTCTTCAGACCTGAAGACTGAGTCTGAAGGGTCTCGACCCGAAACGCCACCCATTCCTCTCGCCAGAGATGCTGCCTGTCCCACTGAGTCACACCAGCATTTTGTGTCTATCTTTGGTGTGACAGTTGTCTCATTTCATCTGCTTCATGTATTGCGCGCATGGAAGAGACGCTAGACGTTCACATGCCACTTGCATCTATTCATCCAAGTGTGTTCTTAATGAAATCTCACATCTTTGCGAGGGAGGGATGGAATGGATGTAACCACTGGCTAAAGCAAAGGCATAGTTAGGACAGGGCAATAATCCCACCACTTAATTAACCAGGTTCCCAAATGTAAGAACTATTTATACCATGTGCGGACGTGGCGCCGACGGACGAGAAGCCAAAGCAAAGAAGTGGAAGCCAAATAACCGAATGGAAACAAAGCCAAAATACCAAATAACCGAATGGAAACTAAGCTGAAACGCCAACTAACCGAAAGGGTGGGACGCCTTAATGCAAACTAAACGAAAGGGCGGGACGCCTAAAAGTCAACAAACCGAAAAGCTGCGTCGCCTAAAAACAAACTTACCGAATGGCCGCTCTGTCGAAACGCTGCCTACCCGAAAGCCGGCTTCGCCTACAGGCCAAAGGACCGACTGCCGCTCAACAGAAAGGTCCAATAACGGACATGACGTTGCCGGGGGGCGGGACTTGTCAGCGATTGGTCCAGACCCCCGCGTCCATCACATCACTGTGGAGGGATGAACATTGTCCCAAACCTCCGCTCCACCCGACTCGCAGCCCGTCGAGGATGGCCGTGGGAGAGTGGGGGCTGTCCCGAAGGATGCGCACCTTCAGCCGCTTACAACTTGGTGCTTGGGTTCAGAGTGCCCTGTCACCTATGGCTTGTGTGGGAAAATGACACCCACCCTCCCATCTCCATCGGCCAGTGATGTGATGGATGCGGGGGTCTGGACCAATCGCTCACAAGTCCCCCCCCCCCTCCCCGGCGACGTCATGTCCGTATTTGACATTTTGGCTGAGCCGCTATTCTGTTAGTTGGCTTGTAGGCGACGCAGCCTTTCGGTTAGTTGGCGTTTCGGCAGAGCGGCCTTTTGGTGAGTTTGCTTTTAGGCGACGTAGCCTTTCGGTTAGTTGGCTTTTAGGCGTCCCGCCCTTTCGGTTAGTTTGCATTTAGGTGTCCCACCCTTTCAGTTAGTTGTCGTTTCGGCTTCATACGCTTTTGGTTATTTGGCGTTTTGGCTTTGTTTCCGTTTGGTTATTTGGCTTCCACTTCTTTGCTTCGGCTTCTCGTCCTTCGACGCCACATCCGCACATGTTGTGGTTCAGTTGCTTGATAACATCTGGGAAGAAACTGTCCCTGAATCTGGAGGTGTGCGTTTTCACACTTCTAAACCTTTTACCCGATGGAAGAGGGGAGAAGAGGGAGTGGCCGGGGTGCGACTCGTCCTTGATTATGCAGCTGACCTTGCTGAGGCAGCGTGAGGTATAAATGGAATCAATGGAAGGGAGGTTGGTTTGTGCGATGATCTAGGCTGCGTCCACAATTCGCTGCAATTTCTTGCGGTCTTGGATGGAGCTGTGATGCATTCTGATAAAATGCTTTCTATGGCACACCTGTAGAAGTTGGTGAGAGTCATCCTGACTCCTCATGTTCCTGAACCTCCTAGCCTTTGAATCATTCTGACCCGGAGCCTTTCTATACCCTAGTCTGTTTCACCTGTCTGCTTGAGGGACGTCATTCAGGTTCTTTATTCAAGAAAACTTTGTCTCCTTAACACATGCTGAGAAGACACAAACATTTATGGAGGATTTGTAAGTGAAACTGAGATCATATCAGACTCCCAATCAAAACACTGAGCTTTACGGGAATTGCAAGGTCCAATACTCTCTATTTAATTTCACATCTCCTCCTGGTTTAACTCATCCAGTCCATGCCAGTTGTCAGAAGTGTCCCATCAAACTACTCCTTTCCCAGAAGCCTATTCTCTTAGATGTGCCAGGAATTAAAAACTACCAGGAATTAAGTGGGTAATGTCACTAATGTCCTCAAAATGAGATTTCTATGGAGGCAAATATTTCAAAGACCACTCATAAGATCATAAGATCATTAGCAACCACCTGGAAGACTACACTATCACTTCTGGGATAAATTACAGTAGCTTTTTATCTTTGGGATATGGGTATAAATCAGTGCACCAAGGGAAAACACACATGATCATGGAGATTAAATGCAAACTCCACTGGAGGTCAGATTTGAACCTAGATAATTGAAACAACAAGCCAGTATGGACTTTGGCTTCTGGCATCTATCAATGCTTGCACCAGTGCAGTGGAGTGC
Organism: Malacoraja senta; assembly: GCA_038087875.1. Taxonomy (NCBI): domain Eukaryota; kingdom Metazoa; phylum Chordata; class Chondrichthyes; order Rajiformes; family Rajidae; genus Malacoraja; species Malacoraja senta. Next base: position 95,229,561 of record CM075977.1, read on the forward strand.
TTTCGGAAAGATTGGTACAAAATTACCAGGAATTAAGTGGGTAAGATCACTCATAAGATCATAAGATCATGTGATAGGAGCAGAATTACGCCATTCGGCCCATCAAGTCAACTGCCATTCAATCATGGTTGATCTAGCAGCAGATCGTTCTCTCTTCTCCCCTCTCCTGTCAGGCAGAAGGTACAAAAGCTCGAAAGCATGACACTCCAGGTTCAGGAACAGATTCTTCCCTGCTGCTATCAGACTATTGAACAGACCTCTCATGAGCTAAGGATGTTGTCTTGATCTCCCCATCAACGTCACTGCAGCCCTTACAATTTGTTTTAAATCTGCTCTTTCTCTGCACCGGAACACAATACTTAACACTCTGCTTCCTTTCTCTTTGTACTACCGGTGGTATGTTTTTATTGTACTCATGTGCGGTATGACTTGCCTGGGTAGCACACAAATCAAGCTTTTTCACTATATCTCGGTAGATGTGGCAATACCAATAAAAAGTACCCACGATATTCTCACAACACTTAAGAAGCATGTAAACAAGGAGTTGAATTGTCAATGCATAGAAGGTTATGGATCTAACTGCGTAATTGGGAGTTGTACCAATGAATGCAATGGTCAGCTAGGACCTAATGGACCGAGGGTCCTGTTTCTGTGCTGCACAACTCTTTGCCTCCTTGAAAGCCTCCTGTGTCTCGAACAACTTCAGGTGCTGTTGATGGTTCACTTTGTCTAAAGACAAATGAAGCATCCAACTATATTAAAGTATTCAAACCCTCAATAGAAAGTACTGTTGAGCATGCTCAGAGCATTCTCATTGAGTGCATGAGTGGGATTCTCCAACTAAGGTGAAGTTCCTCTGATGTTCCACGATCACCAGAACATTTCCTGTCGAGGAAATAGTTTGGATTATCAGTGAAAGCTCTGGCAAACACATCGAAGCAGTTAACGCCTACTCTGTTTCAAGAGCAGCTTTGATGAGGCATACAGTGTCGTCTTAAATCCAAAGGAATATCTTTGTGTGGGAACAGGTGGATATGGCTAATCCATGACGTAGGCAAATTGATCATTTGCCCAGTGATTGGATGAGTTAATGTCCTTTTTCTACATGCAAGTTCCATCTAAATTGATTAACCTGAGAAAACGTTGCCTTGGTGATCAATTCCAGTTTAGTTTATTTTAGTTTATCATAGTTTAGTTTAGTTTACTTTAGAATACAGCATGGAAACAGGCCCTCCGCCCACCGAGTCCACGCTGACCAACAATCACCCATACCAATGATCCCCCGTACACTAGTTCTATCCCACACACCACAGACAATTTACAACTGCCAATTTACAAATTTAAATGTTACAAATGTCACATTTTTTGAAGATGCGACCAAAAAGATTGATGAGGGCAGAATCGTAGATGTTGTATATATGGACTTCAGCAAAGCATTCGACAAGGCTCCCATGGTCGGCTGCTCTGGAAGGTTAGATCGCTTGGGATCCAAGGAAGAATAGCTAATGGATAGAAAATTGGCTTCATGGAAGGAAGCAGAGGGTGATGGTGGATGTTTGCTTCTCTGACTGGAGGCCTGTGACTGGTGATGTGCCTCAGAGTTTGGTGCTGGGCCAGTTACGTTTGTCATCTATATCAATGATTTTGATGAGAAAGTACAGATAGTGAAGAAGGTTGTCAAAAATTGCCACACGGTCTTAATTGGTTGGCCAGGTGGGCTGGGGAATGGTTGATGAAATGTAATACATAGAAATGTGAGGTGTTTGCATTTTGGAAAGTCTAACATGGGCAGGACCTCAACAGTGAATGGTCAGGCTCTGGGGAGTGTTGTAGAGCAGAGGGATCTAAGAGTGCAAGTACATAATTCCTTGAAGGCAGTGTCACAGGTAGATAGGGTGGTCAAAAAGGCTTTCGGCACATTGGCTTTCATAAGTCAGAGTATTGAGTATAAAAGTAGGGCGGTCATGTTGCAGTTATATAAGATGTTGGTGAGACCACATTTAGAGTATTCTGTTCATTTCTGGGCACCATGTTATAGGAAAGATATTGTAAAGTTGGAAAGGGTACAGAGAAGATTTACAGGAATGTTGCCAGAACTTAAGGGTCTGAGCTATTGGGAGAGGTTGAGCAGGCTGAGTATTCCTTGGGGTGCAGAAGGATGAGGGGTGATTTTATAGAGCTGTATAAAATCATGAGAGGATTTCATGATTTTAGATATCCTCTAAATTCATTAGAGGATGTACCTCATGAGGAATAGATCTTGCCCAAAGTAGGGGAAATCGAGAACCAGAGGACATAGGTTTAAGGTGAAGGTGCGAAGATTAAATAGGAATCTGAGGGGAAACTTTTTCACACAAAGAGTGATGGGAGTATGGAATGATCTGAGAGAGGAGATAGTTAAAACTGAAAGTGATGGAAATATTCAGCATATCAGTTCCAGAAAAGTAAATGACCCTTCCTTAGATCTGCATTTTCAGATGGTGAACCCAATGTTTCTGTGAAACACACATAATGTCTTTATCTTAAGGGAAATTAAACTGTCCGACACTTACCATGACCAGCAGTACACAGGGGGGATGGTTCCTGGGAGAAATAGGCTATCTCTGCTTCCCTATTCACAGAAACAAGGCCATTGTCCCATCAAGTTCATATTGCCTCACAGCACCAGAGAGCCTCACAGTGCCTAAGACCCGGATTTGATCCTGACTTCAGGTGCTGTCTGTGTGGAGTTTACACGTTCTCCCTGTGACTGCATGGTTTTCCTCCGGTTGCCACGTTCCAAATATAAGCGGGGTTGTAGGTTAAATGGCCTCTGTAAATTGCCCCGGGTGTTGAGGAAATGTGTGCAAAAGTGGGATGACACGGAACTAGTGTGAACAGTTGATCGATGGTCAGCATGGGCTCGGTGAGCCGAAGGGCCCGTTTCCATGCTATATCTCTACATTCAACTAAATTCCTATTTTCACAAATAATTCCGTTTCATTCTTTCTACACTGTGAAGACTGTTATAGAAACATAGAAAACATAGAAACATAGAAAATAGGTACAGGAGTAGGCAGTCGAGCCAGCACCGCCATTCAATCCAATGATCATCCAAAATCAGTACCCCGTTCCTGCTTTCTCCCCATATCCCTTGACTCCATTAGCCCTAAGAGTTATATTTAAGAATTTCATATGTTTCTATAAGATCCTCTCTCATCCCTCTCATATAAGCCCAGTCGATCCATTCTTTCATCATATGTCAGTCCCGCAATCCCAGGAAATAACCTGGTGAACCTACGCTGTACTCCCTCAATAGATTTTGCCCAGAGTTTGGGAAATCGAGAACCAGAATCCCTGTCTCCCATTCCCCCAGTCACTCTGCTCCTTTCCCTGCCTTTGTACACTCACTTCCCATGCCTTAGTTGGTCAAGTCACTTCTATCCTCCTTCGTTGTCCTTCCCTCTGTTCCCCTTCTACCTATATGTTCTCCCTGTGACCACGTGGGTTTTCTCTGAGTGCTCTGGTTTCCTCCCACATTACTAGGGTGTGCAGGTTTGTAATAGAGTCTTACAGCGTGGAAACAGGTCCTTCGGCCCAACTTGAAGTGCAGTTGTAAAAATACTCATCAGGAAATTGGGTTGGGCACTTTGGTTCATTATTCACATTCATGCATTTCAGACCTGCACACGATGATTTCAGTATTCACAAAACACTTACTGAACAGTTCATTGAACAGTCACAGTACAACTATGAGCATAATCATGCTCATTTATTGCTTGTAGTATTACATAAAGGTCATTCTACAGATTTAGGAACCTTTCATTCCTACCTACCTTAGATCCACCTACATAGTTTAGATTATCTACATTTCTTAGATTATCTACCTAACAGATCTACCTATCTAGCTTAGATCTACCCACCTATCTTTTATTACCTAGATCTACCTCATTGGTGACCCTCTGACTATCTTTGATCAGACTTTACTGGATTTATCTTGCACTAAACGTTATTCCCATATCATGTATCTATACACTGTAAATACAGTGCTCGATTGTAATCATATATAGTCTTTCCACTGACTGGATAGCACACTTTTTACTGCACCTCAGTACATGTGATGATAAGCAATAAACTAAAGCTAGAAAGGGTGCAGAGAGGACTGACGAAGGACTCGTGGCCCTGAGCTACAGGGAGAGGTTGAGGAGGCTACAACTTTATTCCTTGATGCGCAGGAAGTTGAGGGGTCATCTTATAGAGGTGTGCAAGATCATGAGAGGAATAGACCAGATAAATGCACAGTCTCTTGCCCAGAATCGAGAATCAGAGGACATAGGTTTAAGGTGAGTGGGGAAAGATTTAATAGAAATCTGAGGGGTCTTTTTTTTTTTTGCACAAAGGGTAGTGGATATATGGAACAAGCTGCCGGAGGAGGTAGTTGAGGCAGATACTATCATTGTTATATTCCGGATGGCAGAATGAATAACAACTTACACACAGGTTATCTGGATCATGAGAGGTTTATTACCCAACATTCCCTGCTTATATTTAACACCAACTAATTAACATATACATGAATATGTATAAATACATTACACTGCTCTCCTTTTTTAAAGTATTAAATCTAAGTACTCAGTCACAATTTTGTGGTTGTGATACTCGATTTAAACCAGTATTTATGAAATCTTAAGTGATAAACATAATATATTTATTTTACATATCTACACATTTTCGTTTTACTTATACAGTGAGTTACTTAACTTACAAACCTAATCTGACTACTGGTTTACGGATCCTGCCTGATCGTCTAACAGTAACAGGTGTAACAGGTTTAGGTGTTGACTCAACTGTAGGCTTGTTTGGCTCTGTTGTAGTACCCTGACTTTGACCAGAGGAATATGTTTTTTTGTCTGTACTAACTGAACTTTGTGTTTCAATCACAATGGTCTCTTCCAACTCACTTTCAGATCAAAACTCAGGGATTAGGACTTCATGCTCAGTTTTTGGTTCATCTTTGGCTGGAAACATTTGATCAACATGAACACCTTTGATCCTATCTCCAATTTCAACGAAGTATCTTTTTGTTCCACACACTTCCACTATTTCCCCAACATCCCATTTGTCTCGACTGGACTTGTTGGGAGGACTGAGAACACGAACCTGTTCATCTGGCTTGAAGTACCTCTCCTTTTTGTGGGAGACAAAATGGCATTTTTGATTTAACTTTTTTTGCTCAACTCTGAAGGCCAAATTGGGTTGAACTAGACTTAGGCGTATTCTTAGCCTTCTCTTCATCAACAGTTCTGAAGGTGAGTAACCTGTTGTTGTGTGTTGTGTGGTTCTGTACTTAGCAAGAAACTAGCCAAATGATGTTTCATGCTGAGCTTTGAACTACCCTGCAAAACCTGTTTCTTGTGAGCATCTTTGACAATTCTAACAGACCTTTCCACTGCCCCGTTGGAGGCTGGATGGTATGGGGGAACAAGTGTGCGTTTTACACCATTCCGCTGCATGAACTCTTTGAACCGTTCTGAACGAAACTGAGGCCCGTTATCAGAAACAAGTACTTCCGGTAAACCATGGCATGCAAAAATGGATCTCAACTCATCTATGGTACACTCAGTAGTAGTGCTTGACCCCATATGTTTAACCTCAATCCATTTGAATGACTATCTACTAGTACCAGAAAGTGATCATTACCCATTTCACAAAATTCTACATGAACTCTCTGAAAAGGTCTACTTGGCCATGACCAGGGTTGCAGTGGTGTTTTTGATGGTTTACTCCGGCAATTTTGGCAGACGCTACATTTGCTCACCAGCGACTCGATGTCACTGTCAATACCAGGCCAATACACAAAACTTCTGACAATTGACTTCATGCTTACTATGTCAGGATGTTCGGCATGAAGTTCATTCATAATTTTGTTTCTCAAAGACTCTGGTACCACCACTCTGAACCCCACTTAATGCATCCCTGCTCACATGATAATTCATGGCGTTGATTATGGAAAGGCTTCAGCTCCGAGTTCAGAACTGAGTTCAATCCACTATCGATTTCAGTCCAACCATTCAATATCTGTTCATAGACCCACTTCAGCACAGTGTCTTTCTCTATTTCTGCTGCAATTTCTGTTGTAGTCACTGGACAATCTTCATCTACAACTTGTAATGTGTAGAATGAGTTCTCACTTCCCACGTCAGAGTTCTCATGGGGCAACCGGGACAATGCATCTGCAACTGCGTTGCACTTGGAGCTTCTGTACTCCACCTTGTAGTCATACTGGGACAGTAAAATTGCCCAGCGTTGCATCCTTGATGCCGCCATGGAAGGTATAGCTGACTTGGGACCAAGTATCACTAGTAGTGGCTTGTGATCAGTCACTAGGGTGAATGGTCTGCTGAGAAGAAACTGGAATTTCTTGATTCCGAACACGATGCTGAGTGCTACCTTTTCTATCTTTGTATAATTGCATTCACAAGGTGATAGGGTGCGGGATGCAAAAGCAATAGGCTTTTCCTGTCCGTCATTCATTACGTGGGAGATCACTGCACCTACACTATAACTTTAAAGCATCACAAGCAAGTTTCATCTCACGTGTCGTATCGTAGTGAACAAGGAGTTTGTCACTTGTCAAGTTTTCCTTGCAGATGTCAAATGCACGTTGCTGTTCCTTTCCCCACGTCCATTTCACATCTTTTTGTAGCAGATGATGTAGTGGCTTTAGCACAGTTGCTAAATCTGGAAGGAATCGTGCATAGAACTGCACTATCCCAAGGAATGATCGTAGCTCTGACACATTGTTGGGTTTTGGAGCATTCACTATTGCTTCAACTTTCGCCTTCACAGGGCGAAGTCTGTTGGCGTCTACTTTGAGCCCAAGGTAGACCACCTCTGACTGTGCAAATGCACATTTACTTTGTCGCAGTTTTACATTGTGGCAGTTGAGTCGTGTGAGAACTTGCTCAAGGATTTCCATATGTTCTACCATGCCCTCTGTGAATATCAGTAGGTCATCCTGGTTGCACACACAGAGCGGAATGCCTTGTAACATTTTGTCCATGACAGACTGGAATATTTTCGGGGAAGATTTCACACCATAGGGCAGTTTTGTATATGAATACAAGCCCTAATGTGTGTTGATAGTCAAGTACTGCTGCTTTCCTTGTCGACATTGAGTTGGGCGTAAGCATGAGACAAATCCAGTTTAGTAAAGACTCTTGCGTACAGTAAGTTCTGCGTACAGATCTTGCGAGGATGGTAACGGATATTGTTTGTCATCAATGGCTTGGTTGATTGTGACTTTGTAGTCACCACATAGTCGAACAGTTTTGTAGGCCTTGGGTACGGTCACAATTGCCGTTGCCCAGTTACTCTGGTCTGTCTTCATGAGAACTTCATTCCACTCTAACCTGTCAGGTTCTTCCTCCACTTGTTGCTTTAGTGCATATGGTACAGGTCTTGGTCGACAATACACAGGTCTCACATCTTGCTTAAGTCGAATGTGTGCAGAGTATCCTGTTATTCCCATGTAATTGTCATCAAAAATGTTTGCATGTTTGCTTATGACATTTTCAAGATGTGATTTGGACAAATCGATGCTGAAAATGTTCTTCCAGTCTAATTCTATTCTACTCAGCCAATCCTTTCCAAGGAGGGTTGGTTTATTTCTGTAGCTGGCCACTATGATGGGCAGCGTTACTGACTGACCATTATGCTGAACTTTACAGTTCATTTGTCCACATGTCTCCAAAACTTCGCCCGAGTAGGTTCTCAGCTTGACCTTACTCTCAAACAATGGTGTCTGTGGGAACTTTGTTTCGTACAGGTCTCTGCTCATGACCGAACAATCTGCTGCCGTGTCAATACACATATTGATTAACTGTTCATTTATCAATAGATTAGTTCGAAAGTCCTTGCCTTGGCTGGTTCTAGGCTTATCGATGTTGGTTGCATAAATGGTGTACAACCAAAGTTCATTTCCATCTGGGTTCACATCCAAGTTATGAACTCCTTTCTGGTGTTGGTTTAGCGCCTCTTGGTTTGGCCATAGGCACTGCCTTGTGACCGTAAACAGCCACTGCAGTCCGTGGTGGACGAAACTCGCGAGCATTCTTTGATGCCATCTCCATTGTGGTAGCAATCTTGCATGCTTTCTCGAATGTAAGATCTGGAGTGTTCATGAGTTTGGACTGAATTTGTTCATCCACTAGACCACAAACAAATCTGTCGAGTAGTGCGCGTCTGAGAAAGGTTCCAAAGTTACAGTGCAAACTTAAGTTTTTCAAGGCAACAATGTACTCATTTATTATCTCATTCTGCTTCTGGTTTCTAGTGCCAAATTTATAGCTTTGTGCAATTTCCAGAGGCTTTGGGTTGAAGTACTCCTCCAACTTCTTCATAATGTCATTGAATGGCACGACTTTTGCCTTTATGGGCGCAAGGAGATTCACGAGTGTGCTGTACACTTCAGGACCGATCTCCGTGAGCAAAATCGCTTTCATACGTTCGCAAACAGCCTTAATTGTTTCAGTCACTATCTCTCCTTCACCACTAATCTCCATTGTTGTTTGCCGTGAAAAACATGTTCGCTCTCTCCATATAGGAGCTGAACGGCTCAACTCTTGTCAAAATTGCCAAGGTTTCCGATGTAGCCCGTGGATGCTGCCATCGTGTCGTTCTCTTTTTTTTTTAAAGTCCGTTCAAAAACCCCAATTTCCTGTCTGTTCTGGTGTAACAATTCACCTAAAACTTAGCTGTACAAAGGCTATTCAGCTGAAGGAACTTGACAAAAACACCTCTGTCTAAAATGTTATACAATCCCAAGGACGACATCTTGCCACGTAGACAAAGCATAGAGATAGGCTGACAAATTCTCGCAGATTTGTACAGCTGCTGTTTTAAACTACAATCCCCAGCATAGAAGGATCTGCGGCCTATCGTGTCCAGCTCGCAAACAACTGCGACACAACTCCATATTTACTGCTTAAAATGTTAAACAATGTTGCAAAACAGTCCTGCTCTGTATTTAAAGGATGAGTTCACAAACTCTATCCCATCCTCGTCGCCAATTTAATTATATTCCGGACGGCAGAATGAATTGCAACTTACACGCAGGTTGCCTGGATCACGAGAGAGAGGTTTATTACCCAACATTCCCAGCTTATATTTAACACCAACTCATTAACATATACATGATTATATATGAACACATTACAATCATAATATTTAAGAGACATTTGGACTGGTACATGGATAGGATAGGTTTAGAGCGATATGGGTCAAGCACAGGCAGGTGGGACTAGTGTAAATGGAGCATGATGGGCTGAAGGGCCTGTTCCCACCCTGAATGATTCTATGACCTGGTCCCACACCTTCTAAAGTCAACAGGGTGTGCTTTAAGTAACCAGGCATGTTTCCTCTAGAATTTAACACTCTCACTTATTGCTGAAGTTATCAGGCATGGCAATTTCTGCCCCAGAGAGATAGTCAGAAACAAAAGACATAGGCACGGTGGCATAGCGGTAGAGCTACTGCTTTACAACCAGCGTCTAATCCTGAACCCCGATCCTGCTTTCTCCCCATATCCCTTGATTCCGTTAGGCCGAAGTGCCACATCCAACTCTCTCTTGAATACATCCAGTGAATTGGCCTCCACTGCCTTCTGTAGCAGAGAATTCCACAGATTCACAACTCTCTGGGTGAAGATGTTTTTCCTCATCTCAGTCCTAAATGGCCTACCCCTTATTCTTAAACTGTGACCCCTGGTTCTGGACTCCCCCAACATCGGGAACATTTTACCTTCATCTAGCCTGTCCAATCCCTTAAGAATTTTATATGTTTCTTTCAGATCCCCTCTCATCCTAAATTCCAGTGAATATAAGGCCAGTCGATCCATTCTTTCATCAAATGTCAGTCCCGCATCCTGGAAATTAACCTGGTGAACCTACTCTGCACTCCCTCAAAAGCAAAAATGTTCTTTCTCAAACTAGGAGACCAAAACTGCACACAATACTCCTGGTGTGGTCTCACCAGGGCCCTGTACAACTGAAGTAGGACCTCCTTGCTCCTTATCTCAAATCCTCTCGCTATGAAGGCCAACATGCTATTTGCTTTCTTCACTGCCTGCTGTACCTGTATGCTTACTTTCTGTGACTGATGTACAAGGACACCCAGGTCTCGTTGCACTTCCTAATCTGACACCATTCAGATAATAATCTGCCCTCGTGTTCTTGCCACCAAAGTGGATAACCTCACATTTATCCACATCATACTGCATCTGCCCATGCTTCTGCCCACTCACCCAACCTATCCAAGTTACCCTGCAGCCTTATAGTAACTTGGATAGGTGAGCTCCTCGCAGCTCACACCGCCGCCCAGCTTTGTGTCATCCGCAAACTTGTAGATGTAACATTTAATACCTTTATCTAAATCGTTAGTATATCTATACTATTACTAAAACATCTCATCTTGACCACTTCCAGTTTGCATTATTTTTTAATCTGCGCAAAAACGGTACCATATATCGTTATAACCTTACTCGCCATTACTCTCTCCCAGCGCACCAGGTTTTGTTCCGATCAGTGGAATTATACAAAAGCTATGAAGGTTTAAAAAATGTGAGATCAGCAGATAGGTCTTCTCGCCTGTCAGTCACCATGAAGGTAACGGCCCTTCCAGCACCCACTGGAGAATAAAGCCCCGAAGGCGGGGCTGTCCGTGAGCTGCGCTGATTGAGTCCGCAAGAGTGGAGTCGGGAAAGGTGCTGTGTGGAGTTGGTAAAGCCACTGTGTGGAGTCGGGAAAGCCATTGTGCGGGGTCGGGAGGTGCTGTGTGGTGCTGCGGCTTTCCACCCCTCCACCCCCACATCCCCTTCCCCCTCACCCTCCTCCCCACACACACCCTCTTCCCCCCTCCCCCCTTCCCCCTCCCCCTCCTACCCACACACACCCTCCCCCCACACACCCTCTTTACCCCTCCTCGTTCCTCCCCCCTTCCCCCACCCCCCACACCACCCCACCCCCCCACACCACCCCACCCCCCCACACCACCCCACCCCCCCACACCACCCCACCCCCCCACACCACCCCCCCACACCACCCCCCCACACCACCCCACCCCACCCCCACCAGACCACACCACTCCACCCCACCCCAACCACCCCACACCACCCCACTCCCACACCACACCATACCCCCCACACCACCACCTGCCCCCCCACACCACCCCCCAAATCACCCCTCCCCCCCACACCACCCCTTCCCCCCCACACCACCACCCCTCCCCCACACCATGGTGGAATATTGCATTGAGGAATGGGTTGCATTGGGGGACCAGGCCTCCCATGTGACTGGGACCCAACGGGTCCCACTTAGTCGAGTATTGTAAATAAATGGGGTCCCAGCACTGAGCCTTGCGGCACCCCACTAGACACTGCCTGCCATTCTGAAAAGGACCCCTTAATACCTATTCTTTGCTTTCTGTCTGCCAGTTCTCTATTCGTCATTACTCTACCCCCAACACCATATGCTCTAATTTTGCATACTAATCTCTTGTGTGGGACCTTGTCAAAGACTTTTTGAAAGTCCAGATACACCACATCCACTGGCTGTCATTCAATGGTTATCATTGAGATGTTTAAATCCATCACGCACCTACACATTAGGAACCATTAACATCCATGCATCTTTGGCATGCGGGAAGAATACAAACAACTACGAGGAAAAAACAGGCAGTCACAGAGAGAATGTACAAACTCCACAAAGGCAGCATCAAAGGTCCTGTCAAACCAGAATTGCTGATGTTGTGAAGTGGAAAGACTAGCAATCTCTTCCACAGTCAAATTGTTGCAATCTGTGAAGATTGTCTAAAGTTTACATAACTATTCAGGATCAGCAGTGGAGACAAACTAGAGACAACCAGGGAGCCAATATCCTATCAGGAAGGTATGATGCTAGTCAACAGAGGAGGGTTTAAATTAGATGGCAGGGAGACAGAATATAATGCAGGACGAGGCAAGTGAGAAGCTGGCAGTCGGGAATTCTCTTGTGGAATTCTCTACCTCAGAGGGCGGTGGAGGCAGGTTCTCCGGATGCTTTCAAGAGAGAGCTAGATAGGGCTCTTAAAAATAGCGGAGTCAGGGGATATGGGAGAAGGCAGGAATGGGGTACTGATTGGGGATGATCAGCCATGATCACATTGAATGGCGGTGCTGGCTCGAAGGGCCGAATGGCCTACTCCTGCACCTATTTCTATTGTCTATTGGGACGAAAGGCGATGAAAGCAAGTTCAGTAGAACTGTCTGGGAACCTCCTTGCCTGAGGTCATCAGTTGCCGCCTCGTTTTTTTCTCGCTTCCAGTTTTACCCGACACTACAATCAATCTGAAGAATGGTCCCAACCCAAAACGTCATCTATCCATACTCATCAGAGATGATGCTTGACCAGCTGAGTTACTCCAGCATTATGTGTTTGTCTCTGGAAAACATAAATATAGCTTCTGCAAACTTGGCCACAAAGCATTTAATTCCCTCATCCAAATCATTGCTATACACTGTGAAGAGTAGCTGCCCCAGCACAACCCCAGTGGAACTCTGCTAGTCATTGGCAGCCAACCAGAAAAAGCCCCCTTTATTGCCACTCTTTGCCTTCTGCCATCCAGCCAACCTGCTATCCATGCTAGTGTCTCCCCTTTGATACCATGGGCTCTCAACTTCTTTAGCAATCTCACGTGCGGTTCCTTATCAAAGGCCTTCTGAAAATCCAGTTAAACCACATCCACTGACTCTCCTTTGTCTGTCCTGCTATTTACTTCCTCAAAGAATTCCAACAGGTTCGTCAGGCAAGATCTCCCTTTCACAAAACCATGCTGACTTTGCCCTATTTTATCGTGTGCTTCTAAAACCTCACCCTTTATAATGGACTCTAAAAATCTTACCAACCACTGAAGCTAGGCTATCTAGCCTATAGTTTCCACTCTCCTGCATTGCTCCCTTCTTGGACAATGGAATCATTTTTACAATTTTCCTTACATTCAACCTCCCAAAGGGCAACACCTAATGCTTGCTCCGGTTAAACTCTATCTGCCGTTTCTCTGCCCATTTCTGCAACTGATCTGTATCTCACTGCATCTTCTGACAGCCTCCCTCACTGTCTGTAACTCCTCCAATGTTGGTGTCATCAGGAAACTTAAGGGCCTGTCCCACTTGGGAGTCATTTGCATGTCACGCAGATTGCGCGCAAACATTTTGTACATCCCAAAATCCTGGGGCGTCGCGCGCGACCGCGCTTCACTGCCTATGTCACCATGCACCATGCGTGCGTCACCTGCGCATCACGACGCGCGCGTTCGTGCGTCGTGGCGCATAAATGATGTCGCGTAAATGACGTGCAAATGACGCCCAAGTGGGACAGGCCCTTTACTCACCGACCCATCTGCACTTACGTCAAAGTCATTTAGACATCCATGCTGTTTGATGCTAAGACGATAACACATGCGGCTCTCTGGGGTTATATATTTCTCATTTTTAATATAGAGTAGGAAATGAAGACTAGGGGACTCAGGAAAGTTAGTGGGGAGTTTTGGGAACAGTCCATATTGCAGTGGAGGAGGTGTCGGATATCTTAAAATGTTTGAAGGCAGATAATTCTCTGGTGCCTGATCAGCTACATCTAAGAACATTGTGTGAGGCTAGAGAATAAATCGTGTGGAAGACATGTCTGAGATATATGAATATGGATATACAGTATGAATATGAGATGTGAAGATCTATGAATAATATATATGAATGTTAACTAAAGGTGAAGTCCCAGAAGATGGAGGATTGCAAATGTTGTTCCTTTATTTAAGATTGAGCTGCAACGTTGGAGCAATAAACCTGTGATAGGCAAGTTACTGGAGGGGATTCTGAAGGATAAGATATACATGGATGTGGAAAGATGTTGATTCGGGATTGTCAGCATAGTTTTGTGCATGGGAGATAGTATCTCACGAATTTGAGTTTTTTGAACCTAGTAACCAAGGATATCAATGAGAGCAGGAGGCAGATATTGTCTGTCTATGATAAGTCTTTGATAAGATAGACACAAAATGCTGGAGTAACTCAGCAGGATAGGCAGCATGTCTGGAGAGAAGGAAAGGGTAACGGAGGTTTCAGGTCTCGACCCTTCTTATGTCCATCACCCTTTCCTTCTCCCCAGAGATGCTGCATGTCCCACTGAAATACTCCAGCATTTTGTGTCTAATCTTTGGTGTAAATCAGCATCTGCAGTTCCTTCCTACACACATGTCTTTGATAAGGTTCTGCATGGTAGCTGCACTAAAAGGTTAGATCATATGGGATTCAGTGAGGCTAGCTAGTTGGATACATAACTCATTTAATGGCAGGCAGTAGAGGGTGATGGTGGAAAGTTGTTTTGCATACTGGAGGCCTGTGACTAGCTCTCTGCTGATTCCATTGTTGTTTCTCATCAATATCAATGATTTGTATGAGAATGTACAAGGTGTAAATAGTAAGTTTGGTCATAACAGTAAAGCGGGTGGAGTTGTAAATAGTGAATGTTCATGAGGAATTACAGTATGATCTTGATCGTGCTGGGGGTGGAGATAAGAGATGAGGGGAGGTTGTGCTTTTGATTTTGGAGGACATCGCAATGATACTCAGAGAGGATTTTCGTGGGGGAATGATCCAGTTAGGTTCTATGGGTGGAAATAAGTCAGCGGGGATTAGAGGAACAAATATGTAGGGGGATTGCAGCTGCAAGAATAATAGTTATAAGAGTCAAGAGTGTTTTATTGTCATATGTCCCAGATCGAACAATCAAATTCTTACTTGAGAATTACTTACTGCAGCACAACATAAAAGGAAACATAATACTATAAACAATATAAGAAATGAGAAAAAGTTCACACAAACACACACACACACATACATATATACATAAAAAACAAACAACAATAATAGGGCAATGATAAGAATAATAGTCTATGTAGTTCAGCTTATTTGGAAGTTGTCGTGTTTAATAGCCTGACGGCTGAAGGGAAGTAGCTGTTCCTGAACCCGGATGTTACCGTTTTCAGGCTCCTGTACCTTCCTCAGCAGGTAAATAGCAGGTGAATTCAATTTCTCTAATATTGAGTGGGACTGCCATAGTGCAAAAAGGCTTGGATGGAGAAGCTGGTGGGGAGGAAGGTAGGTGGATTTGTTTGGGTAAGTTTTCTCAAATAGAATGTAGATGGATCTCCGAGAGAGGGGTCAATACTCAATCTATGAGGCTCTGAGAGTGACTAATGTATCAGTGGGGAACATGTGGGGACCATTGACCTTAATCCCATTAGTTTATAAATAATTACGGAAAAATATAGAAGAGTACAGCACAGCAACGGGTCTTTTGGCCCACAATGTTTATGCCAAATATGATGTCTAGCTGAACTACTCTCATCTGCCTGTATATGATCCACATCTCTCTATTCCCTGCACTTCCATGTGCCGATCCAAAAGTCTCTTAGACGCCACTATTGTATCTACCTCCACCACCACCCATGACAATATGTTCCTTGGCCCCACCACACTCTGTGGAAAAGACTTGCCCTACTCATCTCCATTCATCTTCCCTCCTCTCACCTTTTGCTATGGCCCCTAGTGTTGGGCATTTTCAACCAGGGAAAGAGGTTCTGACTGTATTCTTAAAATTCTTAAGATTTTAAGATTTAAGAACTTCTTAAAATTTCATATATTTCCGTCACGTCTCCCCTCATACTTCGACATTCCAGGTTAAACAATTGAAGTCTATCCAACCTCTCCGTAACTGATCCAGGCAACATTCTGGTAAATTTCCTCTGCACCCTCTCCAAAGCTTCCACATCTTTCCTGGAATGGGGAGACCTGAACTGCATGCAAAATTCAAAATGTGGCCTAACCAAAGTCCGAAAGAGCTGTACCACGACGTCCCGACTCTTGTACTCAATGCTCCGAGCAATGCAGGCAAGCATACCACATGCCTACTCATCTTGTCACCTTCAGTGAGCTTTGAACCTGGACTCCAAGATCCCTCTCCACATCAATGCTGTGAAGGGTCTTGCCATTAATTGTATTATCTCTCCTTACATTCAACCTCCCAAAGTGCAACATCTTGTACTTGTACGAGTTACACTTCATCTGCCATTTCTCTGCCCATTTCTGCAGCTGATCTCTATCCTGCTGTATCTTCTGATAGCTTTCCTCACAGTTTGCAACACTTCCAATTACGGTGTCATCAGCAAACTTACTCACCAACCCATCTACATTTATGTCTACATTCAGTCTGAAGACGGGTCTCGACCCGAAATGTTGCCTATTTCCTTCGCTCCATAGATGCTGCCTCACCCGCTGAGTTTCTCCAGCATTTTTGTCTACCTACATTTATGTCTAGGTAATTTATTTACATCACAAACAGCAGAGGTCCCAGCACAGATCCCTGCAGAACTCTACAGACACCCAGCCAGAATATCTTCCTTCCACCTCTTCCACCTTCCACCACTCTGTCTTCTATGACTGCCAGTTGCAAATCGAAACGACCAAGTCATCATGAATATCGTACATCTCAATCTTCTGGATCAGTCTGCCATGAGGGACCTTATCAAAAGCCTTACTAAAATCCATGTATACAATATTCTACACCTGACCTTTATCAATCTCCTTCATCACCTCTTCAAAAAACATAATCAAGTTAGTGAGACACGACCTGCCGCATACAAAGCCATGCTAGCTATCCACAATAAGCCCATTACTTTCCAAATGAGAGTAAATCCTATCTCAAAGAATTCTCTCTGATAGTTTACTAACACTAACATGAGGCTCACCGGCTTATAGTTCCCTGGATTGTCTTGACTTATTTTCTTAAACAAAAAAACATTGGCCACTTTCCAGTCCTCCAGGATCTCGCCTGTGGTTAGAGACGAAACAAAGATCCTCGTCAAGGCCCCTGTAATCTCCTCTCTTGCCTCCCTCAATAACCTGGGATAGATCCCATCAGGCCCTGGGGACTTATTCACCTTAATGCTCTTCAAAGCGCCTTAGCGCCACCTCTTTCTCAATCTCAAACTGCTTTAGCATATTTGTATTCTCCACACTGATCCTGCTGTCCTCCAAGTCCCTCTCCTTGTTGAATACTTGCAAAGTACTTGTTTAATACCTCATCTACGTCTTCCGACTTTATTCTTTAGAGCGCAGGAGGATGAGCGATGATCTTGTAGAGGTGTACAAGATCATGAGCAGAATAGATGGGGTTAGAGTCTTTTATCTGGAGTAGGAGAATCAAGAACAGGGACATACTGTAGGTTTAAGATGAGAGGGGAACGATTTAATAGGAACCTGATGGGTAACGTTTTCACACAGAGGATGGTAGTGATAGGTGTATGGAACGATCTGCCAGAGGAGGTATTGAGGCAGGGACTATAATAGCATTTAAAAGACATTTGGACAGGTGCATGGACAGGAAAGGTTTAGCGGGATATTGGCCAAACGGGGTCGAATGGGACTACTATAAATGGGGCATCTTGGTCAGAATAGGCAGCTTGGGCCGATGGATCTGTTTCCATGCTGAATAACTATAATTGTAAATAATTGTTATTTTTGTACAAAATCCACAAATGGATAACTTGAACATCCAGGAGCGGAAAAGACTACAAAAGGCTGTGACCACTGCCCAGTCCATCACCGGCTTTGACCTCCCCACCGTCGAAGTGATCTATCGTATTCATTGCCTCAAAAAGGCAGCCAAAACCATCAAAGACCCACACCATCCTGGCCACACACTCATTTCACCATTGCCATCAGGAAGAAGGTACAGGAGCCTGAAAACTGTAACGTCCAAGTTCAAGAACAGCTTCTTCCCTACAGCAATCAGGCTATTGAACACAACAACGAATAAGCTCTGAGCTCTGAACTGCAAAAGACTATTATTATTGCACTATATTTGTTATTTATTGAACTTTTTATTTTTCTTCCACTTCCCCCGTTAAGTACTATGTTTACATATTCACATATTCTGTTGTACTTCAGCAAGTAAGAATTTCATTGTCCCATCCAGGACATATGACAATAAAACACTCTTGACTCTTGAGCACTTACATCCCAGATTGCTCTCTGTGCTAAGTTCTCAAGGCTATTTGCGTTTAGCCATAAACAATTTGTTTCCCAGATTTCAAAAGATAAAGTTCTCAATTTTTCAATGCCACCTTTTAGCGCAGGGGTCGGCAACCTAAGGCCCACGGGCCGGATCCGGCCCGCAGATTTTTTCCCCCCGACATCTACACTTCTTTAGACTGGTTAATACTGTTGGCCAGCGACATAAATACTTGCTTTAATGCTCCTAGCAATCCTGTTTGCTGATACAAAAAATCGGAACTGATATAATCCCACGAACTGGGCAAAAGGTTAGTTGGATTGGTGGATGCGGTTCCACTGATCTAAAAGTGCACTTGCAGTTGCAGCGGCTGCGGTGCCTGGTGCTCAGCACACCCTGGAACCATCCGTCCCCGTGCTTCACCCGGGGGAGGGTAGGGGTCAGGGTCGGGGCCAGGGCCAGGGTCAGGGCCAGGGCCAGGGCCAGGGCCGCCCTCCTCAAAGATGGCGGCGCTGCTGGCCGTTGGTTCGTGTGGACACAGTGGGCAGGTATCCAGCGGTAAATGGACAGGACTAGATCTTGGAGAGGAGGGAGGGAGAGGGAGGTAGGGAGGGAGGGGGTGGGGAAACGGAGAGAGGGGAGGAGAGGGAGAGGTGGAGAAGGAATGGGAAGGAGAGAGGAGGGGGGAAAGGAGAGAGGGGGGGAGGAGAGGTGGAGGAGAGGTAGGGGGAGGGGGAAGAGAGGTGGAGGAGAGGGGGTAGGAGGTTGAGGGGGAGGTGGAGGAAAGGGGCTGGGAGGTAGGGGAGGAGAGGAGGAAGGGAGAGGGGGAGGAGAGGTGGAGGAGAGAGGGGGAGGAGGGGAGAAGAGGTGGAGAGGGGGAGGAGAGGTGGAGAGAGTGGGGAGGGGGAAGAGAGAGGTAACAAAGGGTCTGCATGAAGTTTAGGACAGAGAGGGGTGAGGGTAGTTTCAATACCAGTGTCTCAAACTAACTGCTATGTTCAGTAGACAATATTGCTTAAATATATAAATATGTCAAAGTTTAGTTAGTATGTATTATTATTACCTCCATTTGTTTACTATGGCGATAGATGTGGCCCGCCATCATGGGTCCTGCCCCCTATGCAGAACACGGCTGCCCACCCCTGTTTTATCGAGTCTGGCTTCAATACTAGTAATTCAGCAGGTGGTGGTAATGTTCAAGAATTCTGCTCGTGAATGTACATGTGAGCTGGAGCTTCAGCTAAATGCCAATTTACTAAAACGTACCGGTAGATCTCATTGAGGGAAGAGCAATGTGCTATGTTGGCCTCCAGGTGGACTTTAGCAGGAATTTTAGGAGGATACACTGTCTTCACTACTATATTCAATATCACGTATCATGTTGGAGACATGATTTTTTTTTGTAGTGTGGCTATTTTATAAATTATAATTCCAAATATATATAGTGGCAGTTAAATGTTTTTTACTGGAAAATAAATTATTAGCAAAGCAATGGGGAAAAAGCTGTGTAATGGGATTAAGGGGTTTCTCCTGCGCAAAAGACAGACATAATAGACTGATTGGCTTCATTCTGTGCTGTACCAATGTAATTGGCATAAGAATATTTTTAGTAAGAATGCAATGAAGACAAAAGGTTTCATGTAGATAAACATCAATGTACCAAAGTGAAAGGCCATTGCTTAGGGGGGAAGAAAATCTAAATATTTAATGAGAGAGAAGGGACGAATTACACAACATGAATGAAGTGCAACCTATATAGCGATACAATATATAATTGAGAGATGAAATGGTAAAGAGAGCTGTTTTTTTTCAGTTTTACAAAGCAAAGATTGCCATTTGAAAATATCAAATATAGGTTTTCATATAAAATGTTTGCAAGACCATACATCTGAGTTCAGCTTAATTAAAAAAAAAAAAAGTTACTGGTACATCACACCAATTCTAAATTACATAATTGATGAAAATTCCGCAAAGATTAATGGCCAGATTTCTAGATTTATGATCATCAAAAGCCTATTAATTAACTAATTGTACACAAAATAAAGGGAATCCTCCCAGCCCTTCAACCAACCTCCTCTTCACCCACCCCACAATGTCATAAAATCTTTGTGAGTTAGAAGCTTTTAGTATCAACCAACAGTAATGCAAATAATTAATCATGTGTTTTTTTTGGCAACAGGTGTAGTTACCAACAGGGTGGTGAACCTGTGAATTCATTGCCAAACTGATATGGAGGCCATGTCATTGGGTATTTTTAAAGCGGAGATTGGTAGGCTCTTGATTGAGTGTCATCAAAGGTTATGGGCAAAGGCTGGAGAATGTGGTTGAGAGGGAAAAATAGATCAGCCATCGAATGCTGGCTGGACTTGATGGGCCGAATGGACTAATTCTGCTCCTATGTCTTATGATCCTATAAAATGGATAACGATCAACATTAAATCGACGATACATCAGATTTACAGATAAAAAACACTTACGTCATTGTTATCCTGCAGCTAAAATTAATTTCTATTCTTAAAGCACAAATGCATTTTCAATCACATTTTCAAATTTCACATAATAATCTTGATAATATATGACATTGTATTTATTAATTCAACATTTCATTGTTTCTTTCATACATCAAATTATGATGGAACAAAGAGAATGTAGACTTGCCCAAAATGTGCAAATTAACCAATTTGCTCATTAACATCCACACATCATCAACATCCGAGAAGTTTATTTTACTTTACATAATGAACAGAAAAAATAAATGATCAAATTATTCTCAAAATCTCATCCTCCAGAAAACACACCTTTTCTTAGGCTGGTAAGTCAGTGTGACTCAAGAACTGGTCTGTGGGTACGCAATGATAAATTGATGAAATATATATCCAAAATATAACATTTTGCATAATTTATTAACATGTAAATTCAAACATCCCTGCTTTCCCTCACCATATTAAGGCAAAAATTAATATTGGCTATCAGCACTTCAATCAGAATTTTCACTCAGATTTACTAACAAAAAATTACCTTCAGTGCACTGTTGCTGTAGGTTGATGTTTCCTATGTGATGCTGCTCACTGGTGAAATTTCACAAATGATTAATAATAAAATGAATTGCATGCCCTCAACAACAGTCCAAAACGACAGTCTCCATGCTGCATCCACGGAAGATTTGCTAGACTATCGTCAATCTGCAATAAATAAGATTAAATAATGTACGGGTTAAAGTAAGTCTTGAGGAGAGACAGATTTTCTGCAATAATGACCTGCTTGAAATAAATCTGATTCACAGTTTGAATTAGCTCCACCTGTCTCAAACTACCAGCTGCTTCACTAATAAAGACAAGAAATGGTTGTTCAATCATAACAGCTCCTACGCAATGAGCTAAAATTAACAACTATTTTACTCCATTATTACGCATATCTTGTTGTGTGCTGCTCTCATTCAGCTACCTGAAAGATTCTTGCTTCAATCCTGTTCAGGTCATAAGAAATAGAATTGCTTAAAGCTCCCAGTGTTTTTCCAAAAAAATCAATGAATTATATTTTTTATAACTGTGATAGAGTCATGGTGTCAGATTCATACAGCATGGAAACAAGCTCTTTGGCCCGTCCATACTGACCGAGATGCCCCATCCAAGCAAGCTTTATTTGCTTGCACCTGACCCATATTCTTCTAGACCTCTCCCATCCATGTACCTATCTAAATATTTTTTCAATGCTATTCCTGAACCTGCCCCAATTACTTCCTCTGGCAGCTTGTTCTCTCCGTCTGAAAAGGTTCCCACTCTCGCCTTAAACCTCTTATTCTTGATTCCCCTACCCTGGAAAAAAGACAATGTGCATTCACACTATCTGTTTCCCTCATACTTTTATACACCTCAATAAGATCACTCCTTCGTTTCCAGGGAGCCCAAACTCTCCCTATAGCTCAGGCTCTCGAGTCCCGACAACATCCTTGTAAATCTTCTCTGCACTCTTTCCAGTTTAATGGCATCTTCCATATAACATGGTGGCAAATATTGAAAAACACTGGGTGGCGCCACCGGCAGTGGCTGCCTCGCCAACAGTCTGTCTGCCCTTTCTTCTTTTTTGTTATTTTTAGTATACGATAAAAAGTATGTTTTAGTGTTCCTTGGTTTGTTTTATTTAGTGGGGGGGGCGGGGGTTGGGGGAAACATTTTTTCAATCTCTTACCTCGACGGAGATGCGATTTTTTTCCGTATCGTATCTCCGTCCGCACTGCGGCCTAACATCGTGGAGTTGGTGGCCTTTCCTGGTGACTGACGGGCTCCAAGCCGCGGGAGTCTGCGGGACTTTAACATCACGGAGCTTGCGATCCCTTTGCCGGGGATGGAAGTTCCAACCGCGGGGCCTGTGGACTTTAACATTGTAAAGCCCGCGGTCTCTGATAAGAAGAGGCCGAATCGGGAGCTCCATGCCGCGGAGAGAGTTTCGATCACCCCGAGGGGGGGGTTTCGATCGTCGGCTGCGGGGTCTTTGATCGCCCCGACTGCGGGAGCTTTGATGGCCCCGACCACGGGAGAACAAAGAGGAAGAAGATGGAACATTATTGCCTTCCATCACAGTGAGGAATGTTGAATCCACTGTTTATGTTAACTTTGATGTGATTGTGTGTCTTGTTGCTTTTCACTTAGTATGGCTGTATGGCCGCACTGTATCTTAATTGGTACATGTTCAAGTTCAAGTTCAAGTTCAAGTTCAAGAGAGTTTATTGTCATGTGTCCCTGATAGGATAATGAAATTCTTGATTTGCTTCAGCACAACAGAACATAGAAGGCATTGACTACAAAACAGATCAGTGTGTCCATATACCATTATATAAATATATACACACATGAATAAATAAACTGATAAAGTGCAAATAACAGATAATGGGCTATTAATGTTCATAGTTTTGTCCGAGCCAAGTTTTATAGCCTGATGGCTGTGGGGAAGTAGCTATTCCTGAACCTGGTCGTTGCAGTCTTCAGGCTCCTGTACCTTCTACCTGAAGGTAGCAGGGAGATGAGTGTGTGGCCAGGATGGTGTGGGTCCTTGATGATACTGCCAGCCTTTTTGAGGCAGCGACTGCGATAGATCCCCTCGATGGAAGGGAGGTCAGAGCCGATGATGGACTGGGCAGTGTTTATTACTCTTTGTAGTCTTTTCCTCTCCAGGGTGCTCAAGTTGCCGAACCAAGCCACGATGCTCTCTACTGTGCACCTGTAGAAGTTAGAGAGAGTCCTCCTTGACAAACCGACTCTCCGTAATCTTCTCAGGAAGTAGAGGCGCTGATGTGCTTTCTTAATAGTAGCATCAGTGTTCTCAGACCAGGAAAGATCTTCAGAGATGTGCACGCCCAGGAATTTAAAGCTCTTGACCCTTTCAACCATCGACCCATTGATATAAATGGGACTGTGGGTCCCATCCTACTCCTTCCAAAGTCCACAATCAGTTCCTTGGTTTTGCTGGTGTTGAGGGCCAGGTTATTGTGCTGGCACCATATGGTCAGTCGGTCGATCTTTCTTCTATACTCTGACTCGTCCCCATCAGTGATATGTCCCACAACAGTGGTGTCGTCAGCGAACTTGATGATGGAGTTCGCACTATGACCGGCTACGCAGTCATGCGTATAGAGTGAGTATAGTAGGGGGCTGAGCACGCAGCCTTGAGGTGCTCCCGTGCTGATTGTTATCGAGTCTGACACATTTCCACCAATACGAACAGACTGTGGTCTGAGAATGAGGAAGTCGAGGATCCAATTGCAGAGGGATGCGCAGAGACCCAGTTCTGCGAGTTTGGTAACCAGCTTGGAGGGGATGATTGTATTAAATGCCGAGCTGCAATCGATGAATAACAGCCTGACATATGAGTTTTTGTTGTCCAAGTGGTCCAGAGCGGAGTGGAGGACCAGCGAGATCGCATCCACCGTTGATCTGTTGTGGCGGTAAGCGAACTGCAGTGGGTCCAGGTTTTTGTCGAGGTAGGAGTTGATTTGCACCATGATCAACCTCTCAAAGCATCACCACAGGCGTTAGTGCCACATGTCGATAGTCATTGAGGCATGTCACCTTGCTCTTCTTGGGCACTGGTATGATTGATGCGCTTTTGAAGCAGGTGGGAGACCTCAGAAGTGAGAGGTTGAAAATGTCCGTAAAAACTTTTTACATGTGACAATAAACTGACCTTGAAACATTGAAACATTGAAACCTGGAACTTAGTCAAGAGTGTTTTAGTGTACTGAAACGGAACAATAAAATTCGTACTCGCAGCAGCAAGCAGACTTACGTCCTATTCTCACAGACCTTTCTGTCCTTGGCCTCCTCCATTGTCAGAGTGAGGCTAATCGCAAATTGGAGGAACAGCATCTCATATTTTGCTTGGGCAACTTACAACCCAGTGGTATGATTTTGATTTCTCTAACTTCAAGTAACCCCTGCACTCCCCCTCTCTCCATCCCTCCCCCACCCAAGTCACACCAGCTTCTCGTTTTCATCCAACGACAAATCATTGTTACTTTTTTGCATATCTTTCATTCATTGTTCATTATCTCTACATCGTCGTCTATATCTCCCGTTTCCCTTTTCCCTAACTAGTCTGAAGAAGGGTCTTAACCTGAAACATCACCCATTCCTTCTCTCCAGAGGTGCTGCCTGTTAATCCAATTCTGTGCTGAGTTACTCCCACTCTTTGTTTAGTTTAGTTTAGTTTAGAGTCACAGTGCGGAAACAGGCCCTTTGGCCCACCAGGTCCACGCCGACCAGCGATCCCCGCACATTAACACTATTCTACACCCACTGGGGACAATTTTTTTTGTATACATTTACCAAGCAAATTAACCTACAAACCTGTATGTCTTTGGCGTGTGGGAGGAAACGGAAGATCTCGGAGGAAAACCCACGCAGATCGCAGGCAGAACGTACAAACTCCATACAAATAGCACCTGTGGTCAAAATCGAACCCGGGTCTCCGGCGCTGCATTCGCTGTAAGGCAGCAACTCTACCGCTGCGCCGCCGTGACCGTGTCTATCTTTGGTTAACCACTTTTTGTAATCTCCTTTTATTCCTGAGCATTCGATTTGCTGAAACAGGTCATGATGCAACCTGTCAATATGCTCTCTACCAATAGAGTATTCATTGACACACCAAAGCTCCTCAATCTTCTAAAGAAGTAAAAGCATTGAATGGCAACTGCAACATAACATCCCAACTTCTATATGCAATTCCCTGACTGTTGAACAGCAGCATGCAATATGCCTTCTTCACCACCCTATCCACCTGTGATGCCACTTACAGGGAACGATGTACTTGTACTTCTGGATCCCTCTGCTCCACAACATTCCACCGGTCTTTTCTGGTGAAGATACCACACACTTATCTGAATTAAATTCCATTAGTCAGTCCATGGTCCACATTCCCAGCTGATCAAGATTCTGCTGTCATTCTTGATAACCATCTTCATTGTCTGCAATACCACCTATGTTAGTGTCATTTGCAAACTTACTATTCATGCCTTGAGTATTCTCATCCAAGTAGTTAATATCGACGATGAACAATAATAGGTGTGGCACCAATCCCTCAGGTACACCATTAGTCAGAAGCCTCCAGTCCGAAAAATGACTTCCACCACAACCCTCTGATACCCACCATGAAGCCAATTCTGCATTTGGACTATTGCATGTAATTTGGAGTGCAGTTCTGGTCACCCCATACAGGTAAAATGTGGAAGCTTTCGAGAGGGTGCAGAGGTTGTTTACCAGAATGCTGACTGGATTAGAGGGTTTCAGCTACAGATAGAGGCTTTGTTTTAGAGTTGTTTTGCATTGTTTTAGTCATAGTCGCAGTGTGAAAACTAGTCCCACCTGCCTACGTTTGGCCCACATCCTTCTAAATCTATCCTATCTACGTACCTGTCTAAATGTTTCTTAAATGTAGTGATAGTCCCTGTCTCAACTACCTCCTCTGGCAGCTCGTTCCATACACCCCCCACCCTTTGTGCAAAAAGGTTGCCCCTAAGGTTCCCATTAAATCTTTCCCCACTCAAATTAAAACTATGTCCTCTGGTTCTTGATTCCTCTTTTCTGCGCTAAATTTACCCAATCTATTCCTCACCATGTACACTATAAGATTGCCCCTCATCCTCCAATGCTCCAAATAATCTTTTTGATCACCCTATCTACTTGTGACACCACTTTCAAGGAACTATGTACCTGCACTCCTAGATCCCGGTGCTCTCGAACACTCTCCATTCACCGTGTAGGTCTTGCCCTGGTTTGACTTCCCAAAATGCAACAACTCACACTTTTGTATTAAATTCCATCAACCATTCTGCCCACCTGCACAACCGATCAAGATCCTGCTGCAATTTTTGACAACCATCTTTGCTAACTACAATACCACCCACTTTTCTGTCATTATAGACAATGGACAATAGGTGCAGGATTAGGCCATTCGGCCCTTCAGCCATTCAATGCGATCATGGCTGATCATCCACAATCAGTACCCCATTCTGCCTTCTCCCCATATCCCCTGACTCCGCTATCTTTAAGAGCCCAATCTAGCTCCCTCTTGAAAGTATCCAGAGAACCGGCCTCCACTGCCCGCTGAGGCAGAGAATTCCGCGCTCACAACTCCCTGCGTGAAAAAGTGTTTCCTCATCTCCGTTCTAAATGGCTTACCCCTTATTCATAAACTGTGGCCCCTGGTTCTGGACTCCCCCAACATCGGGAACATGTTTCCTGCCTCTAGCGTGTCCAAACCCTTAATAATAATAATGTTTCAATAAGATATCCTCTCGTCCTTCTAAATTGCAGAGTATACAAGCCCAGCCGCTCCATTCTCTCAGTATATGACAGTCGCGGTCATTAACCCGGGAATTAACCTTGTGAACCTACGCTGCACTCCCTCAATAGCAAGAATGTCCTTCCTAAAATGTGGAGACCAAAACTGCACACAATACTCCAAGTGTGGTCTCACTAGGGCCCGGTACAACTGCATAAGGACCTCTTTGCTCCTATACTCAACTCCTCTTGTTATGAAGGCCAACATGCCATTCGCTTTCTTCACTGCCTGATGTACCTGCATGCTTACTTTCATTGACTGATGAACAAGGACCCCCAGATCCCGTTGTACTTCCCCTTTGCCCAACATGATACCATTTAGATAATAAAATCTTCCTTCTTGTTTTTGCTACCAAAGTGGATAACCTCACATGTATCCACATTAAACTGCATCTGCCCACTCATCCAACCTGTCCAAGTCACCCTGCATTCTCATAGCATCCTCCTCATAGTTCACACTGCCACCCAGCTTTGTATCATCTGCAAATTTGTTAATGTTACTTGTAATCCCTTCATCTAAATCATTAATATATTCTGTAAATAGCTGCGGTCCCAGCACCGAGCCATGCGGTACACCACTAGTCACTGCCTGCCATTCTGAAAGGGACCCGTTTATCCCTGCTCTTTGTTTCCTGTCTGCCAACCAATTTTCTATCCATGTCAGCACTCTACCCCCAATACCATGTGCCCTAAATCTGCCCACTAATCTCCTATGTGGGACCTTATCCAATGCTTTCTGAAAGTCCAGGCACACTACATCCACTGGCTCTCCCTTGTCCATTTTCCTAGTTACATCCTCAAAAAATTCCAGAAGATTAGTCAAGTATGATTTCCCCTTCGTAAATCCATGCTGACTCGGACCGATCCTTTTACTGCTATCCAAATGTGCCGCTATTTCATCATTTATGATTGACTCCAGCATCTTCCCCACCACCGATGTCAGGCTAACTGGTCTATAATTCCCTTTTATCTCTCCTGCCTTTCTTAAAATGTGGGATAACATTAGCTACCCTCCAATCCACAGGAACTGATCCTGAATCTATAGAACAATGGAAAATGATCACCAATGCGTCCAAGATTTCTAGAGCTACTTCCTTAAGTACCCTGGGATGCAGATCATCAGGCCCAGGGGATTTATCAGCCTTCAGTCCCATCAGTCTACCCAACACCATTTCCTGCCTAATGTGGATTTCCTTCAGTTCGTCCATCACCCCAGATCCTCTGGCCACTAGTACATCAGGAAGATTGTTTGTGTCCTCCTTAGTGAAGACGGATCCAAAGTACCTGTTCAACTCATCTGCCATTTCCTTGTTCCCCATAATAAATTTACCCTTTTGTGCCTTCAAGGGTCCAACTTTGGTTTTAACTAATTTATTCTTCTTCACATACCTAAAGAAGCTTTTACTATCCTTTATATTCTTGGCTAGCTTACCTTCATACCTCATCTTTTCTCCCCGTATTGCCTTTTTAGTTATCTTCTGTTGCTCTTTAAACATTACCCAATCCTCTGGCTTCCCGCTCATCTTTGCTATGTTGTACTTCTTCTCTTTTATTTTTATACTGTCCCTGACTTTCCTTGTCAGCCACGGTCGCCCCTTACTCCCCTTGGAATCTTTCTTCCTCTTTGGAATGCAAATTTATTAATCATATCTTGTACGTTCTCCTCCAAATCATTGATATAGATGACAAACAGCATTGGGCCCAGCACCGAACCCTGAGGCAAACCACTAGTCACAGGCCTCCAGTCCGAGAAATAACCTTCCACCATCATCCTCTGCTTCCATGAAGCCAATTTTCGATCCAGTCATCTATTTCTCCTTGGATCCCATGAGATCTAACCTTCCAGAGCAGCCTACCATGCAGAACCTTGTTGAATGCCTTGTTGTAACCCATATATACAACATCTACAACTCTGCCCTCATAAACATTTTTGGTCACATCTTCAAAAAACGCAATACAATTTGTGAGACACGACCTCCCACGTACAAAACCATGCTGACTATCCCTAATCGCCCCAGATTTTAGACTCACTGACCTGTAGTTCCCAGGCTTTTCCCTGCAGCTCTCCTTAAATAGAGGCGCATCATTTGCCACCCTCCAGTCTTCTGGCACCTCACTGGTATTTAACGATAATTCATAAATCTCAGCCAGGGCTCCTGCAATTTCCTCTTTGGTTTCCCACAGTGTCCTGAGATATATCTGATCAGGCTCGGGAGATTTGTCTACATTCACACGTGTCAGGACCTTCAGCACCTCTGCGACCGTAATACTGACTGCTCTCAAGACACTTCCATTGACTGTTCCAAGTTCACCCCTCCTTATGTCTTTCTCCACGGTAAAAACAGAGGAGAAATACTCATTAAGAAGCTTGCCCATCTCCAGTGGCTTTACCCAGAGTTGACTGCTTTTCTGTGGGACGTCGTAGGTTGGGGAAGACTTGATAGAAGTATATAAATTTATGAGAGCCATAGACAGGGTGGACAATCAGAACCTTTTCCATCTTTTGTAATTCCATTTATCAACACAGTCCACAGCATTGCATTCCATTGTGATTCAAGTGCTCATCGAGATACTTCTCCAACGTGAGAGAAGTTTCCACCAAACCCGCAGCGAGGGCATTCCAGATTGAAACCACTTTCTGAGTGAAAATCACTTCTTATCAAATACCCACTAAACCTCTTACCCCTTCTCTTAAACCCATCCCCCCTAGTTTTAGGTACGTTTGTCATGGGAAAAGTTTCATACAATCCTCTACCCCCAAAGAAAACATACCCAGCCTATCCTGTCTGTCCCCAAATGCTCCATCCCAATGAATCTTATCCACACCCTGTCTAGTGCAATCACATTTGGCACAGAAGTGCAGATAATACTTCAGTGGTACGGTGGCACAGACGGCCGTTCTTGTTGCCCCATTACAGGAAGGATGTGCAGGCTCTGGAGAGGGTGCAGAAGAGGTTTACCAGAATACTACCTGGATTAAAGGGTATTAACTACAAAGAGAAGTTGGACAAACTTAACGATTGTTTTTCTGGAACGTCGTAGGTTGTGAGGAAAGCTGATAGAAGTATATAGAATTATGAGAGGCATAGATAGCGTAGGCACTGAACCTTTCTCCCAGGTTTCAAGAACCTTAAATAAAGGCACAACATTAGCCATCCTCCACTC
>CM075977.1:95259842-95322342 GCA_038087875.1 Malacoraja senta
GGAAGATTTGCTAGACTATCGTCAATCTGCAATAAATAAGATTAAATAATGTACGGGTTAAAGTAAGTCTTGAGGAGAGACAGATTTTCTGCAATAATGACCTGCTTGAAATAAATCTGATTCACAGTTTGAATTAGCTCCACCTGTCTCAAACTACCAGCTGCTTCACTAATAAAGACAAGAAATGGTTGTTCAATCATAACAGCTCCTACGCAATGAGCTAAAATTAACAACTATTTTACTCCATTATTACGCATATCTTGTTGTGTGCTGCTCTCATTCAGCTACCTGAAAGATTCTTGCTTCAATCCTGTTCAGGTCATAAGAAATAGAATTGCTTAAAGCTCCCAGTGTTTTTCCAAAAAAATCAATGAATTATATTTTTTATAACTGTGATAGAGTCATGGTGTCAGATTCATACAGCATGGAAACAAGCTCTTTGGCCCGTCCATACTGACCGAGATGCCCCATCCAAGCAAGCTTTATTTGCTTGCACCTGACCCATATTCTTCTAGACCTCTCCCATCCATGTACCTATCTAAATATTTTTTCAATGCTATTCCTGAACCTGCCCCAATTACTTCCTCTGGCAGCTTGTTCTCTCCGTCTG
Source organism: Malacoraja senta (assembly GCA_038087875.1). Classification (NCBI taxonomy): domain Eukaryota; kingdom Metazoa; phylum Chordata; class Chondrichthyes; order Rajiformes; family Rajidae; genus Malacoraja; species Malacoraja senta. The sequence continues at coordinate 95,260,453 of CM075977.1, forward strand.
AAAAGGTTCCCACTCTCGCCTTAAACCTCTTATTCTTGATTCCCCTACCCTGGAAAAAAGACAATGTGCATTCACACTATCTGTTTCCCTCATACTTTTATACACCTCAATAAGATCACTCCTTCGTTTCCAGGGAGCCCAAACTCTCCCTATAGCTCAGGCTCTCGAGTCCCGACAACATCCTTGTAAATCTTCTCTGCACTCTTTCCAGTTTAATGGCATCTTCCATATAACATGGTGGCAAATATTGAAAAACACTGGGTGGCGCCACCGGCAGTGGCTGCCTCGCCAACAGTCTGTCTGCCCTTTCTTCTTTTTTGTTATTTTTAGTATACGATAAAAAGTATGTTTTAGTGTTCCTTGGTTTGTTTTATTTAGTGGGGGGGGCGGGGGTTGGGGGAAACATTTTTTCAATCTCTTACCTCGACGGAGATGCGATTTTTTTCCGTATCGTATCTCCGTCCGCACTGCGGCCTAACATCGTGGAGTTGGTGGCCTTTCCTGGTGACTGACGGGCTCCAAGCCGCGGGAGTCTGCGGGACTTTAACATCACGGAGCTTGCGATCCCTTTGCCGGGGATGGAAGTTCCAACCGCGGGGCCTGTGGACTTTAACATTGTAAAGCCCGCGGTCTCTGATAAGAAGAGGCCGAATCGGGAGCTCCATGCCGCGGAGAGAGTTTCGATCACCCCGAGGGGGGGGTTTCGATCGTCGGCTGCGGGGTCTTTGATCGCCCCGACTGCGGGAGCTTTGATGGCCCCGACCACGGGAGAACAAAGAGGAAGAAGATGGAACATTATTGCCTTCCATCACAGTGAGGAATGTTGAATCCACTGTTTATGTTAACTTTGATGTGATTGTGTGTCTTGTTGCTTTTCACTTAGTATGGCTGTATGGCCGCACTGTATCTTAATTGGTACATGTTCAAGTTCAAGTTCAAGTTCAAGTTCAAGAGAGTTTATTGTCATGTGTCCCTGATAGGATAATGAAATTCTTGATTTGCTTCAGCACAACAGAACATAGAAGGCATTGACTACAAAACAGATCAGTGTGTCCATATACCATTATATAAATATATACACACATGAATAAATAAACTGATAAAGTGCAAATAACAGATAATGGGCTATTAATGTTCATAGTTTTGTCCGAGCCAAGTTTTATAGCCTGATGGCTGTGGGGAAGTAGCTATTCCTGAACCTGGTCGTTGCAGTCTTCAGGCTCCTGTACCTTCTACCTGAAGGTAGCAGGGAGATGAGTGTGTGGCCAGGATGGTGTGGGTCCTTGATGATACTGCCAGCCTTTTTGAGGCAGCGACTGCGATAGATCCCCTCGATGGAAGGGAGGTCAGAGCCGATGATGGACTGGGCAGTGTTTATTACTCTTTGTAGTCTTTTCCTCTCCAGGGTGCTCAAGTTGCCGAACCAAGCCACGATGCTCTCTACTGTGCACCTGTAGAAGTTAGAGAGAGTCCTCCTTGACAAACCGACTCTCCGTAATCTTCTCAGGAAGTAGAGGCGCTGATGTGCTTTCTTAATAGTAGCATCAGTGTTCTCAGACCAGGAAAGATCTTCAGAGATGTGCACGCCCAGGAATTTAAAGCTCTTGACCCTTTCAACCATCGACCCATTGATATAAATGGGACTGTGGGTCCCATCCTACTCCTTCCAAAGTCCACAATCAGTTCCTTGGTTTTGCTGGTGTTGAGGGCCAGGTTATTGTGCTGGCACCATATGGTCAGTCGGTCGATCTTTCTTCTATACTCTGACTCGTCCCCATCAGTGATATGTCCCACAACAGTGGTGTCGTCAGCGAACTTGATGATGGAGTTCGCACTATGACCGGCTACGCAGTCATGCGTATAGAGTGAGTATAGTAGGGGGCTGAGCACGCAGCCTTGAGGTGCTCCCGTGCTGATTGTTATCGAGTCTGACACATTTCCACCAATACGAACAGACTGTGGTCTGAGAATGAGGAAGTCGAGGATCCAATTGCAGAGGGATGCGCAGAGACCCAGTTCTGCGAGTTTGGTAACCAGCTTGGAGGGGATGATTGTATTAAATGCCGAGCTGCAATCGATGAATAACAGCCTGACATATGAGTTTTTGTTGTCCAAGTGGTCCAGAGCGGAGTGGAGGACCAGCGAGATCGCATCCACCGTTGATCTGTTGTGGCGGTAAGCGAACTGCAGTGGGTCCAGGTTTTTGTCGAGGTAGGAGTTGATTTGCACCATGATCAACCTCTCAAAGCATCACCACAGGCGTTAGTGCCACATGTCGATAGTCATTGAGGCATGTCACCTTGCTCTTCTTGGGCACTGGTATGATTGATGCGCTTTTGAAGCAGGTGGGAGACCTCAGAAGTGAGAGGTTGAAAATGTCCGTAAAAACTTTTTACATGTGACAATAAACTGACCTTGAAACATTGAAACATTGAAACCTGGAACTTAGTCAAGAGTGTTTTAGTGTACTGAAACGGAACAATAAAATTCGTACTCGCAGCAGCAAGCAGACTTACGTCCTATTCTCACAGACCTTTCTGTCCTTGGCCTCCTCCATTGTCAGAGTGAGGCTAATCGCAAATTGGAGGAACAGCATCTCATATTTTGCTTGGGCAACTTACAACCCAGTGGTATGATTTTGATTTCTCTAACTTCAAGTAACCCCTGCACTCCCCCTCTCTCCATCCCTCCCCCACCCAAGTCACACCAGCTTCTCGTTTTCATCCAACGACAAATCATTGTTACTTTTTTGCATATCTTTCATTCATTGTTCATTATCTCTACATCGTCGTCTATATCTCCCGTTTCCCTTTTCCCTAACTAGTCTGAAGAAGGGTCTTAACCTGAAACATCACCCATTCCTTCTCTCCAGAGGTGCTGCCTGTTAATCCAATTCTGTGCTGAGTTACTCCCACTCTTTGTTTAGTTTAGTTTAGTTTAGAGTCACAGTGCGGAAACAGGCCCTTTGGCCCACCAGGTCCACGCCGACCAGCGATCCCCGCACATTAACACTATTCTACACCCACTGGGGACAATTTTTTTTGTATACATTTACCAAGCAAATTAACCTACAAACCTGTATGTCTTTGGCGTGTGGGAGGAAACGGAAGATCTCGGAGGAAAACCCACGCAGATCGCAGGCAGAACGTACAAACTCCATACAAATAGCACCTGTGGTCAAAATCGAACCCGGGTCTCCGGCGCTGCATTCGCTGTAAGGCAGCAACTCTACCGCTGCGCCGCCGTGACCGTGTCTATCTTTGGTTAACCACTTTTTGTAATCTCCTTTTATTCCTGAGCATTCGATTTGCTGAAACAGGTCATGATGCAACCTGTCAATATGCTCTCTACCAATAGAGTATTCATTGACACACCAAAGCTCCTCAATCTTCTAAAGAAGTAAAAGCATTGAATGGCAACTGCAACATAACATCCCAACTTCTATATGCAATTCCCTGACTGTTGAACAGCAGCATGCAATATGCCTTCTTCACCACCCTATCCACCTGTGATGCCACTTACAGGGAACGATGTACTTGTACTTCTGGATCCCTCTGCTCCACAACATTCCACCGGTCTTTTCTGGTGAAGATACCACACACTTATCTGAATTAAATTCCATTAGTCAGTCCATGGTCCACATTCCCAGCTGATCAAGATTCTGCTGTCATTCTTGATAACCATCTTCATTGTCTGCAATACCACCTATGTTAGTGTCATTTGCAAACTTACTATTCATGCCTTGAGTATTCTCATCCAAGTAGTTAATATCGACGATGAACAATAATAGGTGTGGCACCAATCCCTCAGGTACACCATTAGTCAGAAGCCTCCAGTCCGAAAAATGACTTCCACCACAACCCTCTGATACCCACCATGAAGCCAATTCTGCATTTGGACTATTGCATGTAATTTGGAGTGCAGTTCTGGTCACCCCATACAGGTAAAATGTGGAAGCTTTCGAGAGGGTGCAGAGGTTGTTTACCAGAATGCTGACTGGATTAGAGGGTTTCAGCTACAGATAGAGGCTTTGTTTTAGAGTTGTTTTGCATTGTTTTAGTCATAGTCGCAGTGTGAAAACTAGTCCCACCTGCCTACGTTTGGCCCACATCCTTCTAAATCTATCCTATCTACGTACCTGTCTAAATGTTTCTTAAATGTAGTGATAGTCCCTGTCTCAACTACCTCCTCTGGCAGCTCGTTCCATACACCCCCCACCCTTTGTGCAAAAAGGTTGCCCCTAAGGTTCCCATTAAATCTTTCCCCACTCAAATTAAAACTATGTCCTCTGGTTCTTGATTCCTCTTTTCTGCGCTAAATTTACCCAATCTATTCCTCACCATGTACACTATAAGATTGCCCCTCATCCTCCAATGCTCCAAATAATCTTTTTGATCACCCTATCTACTTGTGACACCACTTTCAAGGAACTATGTACCTGCACTCCTAGATCCCGGTGCTCTCGAACACTCTCCATTCACCGTGTAGGTCTTGCCCTGGTTTGACTTCCCAAAATGCAACAACTCACACTTTTGTATTAAATTCCATCAACCATTCTGCCCACCTGCACAACCGATCAAGATCCTGCTGCAATTTTTGACAACCATCTTTGCTAACTACAATACCACCCACTTTTCTGTCATTATAGACAATGGACAATAGGTGCAGGATTAGGCCATTCGGCCCTTCAGCCATTCAATGCGATCATGGCTGATCATCCACAATCAGTACCCCATTCTGCCTTCTCCCCATATCCCCTGACTCCGCTATCTTTAAGAGCCCAATCTAGCTCCCTCTTGAAAGTATCCAGAGAACCGGCCTCCACTGCCCGCTGAGGCAGAGAATTCCGCGCTCACAACTCCCTGCGTGAAAAAGTGTTTCCTCATCTCCGTTCTAAATGGCTTACCCCTTATTCATAAACTGTGGCCCCTGGTTCTGGACTCCCCCAACATCGGGAACATGTTTCCTGCCTCTAGCGTGTCCAAACCCTTAATAATAATAATGTTTCAATAAGATATCCTCTCGTCCTTCTAAATTGCAGAGTATACAAGCCCAGCCGCTCCATTCTCTCAGTATATGACAGTCGCGGTCATTAACCCGGGAATTAACCTTGTGAACCTACGCTGCACTCCCTCAATAGCAAGAATGTCCTTCCTAAAATGTGGAGACCAAAACTGCACACAATACTCCAAGTGTGGTCTCACTAGGGCCCGGTACAACTGCATAAGGACCTCTTTGCTCCTATACTCAACTCCTCTTGTTATGAAGGCCAACATGCCATTCGCTTTCTTCACTGCCTGATGTACCTGCATGCTTACTTTCATTGACTGATGAACAAGGACCCCCAGATCCCGTTGTACTTCCCCTTTGCCCAACATGATACCATTTAGATAATAAAATCTTCCTTCTTGTTTTTGCTACCAAAGTGGATAACCTCACATGTATCCACATTAAACTGCATCTGCCCACTCATCCAACCTGTCCAAGTCACCCTGCATTCTCATAGCATCCTCCTCATAGTTCACACTGCCACCCAGCTTTGTATCATCTGCAAATTTGTTAATGTTACTTGTAATCCCTTCATCTAAATCATTAATATATTCTGTAAATAGCTGCGGTCCCAGCACCGAGCCATGCGGTACACCACTAGTCACTGCCTGCCATTCTGAAAGGGACCCGTTTATCCCTGCTCTTTGTTTCCTGTCTGCCAACCAATTTTCTATCCATGTCAGCACTCTACCCCCAATACCATGTGCCCTAAATCTGCCCACTAATCTCCTATGTGGGACCTTATCCAATGCTTTCTGAAAGTCCAGGCACACTACATCCACTGGCTCTCCCTTGTCCATTTTCCTAGTTACATCCTCAAAAAATTCCAGAAGATTAGTCAAGTATGATTTCCCCTTCGTAAATCCATGCTGACTCGGACCGATCCTTTTACTGCTATCCAAATGTGCCGCTATTTCATCATTTATGATTGACTCCAGCATCTTCCCCACCACCGATGTCAGGCTAACTGGTCTATAATTCCCTTTTATCTCTCCTGCCTTTCTTAAAATGTGGGATAACATTAGCTACCCTCCAATCCACAGGAACTGATCCTGAATCTATAGAACAATGGAAAATGATCACCAATGCGTCCAAGATTTCTAGAGCTACTTCCTTAAGTACCCTGGGATGCAGATCATCAGGCCCAGGGGATTTATCAGCCTTCAGTCCCATCAGTCTACCCAACACCATTTCCTGCCTAATGTGGATTTCCTTCAGTTCGTCCATCACCCCAGATCCTCTGGCCACTAGTACATCAGGAAGATTGTTTGTGTCCTCCTTAGTGAAGACGGATCCAAAGTACCTGTTCAACTCATCTGCCATTTCCTTGTTCCCCATAATAAATTTACCCTTTTGTGCCTTCAAGGGTCCAACTTTGGTTTTAACTAATTTATTCTTCTTCACATACCTAAAGAAGCTTTTACTATCCTTTATATTCTTGGCTAGCTTACCTTCATACCTCATCTTTTCTCCCCGTATTGCCTTTTTAGTTATCTTCTGTTGCTCTTTAAACATTACCCAATCCTCTGGCTTCCCGCTCATCTTTGCTATGTTGTACTTCTTCTCTTTTATTTTTATACTGTCCCTGACTTTCCTTGTCAGCCACGGTCGCCCCTTACTCCCCTTGGAATCTTTCTTCCTCTTTGGAATGCAAATTTATTAATCATATCTTGTACGTTCTCCTCCAAATCATTGATATAGATGACAAACAGCATTGGGCCCAGCACCGAACCCTGAGGCAAACCACTAGTCACAGGCCTCCAGTCCGAGAAATAACCTTCCACCATCATCCTCTGCTTCCATGAAGCCAATTTTCGATCCAGTCATCTATTTCTCCTTGGATCCCATGAGATCTAACCTTCCAGAGCAGCCTACCATGCAGAACCTTGTTGAATGCCTTGTTGTAACCCATATATACAACATCTACAACTCTGCCCTCATAAACATTTTTGGTCACATCTTCAAAAAACGCAATACAATTTGTGAGACACGACCTCCCACGTACAAAACCATGCTGACTATCCCTAATCGCCCCAGATTTTAGACTCACTGACCTGTAGTTCCCAGGCTTTTCCCTGCAGCTCTCCTTAAATAGAGGCGCATCATTTGCCACCCTCCAGTCTTCTGGCACCTCACTGGTATTTAACGATAATTCATAAATCTCAGCCAGGGCTCCTGCAATTTCCTCTTTGGTTTCCCACAGTGTCCTGAGATATATCTGATCAGGCTCGGGAGATTTGTCTACATTCACACGTGTCAGGACCTTCAGCACCTCTGCGACCGTAATACTGACTGCTCTCAAGACACTTCCATTGACTGTTCCAAGTTCACCCCTCCTTATGTCTTTCTCCACGGTAAAAACAGAGGAGAAATACTCATTAAGAAGCTTGCCCATCTCCAGTGGCTTTACCCAGAGTTGACTGCTTTTCTGTGGGACGTCGTAGGTTGGGGAAGACTTGATAGAAGTATATAAATTTATGAGAGCCATAGACAGGGTGGACAATCAGAACCTTTTCCATCTTTTGTAATTCCATTTATCAACACAGTCCACAGCATTGCATTCCATTGTGATTCAAGTGCTCATCGAGATACTTCTCCAACGTGAGAGAAGTTTCCACCAAACCCGCAGCGAGGGCATTCCAGATTGAAACCACTTTCTGAGTGAAAATCACTTCTTATCAAATACCCACTAAACCTCTTACCCCTTCTCTTAAACCCATCCCCCCTAGTTTTAGGTACGTTTGTCATGGGAAAAGTTTCATACAATCCTCTACCCCCAAAGAAAACATACCCAGCCTATCCTGTCTGTCCCCAAATGCTCCATCCCAATGAATCTTATCCACACCCTGTCTAGTGCAATCACATTTGGCACAGAAGTGCAGATAATACTTCAGTGGTACGGTGGCACAGACGGCCGTTCTTGTTGCCCCATTACAGGAAGGATGTGCAGGCTCTGGAGAGGGTGCAGAAGAGGTTTACCAGAATACTACCTGGATTAAAGGGTATTAACTACAAAGAGAAGTTGGACAAACTTAACGATTGTTTTTCTGGAACGTCGTAGGTTGTGAGGAAAGCTGATAGAAGTATATAGAATTATGAGAGGCATAGATAGCGTAGGCACTGAACCTTTCTCCCAGGTTTCAAGAACCTTAAATAAAGGCACAACATTAGCCATCCTCCACTCATCCAGCACCTTATCCATGTCTAGCTATAATTCATACATCTCAGCCAGAGCTCCCGCAATTTCTTCTCTGGCTTTCCACAGTATCCTCTGGTGTATCTGATCACATCTGGGAGATTTATCTACCCTCAGATAGGATGTCCAATTGATCATAATACAGACATAATCAAGACAGACACAGTTGCTTGAGTAACTCAGCAGGTCAGGAAGCACATCTGGAAAAAAAAGGTAACATTTTGGGTCAGGACCCTTCTTCAGACTGAGTCAGGAGAGAAGGAAACTAGAGATATGAAAAGGTACAAAGAACAAGTGAATGAAAGTTAAGAAAATAACAAATTATAGACAGCACGATGATGAAGGAAAGGTGGAGCCAACACTGGTCCATTGTTGGCTGTAGAGAAAGTGAGAAAGAGTGGAGACAAACAGTGAAACTAAGCAGGAGGACAGTGAAACTAGAACAAAGACTAGGGTGGGGGAGGGATGGAGAGCGAGGGAATGCAAAGGTATCTTGAAGTTGTAGAAGTCAATATTCATACCGCTAGGTTGTAAGCTGCCCAAGCAAAATATGAGGTGCTGTTCCTCCAATTTTCGTTTGGCCTCACTCTGACAATGGAGGAGGCCTAGGACAGAAAGGTCAGTGTGGGAATGGGAAGGGGAATGAAAGTGTTGGGCAACCGGGAGATCACATAAGCCTAGTGGTCTGTCCTCAAGACATCTTCCAGAATAATCCCACGTTTTCTAATCTTCATTGTTTTCTCTCTGGTATAAACAGGGGAGATATCTTCATTGAGTAAAAACAGAGGAGAATTACTCATTGATAAAAATCGAGGAGAAATACTCATTAATAAAAATCAAGGAGAATACTCATTGAGAGGGGCCAAGTTTAAAGGAGATGTGTGATGCAAATTTTTTTACACAGAGAGTGATGGGTGCTTGGAATGCACTGCCCGGGGTGGTGATGGAGACACATATAATAATGGTATACAAGAGACTTTTAGATAGGCACATTGATATGCAGGGAATGAAGGAATATGGATTATGTGCAGGCAGATAAGAGTTGGCATCATGTTCAGCACAGACATCATGGCCGAAGGGCCTGTTCCTGTGCTGTACGGTTCTATGTTCCTCATTATAACAAATACCTGAGCACCAATCCCCGGAGTTCCCCCAAAGGTTACAGATTTCAAATCACAAAATGAACTCTACATTATCAATCTTCTGTTTCCTATTATCAAATAGCTTTGGATTGAATTTCTCAGCTTGCGTTGGATCCCATATGCTTTAACATTTAGGACCAGTCTTCAATGTGGGACTGTGCGGCAATACTGAATTCCATGCTGACGATTTCAACTGCACTGTCCTCATCATTGTGCTGTTTCTTTAGAAAATTCAATCAAACTCAAGGGCAGCACGTTGGGGCAGCGCGTAGAGTTGTACGGAGTTTGTACGTTCTCCCCATGATTGCGTGAGTTTTCTCCAAGATCTTCGGTTTCCTCCCACACTCCAAAGTTTTGTAGGTTAATTGGCTTGGAATAAATATAAATTGTCCCTAGTGTGTGTAGGATAGTGTTAGTGTGTGGGGATGGCTGGTCGACGCGGACTCGGTGGGCTGAAGAGCCTGTTTCCGCGCTGTATCTCTAAAACTAAACTAAATTGATTAGTCTCTATCTCGTTTTAACAGAAATGTGCTCCTTATCTTCGATTAATCTCTGCTTTTCCAAGAATAGATTAATCCTGTTCATTGGCAATTTTCCAACTTGACCGACTGTGGAGAAGGCAGGAATGGGGTACTGATTGTGGATGATCAGCCATGATCACATTGAATGGCAGTGCTGGCTTGAAGGGCCGAATGGCCTACTCCTGCACCTATTGTCTGTTGACCCACTAGCTTGTCCTATCAATTTTGCTCTTCCTGAACAGAGTTTACAGGTTTGCAGTCCTCCAGTTATCTGGCATCTGATTAAAAAATGTATGTCAAGTCATCACCAATATCCTCCCTTCTCTGTTAATGCAGCCAAGATATCTTTCCTCGGCCTCTGGGAGATTATCTGTCAAAATAAATGTATCTTCAGCCTGCCAAGACATTTAATACCTCCTCCTATTTGGTGATAATACACTTGAGAATTTCATTGTTTCTTCTCCATTACATCATAATTCTTGGTGAAAACAGACAAGAAGTATTCATTTAAGATCGCTCCTACATCCTCTAGCTTTTAGTTTGGAAATGTATTTGGTATGAAAAGATGACCCCAAAATATTAGAAACACATACTATTGATCATTCTTTTATTCTGGATTTTAATTCATGTGTTGTGTTGTTTTTTCTAATATATAAATTATGATGCTTTTATAAGTGATATACTAAGATTTTATATGTACTTTATGATATTTTTTTTAAATATTGCAATGCATTTTTATGTAATGTTGCCCCTTGTCTGGACCTTGAGTCTGAAATAACGTTTATTATTATTATTATTATTATAAAAGAAAATTCACCATGAGTGGCACAGTGCTATAAAGACCTAGGTTTGATCCTGACTTAGGGTGCTGTGTTTGTGGAGTTTGCATGTTCTTCCTGTGACCCTGTGGGAGGGAATTTTGTGTTATACCCCTTGCCCGATATCTGACTTTACTCAGATAGGCACAGACACAAAATAATAAGCTTGTAGATCAGTGGTGAGTCTAACGAACAAGTCGGTTTATTAAAGACCTTAGTGATGTACATTGGTAAAACAGTGTGAGCAAGCCCAAACCGCTTCAACAAGATATAGTAACTGCAAGATTTTTATATCTTTATGACACAATGGTTACTTGTGGGGTGGAAATGAATCATTAATCAATGTATCTCTAATCTTTCATCTTTATAACATGAAAAATACTGCACAAGTAATTATTAATTGCATAGAAAATTGAGGGGGTTGTCTTTTCTTCAGAACGCACTGACTAGATGACACGACTAAAGAACAAATTCAGACAGAAAGCAAATAATCCTCCTCAAGATAATAAAAACACAGTGTGAGATGATTGACTGCTCTGTTTTTCTTGCTGAAAGTAAACCATGAGAAATCTTAATCACAGGAGTGACACAGTATAATTTATATGTGGAATAATAAAACTAAATGTTGCTCTAAGGGATGCTCTTCTAAGGCCCACTGTTAAGTCAGAGCATTCAAGGAGTATGGCAAAGCTGACTCTGTTAAATGGCACCCAGATGTCTGAAGTACTGATATTGTATGTCCAAAATAGAAAGTGCTAAATATGCTCCAGGTACTCTGAGTTGTTGAGATCTGTATAGTGGTTTGAACTGATGTAAGCTGCCCAGAACTGAGAGCAGATGGCTACAGTGTGTCAGTGGTTATGGGGAGAAGGCAGGGGAATGCAGTTAGGAGGGAGAGATAGACTTGATGGGCCGAATGGCCTAATTCTGCACCTATCACTTATGACCTTATGTTACACTCAAGCAATATTTTACAATAGGTTATCAAAAGTTCTGGTGAAGTCCTGAATTTTTTTAAATTCTAAATTCCTATTTTCTTCTAAATTAAGAGGCATTTGGACAGAAAGGGCTTAGAGGCCTTTCCTCACTATGAGACTATAATGCCAATTGGTCAGCATGGACAAGGAGGGCCAAAGGGTCTCTTTCTACTCTGTATAGCTCCTTGACTCTTTGACTATAAAGGCTTGTAATGTTTTCAGAAGTGGTGGTGGTGTAATTTGAAGTGATCAAGAATCACTATTATTTGGTAACCATTGTCATCCCTGCAATTCCAAATTGCAATCCGTTCCAAAGCAGGTGATGTTAAGTTACATGAATAGAAGAGGTTTGCAGGGATATGAGCCAAAGGCGGGCAAGTGGGGCTAGTGTAGCTAAGACATGTTGGCCGGGCAAGTTTGGCCGAAGGGCCTGTTTCCACGCTGTATCACTCTATGATTCTATGACTCTATGAGCTTGAAGCCATAATTGATGGCATGTTATCAGGAGTTGCACTTGTCCCATGCTTCATGCTGGCAGCAACTAAGCATGCAGCAGTTCTAGATCTGGCTCTTTTTTGACTTATTCTATGAAGACCAGCAACCCCCCTCCCCCTCCTTGCCCGAATGCCACAGCCATCATCATTCCAACAGGTATTCTCAAGACCTCAAGAACAAAGTTAAGTTAACAGCATTTTGGTCAAGCACCGTGATGTGATTTTGTTGGCAGATGATGAACACAATGATCCTTCTAAACCATTTAGCCCATTGTGTCCAAATCACCACTCTACCAGAGCAATTCACTAGTTTCACACTGCAGCCCCTTCTCCATAGCCATAGAGTTATACGGCACAAAAACAGGCCTTTCAACCTAACTCATCCATCCGAACAAGATGCCCTATTTAAGCCTCCATTTACCCATGTTTAAGCCTTTCCTATCCATGTACCTGACTAAGTGTCTTTTAAATGCTGCTATTGAATCTGCCTCAACTACCTCCTCTGACATTGCGTTCCATATACCCACCACAACTTGTAGCGGCAGATTTTTATATCGTTCAAGAGATTACTCCCTCTAGCCGCTAAATGGACTACATGGTTAAGGGGAATGTCTTTGTACGCATGCAAGCTCTCAGTCGGGGACCTTCAGAGCTTCTGCACAGATAAATCTTTAAAACACAGTCTTTTGATGAATAAATTATTTAATGTTGATGAAATACAATAAGGTACATCCAAACTTCTTCCTACTTGTACACAATAATCTTCATCGAATTCCAGGTTACTGCATTAAACGTTAGAAAGCTCCTCGTGTCTCCGTTTACACTTCACATGGTCAAAGGGTATACCTTCCACATACTGGTCCAAAACTAAACTAAAAACTAAGCTTCTGCGCAAGAAATCCAGCTCCAAACACACCCTAAAATACATCATAAATCCCACCCACAATATAACGGGTAGTCTATAATTTAAAGACACATGCCATCATTAATGACACACAAAACAAGCCAAATGGCCACTACACCCCTTGAGTGAAAAAGTCATCTGTCAAGTTTGTATTAAATCTAGTTTCTCGCACCTTAAACATACGTCATCTGGTTTTTGATTCCTCGACCCTAGATAAAAGACTGTGCATTTACCCAATTTATTCCTCTCATGATTTTATCCACTTTGCAATTTTGAACATTTTGCAATTTTTTTCATACATTTAACCCATTCTTTCCTGAAGGTGACAATGGAACCTGCCTCTTTCACATCTAGATACCAACCACACGTTGCGTAAAAATGTTTTTCCTCTTAGTTTAGTTTCATTTACTACGAACTGCTTGGTTGCACTTGGTTGACTTTGGGCTTTCATTTTGTACTAATATTGCTTTATTTTTTTATTTATTAACTTATTTTTGTTTGTGATGTTATATTATGTTGACCTGATATGCGGCTGCACGTAAGAATTTAATTGTTCCAATTTTGGTACGTATGACAATTAAACACTTGAATATTGTCTCTTGACTTGTGATGTTTTGCACTTTGGTGTGTTAAACCAGGGCAGGATTTACACAATAAATGGTAGGAACTCTGGAGAGTGTTGTAGAACAGAGAGATCTGTGAGTATAGGCGCATGGCTCCCTGAAAGTATTACGTCAGGTAGACAGTGTGGTCGACCATCTGTGTTGTCATTATGTTGGAAAGGGTGCAGAGAAGATTCATCCGGATGTTACATACATTTGTGAGCTTGATTTTTCAAGGAGAGGCTAGATAGGATGGCACTTTCTTTCTCCGGAGCCTAGGAGGCTGATGAGTGATTTCACTGAAGTTTATAAAATCATGAAGGGCATGGATTAAAGTGAACACTCACTGTCATTTTCCCCAGAGTGGAGGATTCTAAATCTAGAGGGAATAGGCTACAGAAGAGAGGGGAGGGACCTCAGGGGCAACATTTTCACTCAGATGGCAGTCTGGACCTGGAATGAACTGCCAGAGGAAGTTATAGAAGGGTTGCAATTTACAATTTATAAAAGATTTGGCCAGATATATGGACAGGAAAGGTTTAATGGGATATGGGCTAAATGTAAGCATGGAAAAAGTACCTGGGAAGGGGGTGGTTTGAGTGGGAAAGGATGAGTTAACCATGGAGCTGCGGTGGGAACATTTATTTACAGAAAGCATAAAGGGGTGGAATTGGGAAGATGTGGCTAGTGATGGGATCCCACTGCAGGTGGAAAAAATGTCAGAGGATTATGTGATGTATGCGACGGCTGATGGGGTGAAAGGTGAGGACTAGGGGGACTCTGTCCCTGTTGCAACTGGGGGGGAGGGGGAGCAAGAGCAAAGCTGCGGGATACTGAGGAGACACGTGTGAGGGCCTCATCTATGATGGAAGAGGGGGATAATAGTTTCTCATGAGCGGAGTGTCTGATTCAGTATGTGGATGATCTGCTACTACAAACAGACACCAGGGGAGAACACCTTCAACTCAGTGAACTGTTAGCTCTACTGACCACTCTGGGACTTAACGTTAATCCTAAAAAGGTCCAGATTATGTAGCTGCAAGTTATATATCTGGGAACTGTGGTAATTTATGACAGAAGGGGGATTGAAAGGAAAGACATTGAAGATATTTTACAACCACCTCTTCCTGATAGAAATATAATCACTCAAATCCATCTTAGGATCGGTTGGGTATTGCAGAAACCATATCGATGGTTTCTCCACCAAAGCCTCCCCACTGTTGGGGGTTTTGAAAAAAGATGCCCCATGGTTATGGACAGAGCAGCACACTCAGGCATTAGGGACCTAAAGCAAGCCCTGCCCTCGGCCCCAGTTTTGCAGCTACCAAGCCCAACCCTGCCTTTCCCATTGCAGGTTGCACCAACCAAATTTAACAATCTCAGCGGTCTTCTTGCAGGAACACCATGGGATGCAAGCAGAAGCCTCCACGTGGCGCATCCTGTGCAATGCTGACGACAGAAACTGTACCACAGTGACTGACTGAAGTAGCCAATTCTGCAACCACCGACCGTCAACCGTCACTGAACGACCGAAAAGACGTGATATAGAAGATGGCTGGACATGAGGAAGAAGAACCATGGAAGACTTAGACGAATTGCTTATGCATCCCGACAACTAACTCCAGGGGTTTATAATTTGTGACCAACATCTTTTAGCGGTCTTTTGGGCAATACAACATTTCATATGTGTGATTGGTCTCAATCCTTTAAACATTGTCACAGAACATACACCCATCCAGTTGTTAGTGGATGGACGAATCAAAGATGGTACCATGAGGAGAATTAGTAGAATCAAAGATGGTACCATTACCAGAATCACATAGCAAGGTGGACCTTGTTACTGCAAGGTCGCTATATAACTATAAGGCATAATCAAGAGAGAGTTAGATTTAGCTCTTAGGTCTAAAGGAATCAAGGAATATGGGGGAAAAGCTGGAACAAGGTACTGATTTTGGATGATCAGCCATGATCATATTGAATGGCGGTGCTGGCTCGAAGGGCCGAATGGCCTACTCCTGCACCTATTGTCTATGTTTCTTATGTTAAACTTACCTTTCTTGAGATAACCTTAATGAACACCACGAGTGTCTCATGTGGACAGCAAATGATCCCAAGGGACAATTGATACCAAAACAAATTGGGGGGAGGCTGCAGGGCAAACAATTTCATGATACAGAGGATAGGGAAGATCGGAGACAAACTGCTGGTAGAAATGAACCCACTGATACCACTTTAAAGATTTGTGTTGATGGATCTTCCAGGGTGGTCAATGGAATCAGGAATACAGGATGTAGCACTTATGCAGAAAACGACCAAGGCACATCGCTAGCCGAGATAGCTTTGAAACTACCAGCTAGAATGAGTGCTGAGAATGCTGAGCTAGCAGCAGTAGCATATGTGAACAGCCACCCTGACAAGTTTCCCTCACCAGTCGCCATATACCCAGACAACATGTATGTGTGTAACAGCCTGACTGAGGTTTTTGCCACTATGGGAAGCGAGGGGTTTCGTGTCAGCGCATGGGAAACCATTGCCATCTGTGTCCCTTCGCAAACACTTCATTCAGGAAGCCCAAGGACTGAAAATATGGTATAAGTAAAGTAAAATCACACCATAAGCTTTCCCCAGCAGGGAACATACGAGCAGATGAATTGGCAAAGTTATATGCCCAAGAAGGAAAGGCATGGCAACCACCTATAGATGAACAGTTAGATGCAGTCACAATGAATCAGACTATGATTGAAGATCAGATACAGGCTCAAACCACAGACAATGAACTAAAACAAATCTGGAATGCCAAGTTTAATATAGCAACTGGTGGCATAGCGGTAGAGCTACTGCCTGACAGCACTAGACACCCTGGTTCAATCTTGTCTGTACGGAGTTTGTACATTCTCCCCATGATCTGTATGGGTTTTCTCCGAAAACTTCGGTTTCCTCCCACTCTCCAACGACATGCAGATTTGTCAGTTAATTGACTTGGTATCAATGTAAAATTGTCCTTAGTGTGTGTAGGGTAGTGTTAATGTGCGGGGATCACTGGTCGGTGGAGACTCGATGGGCTGCAGGGCCTGTTTCCGCCATGTATCTCTAAACTCTGATCTCTAAACTGGAAAACTAAGATACAAGACCAGGATGGACTTGTCATTAAGAATGGCCGGTATGTGGTACCTACCCAAGATCGTAATCAAATAACATACCAATGCCACGATGTTCAGGGATGCCAAGGGGTTGAAGCAAAAGCTTGTGTTGGCGGCCAAACACAGGCAAGGATATAAAACACTATGTGGATAATTATTCAGTGTGTGCCCAGAATAAGCCAAATCATTATGTTAATGAAGGTGAGTTTAGGCATAACAGATTCGTGAACGGACCCTGGACAAACTTACAGACAGAATATGTTGGCCCTCTGCCACCATGCAAGAGGGGTACACGTGTTCATCATTGACACATTTGGTAAATGGGTTGAAGCTTTTCCTACCAGGAATGACACGGCTAAGACCACGGCTGATGTACTGTTACGGCAGATGGGGGACTCCCACGCATCATTGAGTCAAAGCAAGGCACCCATTTTACTTCCCAGGTCATGTAAAATGTAACGTCCTTTTTGGTAATAAACTCATATTTCCACACAACATACCATCTGCAGTCAGGTGGTATAGTGGAGAGAATGAATAGAACCCTGAAAACCATGATTCCGAAAACTGTCCAACAGAAGAATTCAACATGGAATACTGTTCCATCTTTTGTCCTCATGATGGTAAGGAATAGAGTATCAACTGGGTTCAGCCCCCATGTTTTGATGACAGGACGGCCCATGAGAGAAATAGGAGGTCTCCTGGACTTGACCTCCCAGAAGCCGAGCCTGTAGCCATTGGTCATGAAGAGGGCGTGCAGCAGCTGTGGGACAACATCCCGGCTGCACAAAATGGCAGCAGCAGTCATGATGGGACAGAGGAAGAGGTGCAGTAAAGCATATTTCAATGGCAAGGTGAAGCCTATTGACTATGAGGTAGGGCGGAAAGTTATGCTGAGGATTTATCAGCCAGATAGCTTTCTGTCACCCAAATATTCTGGACCTCACTCTGTAGTTGATAAAACAAGCCTCTCATTGTATTAGATTATGCTGGACTCTGCCAAAACGGGATGGTACCATTAAAACCATTCAGTGAACAAAGTAACCACCAGAACCACATCCTGGTGGATGCATGTGAGACATTGTTTCCAACTCCCGTCCATCGACCGCTATCATTTCCCCGGGTGGAACAACAAGGGAAAACGATCAGATGTCTCCATCACACAACCTACCCTGAAGAAGCAAGCAAAAAAAAGAACGAGGTGCTAGAATACTGGCTGATTAGCCTGTACAAGGAACTATAAAAAAGAGCAGAAATTACTTGTGTTTTCCAGATAAATGATGATCTGCAGTCGTTGATTGCCGTGATAACACACGGAATACTGATCAGTGCCGGAGCAGCTCAAGACGTCGGACTGATATGTAACCTGAGCGAGGCACTGTCTCTCGGAGATGGGACAAGTCTAGCATATTCTGGTATAGTTGTGGTAACGTGGTAAATGCACTAATGAAAACATATTCCAATGTGTGCAAAGTCCAAAGAATGAAATGATCAAAGTGTGATCAAAAATCAGAAAAGTTAAATTTTAAAGAATGAATAAGAATTGGAGAAAAGATAGGGTAAATGATGAGGGAAATAATGCTTTAAGAATAGCATAATAGTTTAAACTATTATCTGCATGGCTACGCTTTGTAAAAAATTGTAACATGGCAGGGTCTCAGATACATACGTTGTAAGAAATGAAATATGGCCAAGGTTCAGTGTGATCCAATTCGCTAAAAGCTCAATAGATCAAGGGGGGATACATAGCCGGAGACTGGATGTCAAGTATCCCGACAGACTTTGGGAGTAAGCAGCTAGCTAAAGAGAGACAGGGAGAAATGCTGGGACCAGGAGGACAAAGAAGCACTGTGAAAATGGTCACGTCATTGACATCTGGTGAGAGCAGAGCTGAAGGTAACTTCATGGCTATGTAGTGTGGCTTTGAGAAGATAAGGTGCCTGGAATTAACATCTTGCAAAATAACCATATAATGAGAAGGAAATATGAACATGCAATGTAATTAAGAACTCGCTAGCCTGATAAGGAACAAAGATGCATTTTGGTTATTCAGCCCTTGGAGGAGTGACAACTTGAAATGATAGAGTTCAGAGTCATGAGAGCCTTGGGTGAGAACAAAGGTTTCCTTTAGAAGATGGTAGGAAAAATAGTATACAAAAGCAGTCCGAGTCCGAGACACCGGCAGCATGGTCGACACGAGGTCCTAGGAGGTCTTTGTAACTCTCCTTCATGCTCGAGAGTAGTCCCCATGTACACGAGGCCTCAGCTAGGTCGCGGTGTATTTTTCAACATGTTGAAAAATACCGGCGTGTAAAAAAAGGTCCCCATGGATAAAACCAATACTTTTTTTACTCGTATGTTTAGTCGTAGTAGGCCGGCATGTTAGTCGTAGGTAATTGAGGGTAGTCGAAGGTAATCGAAAGTAGTCGTAGATAGTCTTCATCATAGTCGAAGGGAGGTCGAAGGAGATCGAAGGAGGTCGTCTTCACTCTCCACTATTCGGTCCAATTTTCCTGAAGTTAGTCGTAGCTAGTCTTCAACATGGTCGAAGGAGGTCGAAGGAGATCTTCAACATGACATTTTTTCAAACTCTGCTAAACTCTTCTAAACTCGCCAATTAGGTCGCCCAAGTGGGACAGCCCCTTAAGAGGAAGGGACCTGAGTTTGAAACCTCCTACCAACAGAGTAAATCTGTACAATTCATTCATACTGAGTCCAAGTCATGAGTTCTGTGATTTAGTTTAAGAAATGATAAGTTGGAATTGTAAAGTACATGAGAAGTTATTAGAAGTCAATGGTTTGCATGGATGCTTAAGTAACTCGAGTGTCAAAAAAGATTAATTGGCCTGTCAAGTTGCCGGCAGTCGCCTGAAAAATCGGCAAATGGAACGGCGACTGTCAGAGTGGAACACACACACACAAACACATCGCAAATGCAGGGGACAGGGGAAGCGGGGGGAGCGCTGTCTGAAATTCACATGGTGCAAAGCCAAGGTGATACAGACACACAATGCGATGAACAGGAAGGTTGGCGCTGTAATTCAGACGGCTAAAGCACAGTGTATGGTAAGTCCTTTAAAATAGAAGTGGAGGGGAGAAGGGGAGGGAGAAGGAGTGGAGACAACTTTCAAGAAGCCAGACAACTTTTAAGAAGCCAGAGATACACGGCTGTGAAGTTCGGCAGACATTTAACATTACCGGTCAAAACATTATCCTTAGTTCTGAAAACTACTGCTTAAGTTTTTTTTCCCCAGTGAGCCAATGAAATTGAGCCAGAAATGAGTCAGCACTGGCTACAGCCTACGAGAACCTACGAGAACCATCGACCTCCTGGCAACCCACCAGGACCTCCTTGGGACCCACCTACGGCACGAGAATTCTCTCTACTCTCCATGGCAGCTTCATTCTAGTCGCTGCTAATTTTTCAACATGTTGAAAAATTTGCGGCGACCATAATGAGGCCACGACTAGTTCCCAGAATACGGGAACTCCTCACGACCATGAAGGCGACTCCCCAGCAACCACCCGCGAACATGTGGCGACTGCATAGTCTCCTGCAGTCGCCTAAAAAGTCGCCTAAGTGGGACAGGCCCATCAGTTGTACTAAAGCTTGGTTTAGAGTTTTTGACACTTCAGTTGATACCCTATAGAGATAATAAGGTCAACAGTGGTCTGGTACAGATATTAAGCTGTGCAGAGCAACAGCAGGAAGAATAGTAAGATTAAATGAGAACTTACCTAAGTTTGAAGTTTGATCTTTATTTTATGAGGAGTTACGTAGGTGATTACGTGAAGAACCCCGCCAGTGCGCCTGCGCGTCAATCTTCAAAGCAGCAGTGTGAAATCACAAAAAACAACAACCGAAGTAATATAGTCTCATAATAAAACGAGTAATACAAGAACTTCCATCTGACCTTTATGATAGAGGGTAGGGTCGTGGTGGGCACATAATCACCTATGTAACTCCTCATAAAATAAAGATCAAACTTCAAACTTAGGTAAGTTCTCGTTTAATCTTACTATTTTACTTCGGAGTCACGTGAGTGACTACGTGAAGATTTTAAAGCTTTGTGATTTTATGCCGTGGATCAATCCCGGCTTCTCACTGCATAGATTGACTCGGAACGAGAATAATCAATCATGCATTCATAATAACATTTGTACCACAAATGCAGTAATTCATTTCAATAATGAAATGAATCAGATCCCCTTTAAACCAGAGGAATTTACAAAGAACTTAAAATAGTTTCTGCAAACAACCCCGCATTAACAATAGGCCGATGGTAAAAATGTTGAAACATCAACTCATTGGACCACCCGGCGGCTGCGAGGATATGGTCGACGGGGACGTCTTTTGCCCTGGCCGCTGACGTTTCTGCTGCCCTAGTCGAGTGCGATGTAAAAACATAAGTGTTAATACCAGCAGCTGTTAAGACTTCTTTTATCCATCTGGAAATAGTCTGTATTGAAACTCTCTTGTGTGGTTTCTTGTGTGTGATCAACAACCCAGTTTCCGTATTCTCAAATTCGTTGTGACCTCAATGTATTGTAATAAATATGTCTTAATACAGAGACATGGATCATTTGGATATGCTGCTAGCATAATTTTAAATCCTGTCACACCTGGCCTAATTTACTTTAGTACGTCATGGATATAGAATGTACCTTGTCTTCAGTTACTTCCATACTGTCTATTTGTAATTTTCCAAGCGTTTGCAGTCGTTGTGCTGTCACTCATGCCATAAGCATGAATACTTTCATACTGAGCTTGACCAAAGGTAAAGACACACTTGATGACCATTCACGAAGTAGTTTCAGTACCACACTTACATCCCAGATTGTCACGTACCTAGGTTTCGGTGGTTTGGAATTAAAGATTCCTTTCATTAGTCTGGAAACAATTGGGTGTGACCCAATTGAGTTTCTTTCTGAATCCAGAACCAAATATGAGGACAATGCACTTCTGGCTGAATTAATTGCACTACAACTCAGACCTTCATCATAATAAAGTTTTGACAGAAATTCTAAACATTTGAAATATCTGCAGTACTTTATTGCACATTCTTTTGTACACAGAACTCTTCCCATTTCTTAATATAAGAAAGGTACTGTTTTTGAGTGCTCTTCCTCCAGGCTGCCGTAAGCATGTCCACAGTATGCTCAGACAGTCCTCGTCCCAGAAAAGGCATTCTTAAAACCTGCAAATCAACAAATCCAAACGATCATATAATGGATGTTGTTCCCCTGTACAGGGTGCAGCAATAAATTACTCTTTTTTGGGACTTTCATCAACATTTGTGTTGTTAATTCTAATATCAACGGATACCATGGCTGTGTAGGCCAATCTGGTACTACCAATACCCTTGAAGCAGCATCTTGCCTGATTTTAAGCAAACATTGGCTTATGAGGCAGAAAGATGGAAATATATATGAAAACATACCACCCCAATGTAGCGAGAAAGCATCAATCGCCACTGCTCCTGGATCTGGTTTCCATGAGACATATCTCGATAGCTGATGATTCAAGTCGATGTCGGTCATTCCAAATCTGATTACTATATCATTGAATACCTCTTGATTCAACATCCATTCTTTATTATCATGGAACTTTTCGTGACCTGGTGTCTGCTATCGTGTTCATTCTACCTGGTAGATAGATAGCTGAAATCCAAATGTTCTTTTCAATACACCAAGACCAAAGTTGATTTAACCATTTTGTCACATGACACCGACTTAATTCCACCCATATCATTAATATAGGCAACTACTGTTGTGTTTATTAATTTGAACTTGAACCTTCCTTTTAGTTGTGTTAGAACCATAAGCTTGGAGTCCATAGAAACCTCCTAAAAGCTCCAAATAGGTAATTCCCCATGTCTGCAGTAACACTAACTTTTCCTGATTCCATCTGCCTCCGCAGCTCGATGTTAAGTCAGTTGCACCCCATCCTAGTGCACTGGCATCAGTTTGTAATATCATGGAAGGTTGTTCAATCAGCACTTTGCTTGAACTGCTTGAGACATGTAGAATCCACCACTGCAGATTAGAAACAGCATTTGTTGTTACTTGCATGGTTCTATCAAAATGACCAGCATTTACTTTCAGTGCCTGTTCTTTGATTCTCTGCAGCTGTTGATAATGTAATGGTCCATACTGGACTGCTGGGAATCTACTAATTTTCCCAGTACTCGAGCCACCTGTCTGATTAGAGGTTTTTGCTCGTTTAACAGATTACTGCAATCTTTAATCAACTCCACCCTTTTTTCACTGGGCAAAGTAATTTGCATTTGGGCTAAATCAATTGTGAACCCCAAATAATCAATCGAGGTACATGTTTTTAACCTTGATTTCTTTGGATGAATTTAGAAACCCCCAAACTTTCAAAAGTTTGATTTTATTACTGCAACCGATGCTTCTGTTGACTGTTTTGTCCTTCCTATAATCAGGACATCATCCAGGTATGCCATTAGTACATGCCCCTGGCTCTCAGCAACCCCAGAATTGATTTTAACAATTTTATGAATATTCTGGGAGGGAACGTTAACCCATTAGGCAGTGCTTTGAACTGCCCTAATTGGTTCATCCATGTAAATTTAAGATACTTCATATCTTGCAAGTGAACAGACACTGAACAAAAGGATTCAGACTTGTCAAGTCTATAATAATCCTACATCCTCCATCCTTTTTTGACCGAGCGAATATATTTGACCCAAATTGGTGAATTTGGTAGACTGATTCTTCAATAACACCTTTTATATATAGGGTTTTGAAGCGCAACTTGAACCCTCCATTACTTCACAAAGTGGAGAGTTCTGCTAGGGAACATGCTGGACAGGCAAATCATAATTTGGATTGAATTCAATTCGAAATCCTTGTATATTATTCAGAATTACCACATCTGAAGTAATCTTCTTCCAATGTTTATAGAAGAGACGTAATCTGCCTCCAACTTTTGGACTTAATCCAGTTAGTATGTTCCCCTGAGAACCAGGTCCACCTACCTCTTGAGTCATTTGAGTATTCTGAGATGCCTGGATTCTCCCGGAAGCACCACCACTGGTCCTTACTCCCGCTGCAGGCCCAGCTACGTCCCTGCGTTAATGATCATTTGGTCCTGGTCTAGGATCCGTATGACGTCTGAAAGGATACTTCCTCTTTACAGACTTTGCAACCATTGATATTTTTATCAATCCTGTTTTCGCTTCATCTTCCAACTCTTTAATACGTCTCCCGAGATCCTCTCCAAAGAGTAAGTTGGGTAATTGTATATTACTTGGTTTGCAGAGTGCTGCGAATTTCGGATTCATAGTAGGCCGTATAGCACTTTCCTCAGATAATTGATCTCGAAGTGGGTGCTGCATAGCAACCCCAGTGCTTCCTGATGCAACTTCGTCATCTCTTGGCTGTTACCTGCTATTCTGGTAAAAGCAGTTATTCCAGAACCCAGCAGCTTTAATATTCTCTGCAACTGATTCCAGATAATGTGGTTCACTGCTGCTGCTTTCAGCAACCCACAGTTACTTGGGGTCTGCTGCTTTCTTGCAGTCTCATCCATCTCCTGCTGTTCCAGCTGATGGTAAACCAAGTAATTTATTAAGGAGCCCAGTTCTTCTCCTAATGGCTCTCCTGACCCTGACGGGGCAGCGAATCCTACTGCCAGGGGTGGAACATCTGGCAGCTGCCGTTCATTGCCTTGTACAGCCTCACCGTCAGAGTCGGGGTCTGAAATCTCATGACCCGTAGCACGCTCCTCATTCCTGAGGGTGCATTCCATCAGCCCTGAGCCAGGTGCTGTTAAGCTGCTTCCTGCAGCTTGGATTACAGTACACTCCTTCCTGAGTGAACTTTGCTCCAACAGCCTATGGAAAAGGCTTTCTATTTGGGCAATACGCTCGAAAGCAGTATCTAGCCCTGTACCAGGAGCTGTTTGAGCTGCTTCCAGCAGCTTGGCTTTCAGTACACTCCTCCCTGAGTGAACTTTGCTCCAACAGCCTATGTAAAAGGCTTTCTATTTGGGCAATACGCTCGAAAGCAGTATCTAGCCCTGGAGCTACTTCCATTGTCTGGGACTCCCTCCGTGGGCCATTGGGATTTAAACGTTGTCTTTTGCCCGACAGGCGCTGACTGTGTTTTCACCAACCCCAGGTCCACAGTCGCTACGCTCACCGCTGGCGACTGTACCGGGGTTTAGAGGCGGTTGGTCTCTAACCGCAGACTCCCGACTTTCCCGGCTTCTGTCGGCTGTGTCGCTCGCCTCTTCCCCCTGTCCGTTTTTTCCATGGCGTCTGTGGAAAAAATCCCCATAGACCCACAGTAAACGGACCTGGAAAACATGAAAAAAGTTTCTACTTACCTTGTAGTTGAAAAACTACAAATCCACTGGAGGAGCTCTGCTCCTCACGTCCGTTTGCGTCAAGGCGTCTGACGTAATGACGCGCAGGCGCACTGGCGGGGTTCTTCACGTAGTCACTCACGTGACTCCGAAGTAAAATTAATTCCTGATGAGTGTGAGGTGTTGTAATTTGGAAGTCTTAATGTGGGCTGGACAAATAAAATAAAAATGTAGTATTGAAGATCAAAATGGCCCATGAAGAAGTCAACAGTCCTCTGATGATGGCAGCATATGTAGACAGTGCAAAAGATGGCGAACAGGATGCTTGACTTCATTACCCTGGACATTGAATATGATATGTAGGGAGATCTTGGTACAATTTTATAAAACACTGATGGACCATAGCTGGAATTGTATGCGCAGTTCTATTCAATGCATTTTCAGAAGCATGTGACGCATTGCAGATGGTGCTGGAAATATTCACTAGGATGTTGCATGGGATCGAATGTTTTGCTTTATGAGGTGACAGTGGGTAAGCTGGGTTTGTTTTCTTTCAGAAGATAGACACAAAAAGCTGGAGTAACGCAGCGGGTCAGACAGCATCTCTGAAGAAAAGGAACAGGTGATGTTTCGGGTCGAGACACTTCGTCAGACCTTCAACCAGAATAGGCTAAGAGGAACCTGATTGTGTTATACAAAACCTATGAGGTAGGTTAGCTAGGAATACATTCTGGCCCATGCCACATGGCAGAAGTCTCTAACACCAGAGGGGGTATGTTTATCGTGAGATGAGCAAGGTTTAGAGGGGATCCAAGGAAAAATATTTTTTGTCAAAGTGTGGTTACAATCTAGAACAGACTGCCTGAGAAGTGGTGGAGACTGATGTTCGCAGAACGATGAAGCAGCATTTAAAAAAACACCCTGAACCCACTGCGCTTTATCATTCTAACCAGCCGATGCTATTTACAACAGGAGATGTACAACATCAACATCTAAAATTCCATTCTGGAAATAGATCAAAGTAACTTTGTATCAATTGTGAATGCATCTAGATGCTCCTAAATGATCGTAAATATCTGATGCCATATAAATTTGAACTATTTTTAAATAGAGATTTGACATAAGTGTTTAATGATGACCTACTAAAGAATTGCATTTGTTCCCCAAGAGAATTAGTAATATATTCTAAAAACAGATCAAAACTAAAATCTTTGTGAATCAGAAAGTAATTAAGTACATAGACTAGTTTAGATTAGTTTAGTTTAGTTTAAAGAAACGGAAACAGGCACGTCGGCCGACCGAGTCCGCACCGACCAGCGATCCCCACACACTAACACTATCCTACACACACTAGGGACAATTTACACTTATACCAAGCCAATTAACCCACAAACCTAAACGTTTTTGGAGTGTGGGAGGAAACCGAAGATCTCGGAGAAAACGCACGCAGGCACGGGCAGAACGTACAAACGCTGTACAGCCATACCCCGTAGTCGGGATCGAACCCGGGTCTCCGGTGCTGCAAGCGCTGCGCCACTGTGTCACCCTTGAAAGTTTATAGTCATTGAAAGTTCACTACAGCAGTAAAAAAATGTTCTATGTTTCTGAATCCTGATGACATAATTAGCTGTCAATTTCTTACATTCAAAAATCATGCATAGAAATCTAAAAATAAAGACATGGATTCAAATGCTTTCTGTGACAGAGAATTCCACAGGTCCATCATTCTCTGCGTGAAGACATTTCTCATCAACTCCACATGGACAATCAATTATCCCTGGAGTCTCAGCTCTGGTCCTACTTTCAACTTTTCTGCATTTGATCTGTTTTGGGTAGAATTCTGTAGGTTTCTACTAGTTTCCTTACATTCCCCCGTGGTTAGAAAAATAAAAGCCTAAAGGACTCAAACTCTCTTCATATGCCCTTTGCTGCCAAATACACCTTTCATCACATGAGAATAAAGGCTTAGTACTCAGGAGAAAAGGAATGGCTGACAACCCTTCTTCAGACTGAGAGTCAGGGGAAAGGTGTAACTGTCAGTTGAGCCGTCATGCCAAAGAAGATTTGCTCCAAACCAAATGTATCTAATTGCACAAACTAAATGGTTATTTAGAACATTATTCATATTTGTTATTTTGCTCATATTCTCTTAAATATATCCTAGGTAGGAAAAGAGATGAGATCATGCGGAATTCGTGTCGAGAGTAGGGAAAGTGATTAGAAAACAAGATCTCAAGGGTGGTAATCTCTGGATTAGTCCCAGAGCCAAGTGCACGTGAAGGCAGGAAAAGATGACCAGGCCAGATGAATGTGTGGCCGAGGAACTGATTCGGGTGCGGGTCAGGAATTCAGGTTTTTCAAACAATGGGATCTCTTCTGGTGCAGAGGTGACCTGTACAGGAGGGATGAGTTGCACCTGAACTAGGTGAGTTCCAATATCTTGGAAGAGAGATTTGCAAGTGCTACTCAAGGGACTTTCAACTAGATTGGCAGGCAAGACGGCTGGCGAGTGGGAAGCTTTCAAAATGAGATGGCAAGAGTACAGGTGCAGCATGTTGCTATTCAGGTGAAGGATAAGCCTGGCATTTTAGGGAACTCCGCCTTAACCGACCTGATCTCCCGATTGCTCAGCACTAACTTCCCCTCCCATTCCCAATCTGACTTTAGACTACTTCCATAGGAAGTGTAGTACATTGAAGGAAGCAATTAGGCAGGCAAAAAGAGGACATGAAATGGAGCTGGCAAGCAAGATAAAGGAAAGACGAAAATCTGAAACCAAGGGAACATTTTCCTGCTCCTTGAAACAAGATGGCATAGAAGACTAGAAGACCACTCTGCTGTTTCACATAATCTCTGCATTCATGTAGAACTGCTAACAGCCGACATGTGAAAATGCCCTTGAGGGATGTAATTTGCTCGCAAGTGGCATTTATCTCCTTAAGTGACTCCTGAATTACAACTTACTATGGAGCAGCTGGTAGAGTTGATGCCTCACAGCGACAGAGACTCGTATTCAATCCTGACAATGGGTGCTGTCTGTGTGGTGTTTGCACGTTCTCTATGTGATTCTGTGGATTTCCACTGGGTGCTCCGGCTTCCTCAAACATCTCAAAGAAATGCGGCCTTGTAGCTTACAATGTAAATTGCCCCTTGTGTGAAGGGAGTGGATGATCAAGTAGATAGCATAGAACTAGTGTGAACAAGTGATCGATGATCGGGATGGACTTGGTGGCTTGATGGGATCTGGGAGTGCAAGTACATAGTTCCTTGAAGGTGGTGTCATGGGTAGATGGGTTGGTCAAAAAGGCTTTTGGCACATTGGCCTTCATCTGTCAGAGTATTGAGTAAAGAAGTTGGGAGGTCATGTTGCAGTTATTTAAGATGTTGGTGAGGCCACATTTGGAGTAGTGTGTTCAGTTCTGGGCACAATGTTACAGAAAATATGTCAAGTTGGAAAGGGTACAGACTTACAACGATGTTGCCAGGGCTATTGGGAGAGGTTGAATCAGTTGGGAGCGCAGGAGGATGCGGGGTGCATACATACATCATCACATCACTGAAAGAACTCTATCACCAACCATCGCAAAGTAACAGCCCTTCCCAGTTAATTTTGTACATTTACAGGGACTGAAAACTTGAAAGATCTTTCGAAGGCAGAAGGCAAAACAGCAGAATCTTTTTAGAAATGTCAGAGAGTCCCTGGCAATCAGTGACAGCTTGTGCTGAGATGTCCAAGTTTGCATTGTTGCACTTATCTATTGTGCTCATCCTCTGTGCTCTGTTCTTTGAAAAAGGTCCTGGTTGGCACTGAGCTCCATGGATAGAATATAACAGAGGCACGGGGGCGCAGCGGTAGAGCTACTGCCTTTACAGCAAAGAAACCTGGGTTTGATCCTGACTACGGGTGTGGTCTGTACGGAGTTTGTACGTTCTCTCTGTGACCTAAGGATTTTTTGTTTTCCTCCCATACTCCAAAGACCTTCAGGTTTGTGGGTTAATTGGCTTGGTATAAATGTAAATTGTCCCTAGTGTGTGTAGGGTAGTGTTAATGTGCGGGGATCGCTGGTCGGTGAAGACTAGGTGGGCTGAAGGGCCTGTTGCTGCGCTGTATCTCTAACTAAACTAAACTAAATTAAACTAAACTAAACTAAAGGTTGTCCTCAGTCCCATTAGGGCCCTGGAGTTAGGAGGAGGATGATGGACATCTGAAGTGTTGTGTTCCTGTCATGTCTCTCCTGGGTGAATGCCGACTCAACCCTCCTTGGCTGCAAGGCACAGATTAAAGTGGTGCTGCTTTACAGTGACG
This sequence comes from Malacoraja senta, assembly GCA_038087875.1. NCBI lineage: Eukaryota > Metazoa > Chordata > Chondrichthyes > Rajiformes > Rajidae > Malacoraja > Malacoraja senta. Next base: position 95,289,931 of record CM075977.1, read on the forward strand.
AGCATGGACTGGAAGGGATGTTCCCACTCCCACGATGTGTTTCCTTCAGTGCAAAGAGCAGCCTGTGTATCTGGAATGTATACTTGGCGGAGCTGCTTTTTCATTCTAAATTTTGCTTCCTTCTTTCAGAATGGTTGTCAAACATTGCAGGAGGGCCTTGATCGTTTGGCAAGGCAGGCTGAGGAATGATTGATGGAATTTGAGAAAGGTTGATAGATACAGAGAAATATGAGGTGTTGGATTTTGGGAAGTCTAACATGGGCAGTACCTAAACAGTGAATGGTGGGGCTCTGCAGAGTGTTGAAGAACCCAGGGATCTAGGAGTGCAGGTACATAGTTCCTTAAAAGTGGCGTCACAGGTAGATAGGGTGGTCAGAAAGGCTTTCGGCACATTGACCTTCATCAGTCACAGTGTTGAGTATAGAAGTTGGGAGGTCATGTTGCAGTAGTATAAGGCGTTGGTGAGGCCACATTTAGACTATTGTGTTCAGTTTTGGTCAGTATATTATAGGAAAGATGTTGTCAAGCTGGAACGGGATTTGGAGCGCAGGAGGATGACAAGCGATCTTTTCGAGGTGTACAAAATCATGAGAAGAATAAATGCACAGCGTCATTTGCCTGGAGTAGGGGAATCAAGAACCAGAGGACAAAGGTTTAAGGTGAGGGTGGGAAGATTTAATGGGAACCTGAGGGGTAACTTTTTTGCACAAAGGGTGGTGGGTGTATGGAACGTGCTGCCAGAGGAGGTAGTTGAGGCTGGTCCTATCGTGACATTTAAGAAACATTTTGATAGGTACATGAATTGGATAGGTTTAGAGGGCTGTGGGCCAAATGCAGGCAGGTGGGATGAGTGTAGATCGGGCACGTTGGTCAGGGTATACAAGGTGGGCCAAAGTGCCTGTTTCCACACTGTATGACACTATGACTCTATGAAATGGACAGAGATCCAGTGACTTACAAGGACCTACAATACTGGTAGCAAAGGCTTGTCGAGGTTTTGAAACATATTCCGTCCACAACACTTCTGCTAGGTCCTGTTGAGAATCCAACAAAAAGATCACCAATTTCAAACTTCTAAACTTCAAAATTCCTGTGGTATTCACCTCCATTCTACCCTCCCCCCACATACCTAACAATAACGACAAATAATGGATTTCTTCAGGTATTTGCCAAAAAGTGTCGCTGGTAATCAATCCAATCCATCTAATGACATATGATGTTAGAACATATGTTGGGCAGCACGGTGGTGCAATGGTAGAGTTGCTGCCTTACAGCGCCAGGGACCCAGGTTTGATCCTGACTGAGGGTGCTTGTCTGTACGGAGTTTGTACATTTTCCCCGTGACCTACCTGGGCTTCCTCCAAGATCTTTAGTTTCCTCCCGCACTCCAAGGACGTACAGGTTTCTAGGTTAATTGTCCTGGTATAAATGTAAATTGTCCCTAGTGTACGCAGGATAGTGTTAATGTGCGGGGATCGCTCGTCGACACGGACCCGGTGGGCCGAAGGGCTTGTTTCCACACTGCATCTCTAAACTAATCTAAACAGCATGACTAGTTTGGTTTAGTTTAGAGATGATAGTATGGAAACAGGCCCTTCAGCCCAACGTGTTCATGTTGACGACTGATCACCCATTCACATTAGTTCTATATTATCCCACTTTCTCATCGACTCCCCACAAACTAGGAGCAATTTTACAGAGGCCAATTAACCTACAAACCCACACGTCTTTGGGATGTTGGAGGAAACCAGAGAAAACCCACATGATCGCAGGGAGAGTGTGCAAACACTGCACAGACATCGTCCGAAGTCAGGATTGAACTCTGGCTATGAGGCAGCACCTCCAGTAGTTGTGCCTCTGCGCCGCAGTATTAAATAAATTAAATAAAAATGAGAATTAAAATAAAAAGCTAAATCTTAAATTAAAATTCGAATACACTCCAAAAAAATTGACCAATTTAGGAAGAAGCCTAAACATTCAGCCCTGCGTTAACAATTCATCATTGTTTAAATGAGAAAAACAATGCCTGTGTCAACATACAAACGGAGAGAGTTCTTAATTTAATTGTGAATGCATCTGCAACTCATACCACCTACAGTACCTTCAATGAATGACTCATAGATACAAAGAGAACAAAATGAAGCCTGCCTTATAAAATTTCTGCAATATTATTGCTGCAATTACTTAGCACGTAAGGTGGCAGTAACAGATGGCCAGGGTAATTTTGGAGCTATATTAAAGGGCTGGTGACCTCCTGCAATTGTCAATGTTTAGGTAAAATATAAACAAATGGACAGATTCAGTCTCGGATGAAATGTTCCTGGATAACATTTACCCCTCTCAACTACCTACACCATTTATATGGTCATGGTCTTTCTGCCGCTTTCCCATACATTGTAAGAAGGATTGAGCATTAAAATCCTCAATTGTAAACTGCTTTGGGATATCCTGAGATTATGCAAGTACTTTCTATCCTTTGCAGCAAAGCCATTTCTATTTAGAGTATTAAGAAACAAGAGCAAGTAGGTGCATGGTGGCGCAGTGGTAGAGTTGCTGCCTACAGCGCTTACAGTGCCTGAGACCCTGGTTCCATCCCGACTATGTGTGTATGGAGTTTGTACGTTCTCGCCGTGACCGCGTGGGTTTTCTCCAAGATCTTCGGTCTCCTCCCGCACTCCAAAGATGTACAGGTTTGTAGGTTAATTGGCTTGGTATAAATTAAAAATTGTCCCTAGTGTGTGCTAATGTGCGGGGATCACTGGTCGGTCCGGACTCGGTGGGCCGAAGGGCCTGTTTCCGCACTGTATCTCTAAACTAAACTAAAAACTAAGCAAAAAGAAGATAAACACAAAATGCTGGAGTAACTCAGCAGGACAGGCAGCATCTCTGGAGAGCAGGAATGGGTGACGTTTTGGGTCGAGACCCTTCTTCAGACTGAGGCAGGGGAGAGGGAGATACAGAGATATGGAAGTGTGAGGTGTGAAAACGAGACAAAGAGAAAACGAATCAAGGAAAATGTAGAGTAGATCATTGTTAGCTAGGAGAAGGTAACAACAAAGCAAACAGAGTTAAAATGTGCAAGAGGACAGTCATGCTGGTCGGAGAACTGGGAAGGTGGGAGAGATGGAGAGAGAGAGAGGGAAAGCAAGGGTTACTTGAAGTTAGAGAAGTCAATATTCATACTGCTGGGGTGTAAGCTGCCCAAGCGAAATATGAGGTGTTGTTCCTCCAATTTGCACAAGGTCTCACTGACAATAGAGGAGGCCCAGGACAGAAAGGTCAGCATTGGCATGGTATGCTTGTTATGAATGAATGAATGAATGAATGAATGAATGAATGAATGAATGAGTGAATGGATGAATTCATAAGTGAATGAATGGATGAATTCATAAGTTTATGAATAAATGAATGAATGAATAAGTTTATTGGCCAAGTATGTTCACATACAAGGAATTTGCCTTGGTGCTCCGCTCGCAAGTGACAACATGACAACATGACATATTTGTATGCTTTGCATATCTTGAAGAATCCGTCCTCAAAGATAGAGAACAACTCCAATAATCCACTAACCATTCAGAAATGTCTAAAAGGTTTAGAGGGATATTCATGGGCAGGTGGGACTAGATGGGGCAGCTTGATCGACATGAGAAAATTGGGATTGGCCTGTTTCCTTGCTGCATAACTCCATGACTACATACCGATAGTTTGATATCTCCAGTTTCTGTGCCCTCTTTCCACTCATCAGGCCCCCAGTTCCTGAGCTCAATATTCTCGTTCTGGGGCCCCGCATCATGTACACCCCAAACACAAACGGAGCTCCACATCCTCACAATCCCCAGCCGGGCATCATGGCCCTGTTTTCCATGATCCACAAACACGCTCACGTGAAATGTGTAGGAGGGAACTACAGATGCTGGTTTACACCGAAGATAGACACAAAATGCTGGAGCAACTCAGCGAGTCTCGACCCAAAACGTCACCCATCCCTTCCATCCAGAGATGCTGCCTGTCCCGCTGAGTTACTCCAGCATTTTGTGTCTACACTCACGTGAAACTTACTTTAGAAGCCAGGAGGCCAGTAACACATAGAAGGGGTTCTGCGGAAGTCACACAGGTAAGGACAAATTCTATCACATCTCTTTTTCGACCTGGAAAAACATTTACTAGCAATGTTGGAACTCATGACAGTGGGAGGTAGATATGCAATATACCACACAATATGTTTATTGTTCAATATACTGTGTGGCTCAAATATTATAGATGCATTTAGTCATATAACATAGTCCCTTGTGCTTGATGACATCTCCAGAAATCTATAAATGCCTTGGATGTCTGAAGTTCCAGACCGCTCTCCGGCACGAAACATCGGGAAAGGCCTGATCATTTTATCATGAGGTTTCACCTGCTGTACTATCTGTTTAGAAATCAAATTATGTATGAGCAAGGCCAGCGCATGAGAATGTCTGATGAAGGGTCTTGACCCGAAACGTCACCCATTCCTTCTCTCCAGAGATGCTGCCTGTCCCGCTGAGTCCCTGCAGCATTTTGTGTCTATCTTTGGTGTAAACCAGCATCTACAGTTCCCTCCTACGTATGAGAATGCTGTTTTAAAAACTCAGTCACAGTCCTTTGGATCAATGAGTGCTGTGTGTTCTAGCAACTCTCCCGCTCTCTTCACATCCTTTTTACTAGTTCAATTGTTGTATTTCTATTGCTTTGTAGTAAAATTCATTTCTAAATTTCCACAATGTTAGTAGATAATTGATGATTCCCAGGCACACCAATTTGTTCCTTGCAATATGTAGTGTACTGCAGACTCAGAAAAGCAGGCTGTGCAATAATGAGTAACTTGTTCGACACAGGGAAGGCCAAGCCACACAAAATCTGCCTGCAGGGAAAGAGAAACAATTTGAAAGAACAAATTCAATTGAGTCGATACTGCCATTTCCATGATATAAACATAACTTTGCAGCCCATTGCTAATACTAGAATGCATTAGATGCAACATTTTAAATCTTTAATATCACCAGTTATCAAACGGTTAAAAAATTGAGATGTTAACTGTTTTGCTCTTGATCTTTAATGCCCGTTACTCATAACGTGGAACTCAGCGTGGAAACAGGCCCTTTGGCCCAACTTGCCCACACCGACCAACATGTCCCAGCTACACTAGTCCCACCTGCCCATGTTTTGTCCAGATCCCTCCAAACCTGTCCTATCCATGTACCTGTTTAAGAAAGAACTGCAGATGCTGGAACAATCGAAGGTAGACAAAATATGCTGGAGAAACTCAGCGGGTGAGGCAGCATCTATGGAGAGAAGGAACAGGCGACATTTCGGGTAGAGACCCGAAACGTCGCCTGTTCCTTCTCTCCATAGGTGCTGCCTCACCCGCTGAGTTTCTCGAGCATTTTTTGACTACCTATCCATGTACCCATCTAACTGTTTCTTAAACGTTGGGATAGTCCCTGCCTCAACTACCTCCTCTGGCAGCTTGTTCCATACACCCACCACCCTTTGTGTGAAATAGTTACCCCTCAGATTCCTATTAAATCTTTTCCCCTTCACCTTAAACACTGTCCTCTGGTCCTCGATTCACCTACTCTGATCAAGAGACTCTGTGCATCTACCCAATCTATTCCTCTCATGATTTACTACACCTCCATAAGATCAGGCCTCATCCTCCTGCGCTCCAAGGAATAGAGTCCCAGCCTACTCAACCTCTGCTCATAGCTCAGACCCTCTGAGCCTCTAACCCTTTGATGTTGCCCTATTCTAAATCCATCTTCATCATCATCATCGTTGAAAACATCAACGGGCACTGTGCCTTACAATGTTATGTACGACAGTGATCGCAACTTCTAATGAAGTGTGGATGGCCGTTGGCTCCTTAGGAGCTCATCCGCCCTTTGACAGGTCATGTTTTTGGTCCTGCTGGGGATCCACAGCCCCCTCCTCACCTGGCAAACCAGGTGGGGGAGACGGTTTAGTCGCCGACTATCCGACCATGGAGCAGGTAGCACGGGATTACATGGTACCCGTGGCGGGGGGAACTCCTCCCGACCTGACTCCACAGTGTTCACAAATCCATAATGTTCAAAATATCTCCTGCTGTTTTTGTGAGGTACTGTGATGGGTTACTTTACAAGCCAATGCAAGAGGACCATTACAGTGAAAGTGAACTCAAGCCAGGTCAATTGTTTTGAGAGTGGATAGGCAGTTTAATCCACAAAACATTTCAGCATTTTGCAAACCCAATGCCAAATCATTAAGTTTCGGCTTTAGCGCACATGCATCAGAGTGCAATTAGGAAAGCACAAAGGGACAATTTGATGTCCTCACGCAAGAACAGTAATTATAAATATTAATACTTCTGAATCCAAAGGTTTCTCTACATTTCAAACCAAAGCATCAAGGTAGAAACAAGGAATTGCAGATGTCGGTGAATACACCAAAAGACAAAAAGTGCTGGAGTAACTGAGCAGGTCAGGCCACATCTCTGAAGAACATGCATAGGTGACATTTCGGGTCGAGATCTTTCGTCTGAAGAAGGGTCTTGACCGAAAACTTCACCTGTCCATGTTCTCCAGAGACGTTGCCTCACCTCCTCAGTTACTTCAACATATATTGCCGTTCTACAGCTGTTTTCTAGAACGACTTTGTGAAAGACATCTGTTTACTTGTAAGGACCTAGTGAACACTTCTTCAGTGTTGATATTTTGGATTGTTATTTAGTCAGTCCTAAGAAGTTCTCCAAGGCCACAGCACAATGGATGTTGCTCCTGCAGCATCCTATCACGATGCAACACAACTTTGTTTGGCAACTGCTCTGCTCAAGACTGCAATAAATTGCGGAGAGGTTTGGACGGAGTCCAGTCCATCACACAAATCAGTCTTATCCACCCATCATACAGCGACCTCCATCAACACCATCTACTCTTCATGCCTCGGGAAAGCAGCCAACATAAACAGGTAGCAATTACAACCAAGTTATTTCCTTTGCTATCCTTTCTCATCGGGAAATACAAAAGAACATACAAAAGCTGGAAAGCACATACCACCAGATTCAGGAACAGCTTATTCCCCACAGTTATCAAACTATTGAAGGACCTCTCATGCGCTAAGGATGCAGTATTGAGCTGCCAATCTACCTTGTTATGGTGTTTGCACTTTTTAAATCTGCTCTTTCTCTGTGGATGCAGCACGGTATTCTGCACTCTGTTTACTTTCTTTCTTTGCCCTCCCTTTTGTATGGTTTGATTGTACTCATACAAACCAATTTTTTGCACTGTATCTCAGCACACATGACAATACTGCACCAAATACCAATATAGAGCGGGCTCTTGAGAACCACATTCATGGATGTCCTTCCCAATTCTTCAGGACTGACGGAGTAGGCTACATCCTACACATATCAACTGCATGAAGCAGCTTCTTGAACATGCTAAAACATTTGTGGCTCAGGACACTGATGATATCACGGCAAGTATTTGCTGACCTTTGCAACTGCTCTGCTTGACCACGTGGACATTGTTTACAGGTGACTCCAGAAGAAACCAAGATATTCCGTTTCTACATCTCAGATTCAATCTGGGGTTCTGACAGAGATATATGAAGGCTCTTGCAATCGAGCACTCAGAAGACAGCAAGTACACAGCGTCAGAGGTCTAGGTTCGATCCTGACCACGAGTGCTGCCTGCGTGGAATTTACACATTCGCCCTGTGACCTTATGGGTTTCATCTGGGCGTTCCAGTTTCCTCCCACATCCCAAAGGCATGCATGTTTATAGATTAATTGGCCTCTGTAAATTGTCCCGAGTGTGCAGGGAGTGAATGCAAAAGCGAGATAATCCTCGAGGATGAACGGGTAGTCGGTGTGAACTTGTTGGACTGATGACCCTGTTTCCATCCTCAATCTTCGAACAAACAATCAAACATCCTTGTAACTCTTCTCCACATTCTTTCCAGCTCACTAGCATCTTTCCCATTGCAGAGTGACCACAGCTGAGCACAACAATCCAAGTGTGGCCTCACAAACATATTACACAACTGTAACATAACATCACAACTCCTGTACTCAATTCCCTGAATGATGAAGGCCAGGGTACTAAATTAGGTCAGGTCGGGGGGAGTTCCCACCGCCACGGGTACCATGTAATCCCGTGCTACCTGCTCCATGGTCGGATAGTCGGCGCCTAAACCGTCTCCCCCACCTGGTTTGCCAGGTGAGGAGGGGGCTGTGGACCCGCAGCAGGACCAAATATAAGACCTGTCAAAGGGCGGATGAGCTACCAGCGAGCCAATGGCCATCCACACTTCAGTAGAAGTTACGATCACTGTCGTATGTAGCATTGTAAGGCACCATGCCCGTTGATGTTTTCAACGATGATGATGATGATGATACTAAAATACTTCTTCACCACCCTATCCAACCTGTGACACCATTTTCAAGGAACTATGTGCATGTAATCCTAGATCTCCCTGCTCCACGACACTCTTCTGGGCCATACTGCTCACTATTCAATTAATGAATTGAACTCCTGGTCCTGCCCTAGTTTGACTTCCCAAAATGCAGCACCTTATACTTATCTGAATAAAGCTTAATTCTATTTCTCAGTCCACTTGCCCAGCTGATTAAGATCCCTCTGTAATTATGGGTAACTATCCTCGCTGTCAAAGATACCACCCATTATAGTAGGTAGACAAAAATGCTGGAGAAACTCAGCGGGTGAGGCAGCATCTAAGGAATGGGTGACGTTTCGGGTCGAGACCCTTCTTCAGACTGATGAGGGGATGGGGGGGTGGGAAGAAGAAAGGAAGAGGCGGAGACGGTGGGCTGTGGGAGAGCTGGGAAGGGGAAGGGAAAGTGAGAGAAAGCAAGGACTACCTGAAATTATAGAAGTCAATGTTCATACCGCTGGAGTGTAAACTACCCAAGCGTAATATGAGGTGCTGCTCCTCCAATTTACGGTGGGACTCACTCTGGCCATGGAGTGAAAGGTCGGATTCGGAATGGGAGGGGGAGTTGAAGTGCTGAGCCACCGGGAGATCAGGTTGGTTAATGCGAACCGAGTGGAGGTGTTGGGCGAAGCGATCGCCAAGCCTACGCTTGGTCTCACCGATGTAGAGCAGCTGGCACCTAGAGCAGCGGATGCAATAGATGAGGTTGGAGGAGGTGCAGGTGAACCTCTGCTGCACATGGAAAGACTGCTTAGGTCTTATAGATAACAACCTATTATAGTGTTATCTGCAAATTTACTAGCCAAACCATCAAGCACACATCTAGTCACAGGTCTTCAGTCCAAAAAAAAAACAGCCTTCCACTGCCACACCACAGATGGAATACGGGAAGGAGATTCCGAACCTCGTAACCTGGTGCCAACCTTTCCCTCAATGTCAGCAAGACAAAGGAGATTGTGTTTGACTCCAGGAAGTGAAGCGATTCACATACCCCAGTATACATTGATGGTGCCAAAGTAGAGATGGTTGAAAGCTTTGAGTTCTTAGCAGTAAATACCACCAGCAATTTATCCTGGATAGTTATATCAAAGCAATGGCCAAGAAAGCAGACCATCGCCTCTACTTCCTTAGAAGGCTTAGGGAGAACGGCATGTCAACAACTACTCTCACCAACTTCTACAGATGCGCTGTGGAAAGCATCTTATTGGGATGCATCACAGCTTGGTTTGGGAACAGCTCCGTCCAAAACCCCAAGAAATTGCAGAGAATTGTGGACGTAGCCCAGACCATCACACAAACCAACCTCCCTTCTATCGACTCCATCTACACTTCATGCTGCCTCCAGCATAATCAAGGACCAGACTCACCCGAGCCACTCCCTCTTCTCCCCCCAGGCAAGAGGCATAGAAGTGTGAAAAGGCACACCTCCAGTTTCAGGGACAGTTTCTTTCCAACTGTTATCAGGCAACTGAACCATCCTATCATCAACTAGAGAGCGGTCCTGACCTACTATCTACCTCATTGGAGACTCTCTGACTACCTTTTATCGGACTGTACTGGACTTTATCTGGCACTAAATATTAGTTCCTTTATCCTGTATCTGTACACTGTGGACCGCTTGATTGAAATCACGTACAGTCTTTTTGCTAACTGGAATGGCATGCAACAAAGTGTTTTACTGTGCCTCGGTACACACAACAATAATAAACAAAACCAAATCTAAAGTAAACTAAACACTGTTTCCTACCATAAAGCTAATTCTGTGTCCAGACAGCAAGCATGGATCCCATGTAACTTTCCAACCACAGCTGTTACTGTTTTACTGGTCTGTAGTTTACACTTTTCTATTTTCAGCTTTTCTGAAATAGAGGCACAAGATTAGCGTCGCCTATCCATGTCCTCCAGAAATGCAGCCTGACATGCTGAGTTACTTCAGCACTTTCTGTGTCCTTCTTTTCCTTTCTCCTCATCCAGGGTTCCTGACTCATAACTGTTTTGGCCTTCACTCTTACAGGAACATGAATATCTTGAAATCTCTCTACCACGCTTTTAAAATCGCCTCACTTTCTAGATGTTCCTTTGCCGCAAAGAATTTACTCCAATCAACTTTAGCAAGTTCCTGTCTAATATCATCAAAATTGGCCCTAGCCCAATTTAGAACTTCAACTTGTGGACCCGCCCTGTCCTTGTACATAACTATTTTAAAGGTAATAAAACTGTAGTGTAAAAAGGCTAACCCAGTGACACTTCCTTTACAGGGAGAGGTTGTTTACATTTGGATTGTTTTCTCTGGATCGTCAGAGTTTGGGGAGAGACTTGATAGAAGTATATACAATTATGAGAGGCATAGATAAGGTGGACAGTCAGAACCTGGGTGGAAGTGTCCAACATTAGAGGGCATAGCTGTAAAGTGATAAGGGGAAAGTGTAATGGGGATTAGTTTAGTTTAGAGATACAGAGTAGGAATCAAGCCCTTCGGCCCACCGAGTCCGCGCCGAAACGATCACCCCACACATTAACACCGTCCTGCACACTAGGGACAATTTACAGTTTTTATCAAAACCAATTAATGTACAAACCTGCATATCTTTGGAGGGTGGGAGCGAAAACCCACACGGTCACAGGGAGAACGTACAGACAAACACCCATCGTCAGGATCGAGCCCAGGTCTCTAACACTGGAAGGCAGCAACGCTACCACTGTGCTTCTGTGCCGCACAGTTTTTTTACACAGAGGGTGGTGGGGACCTGGTACGCATTGCCAGGATGGTGCGGGAGGCATATATGATAGTGACGTTTAAGAGACTTTTCGATAGACACATTGAAGTGCAGGGAGTAGAGGGATATGGATCATATACGGGCAAATGAAATTGGTTAAACTTGGCATGATGTTCAGTACGAACACTGTGGGCCGAAGGGTCCATTCCTGTGCTGTACTAATGTAATGTTCTATGTACTCTAATATGCTCTATTTTTTGAATAGTTCTTTTACTGATGACTCACCTAAAGTGTTTGGGCCCGAAGGAAACTGTTGCCACCACTTAAATTTCAATTTCAATCCCTTGATATAGAATCTGAGCATTTTATTAGTTCTACCTATGTCTCTTCAAAAGAACAGGCAGCATCATCATAACGGAACACTGACACAGTTCTAAAAGTAAACATTTTTCATCACTGCAGATAAGAGCAAGGAACTGCATAGTAACAATCTGGAATAACGCATACGTTAACAATTGTTCTGACATTTCCTGAGAGTTGGTCACAGATAGAGGAAAAACATAGATCACATTAAGGGAATATTAACATAAAATGAATATTTCAGAAAGGTGACCTGAAGAATTAACAACTTGCGGGTCTGAATAAAATTAACAGTTCAGCTTATTATCGTTAAAGTGTAAGCCTAAAATCTTACTATCAGGTAATAGATGCATAATCTAGATGACACTCACTTCTAACATATATAAATCACATCAGTGACTGTGAATCTGTAGATGGTGGCGCTATGATAAGCTGCACTTTATTATCTTTTGCAGGTAGTTTCTCAATATTACGCAGACAAATAAAGAACATCTTTTTACACGGCATGAATTTTTCTTCAATCATTTCTCACTTTTTCTTTATGAGACAATTACATTTGGATTTTTAAGAAAATGGACAAGCAATGCCTAACCACAATCTGCACACTATTTCACAAAATATTTAATGTTCTTTCAACATCTTGGTGTATTGGTGTCCAGAAAGAAATTGCTAGCTTAATATCAGATTCTTCCAGACTTGAGAAAGGCTTCACAGAGTGAAAGTTACAAAATCTCTGGCACTGTTTCATTCAAATCTCAAGTTGTTTTCCAGGGTTCAGAAATGATTATCAACGATATTCTTAATCTGTAAAAGCATCTCTGCATAGCAGGATCCTATGTTATTTAAATTACAGTAAAATTGGACCATGTATGATGTTCAAGATAGGTTACGATGAACATATCCTGGTTGTCTTGGTAACGTTACTCTTAAAACACATTATTCAAAAACAACCTAAGTATAAATTCTGTGGCTAAGTTTTTGTTTTTTCTAAACTATGGCGTTATAATATCTGTATACTTAATTGATAAAGTAACCTATTATATATAATATGCAACATCTATTGCTACCGGTCACAATCTTATATCATGCATTCTGAACTAAGATAAGCAAGCTTGAAGTACAATGCAGGCTTTTTTTTTCAATCAGAGATTCTCATAAACATTTATTTTCAACAATTTCCCACCAATATAAGATTGATGACATTTATATTTAACCGTTGAGATCATGTTTTGTTCTCAATGGATACAGGGCTTATGCAATGCATAATTAACGTATTGTGTTTCAGCTTTCAGTATGTAATAACACTGATTAGCTAGATCAGCCTTTCAAGATGATAAGGTTCCAGATTAAGAGATAATGAAGCACAGTAAATAAAATAAAGGGTTTTTTCTGTTCAACAGTTTTCTTTAAGAAATTTGTGTTTACTATGCATTTGCAGGGTCAACATTGAAAGGTGATAACACTAGATCTTGAAATTGGATTACCATAATTCACAGACCATTTATGAACTACCACAAAATGCACATATAATATGTGCATCATTTTGATTTTAAATGACTGAACCTTAATTTGCAACATTACAAAATCAATTTACATAAAAAGCCACAAGCAGGTTGAAAATTTGTCTTTCTTACCTCAACAAAATTACAAAGGCCAAGTTCTTCTCACATGTTATGTATCTGCCTTTCTAGAAGACATGTTTTTCTCCCCTTCTCCCCTGCTGCTCTAAAGAATGAGCTCACCACCCACACGCAGAGCTGTTAAGTCTCCTGTAGCTATGCGATAACCATCCTCTTGCTCACAGTTTTGGTCATGATGCTACAGTGCCAGATTATGAGTGTAAAGCCATTGGTTGCTGGATCTTTTACGAAATGTTTCACCTACAGCAAGCTGTGCTGTTCATTCACAAGGATTCAGCAAAAGGTATGCTTATCCATCTTAAAGCTGTGAACTGATAATATGATAATATGATTTTTTTTAAACACATACTGGCTAACTATAAACCTAGTACAAAAATAACCCTGAAATGATCAAAAAAGCTTGCTCTTCAAATATAAAGCCTTGTTAAAAACCTGGCACCCATGGCAACACAAAATATTGTTTGTTGTCGACCAAAGGATTAATATCCAGTTTATAGCTGTATATCTAGAAAGGTAATGACAAAAAATGGCTGAGGAATTTATTTTACACCTATTAATATTCTCATATAAAAGCACAAAACAAATAGCAAGCTCCACTGCAGCAATCTGGAACAAGGCAAGTACACAGCAGCGGGGGATAAAACACCTTCTAAATTGTGTTCATAACACACTACTCTTCATCCCCTTTGATCTGTCATTCTCACACCTTACCCTTCCATATCTCTCGTTTCCCTCTCCCCTGACTCTCAGTCTGAAGAAGGGTCTCGATCCGAAACATCACCCATTCCTTCTCTCCAGAGATGCTGCTGCTGAGTTACTCCAGCATTTTGTGTCTACCTTTGCTCTGAACTATTCCTGTCCACTTATCCATCCAGTTGTATTTTAAAAGTAACTGTAACTGTATTCGCTTCATGGCTTCATCTGCCAGCTCATTCCAGATACGGATTATCTTCCGAGTGAAAAGTTGCCCTGAGGTCCCTCTTAAATCTCTCCCCTCTCACCTTAAGCCTGTGCCCTCTAGCTTTGGACTCATCTTCCCTGGGACCGTTCAGTTTATCCATGCCCCTCATGATATTTTAAATCTCAAAATGCTCACCACTCAGCCTCCTACGCTCCAAAAGAAAATAACCCAGCCTATCCATCGTCTCCCTATAACTCAAGCCACAATGCTAGGTAAAATCCTGCTAAGTTTTCTCTGCGCCCAATCCAAATTAATGTCATCATCTCTATATCTGGGTGACCAGAACTGCAGATAGTACTGCATGTGTTGTCTCACTAACGATTTGCATACCTGCATCCTAATGTGCTACCTTTTCTACTCAATATCGTTCCCAATTAAGGCAAATTTAGTTTAGTTTAGGGATACTGCGTGGAAATAGGCCCTTTGGTCCACCGTCCGCACCGACCAGCATTCCTCGCACATTAACACTACCCTACACACACTCGGGACAATTTACATTTATACCAGGCCAATTAACTTACAAACCTGTGCGTCTTTGGAGGTGTGATAGGAAACCAAATATCTTGGAGAAAACCCACGCAGTCACGGGGAAAACGTGCAAACTCCGTAGAGACAGCACCCGTAGTCAGGATCGAACCCGGGTCTCTGCGCATTGGCACTCAATATTCTTCCCAATGAAGGCAAGTGAGCCAAACACTTGCTTCACCACATTGTCCACCGGGCTCACCACGTTCAGGGAATATTGCTTCTGTACTCCAGGGTCACTCTGTTCTGCACTCTCCACAGCTCTACATATTCATTATGTAAGTATTGCCGATATTTGCCCTTCCAACATGCAACACCTCACACATGTCAGAGTAGACATGGGCGCACAGCGGCGCAGCGGTAGAGTTGCTGCCTTATAGCGCTTGCAGCACTGGAGACCCGGGTTCAATCCCGACTACAGGTGCTCACTGTACGGAGTTTGTACGTTCTCCCCATGGCCCCGTGGGTTTTCTCAGAGATTTTCGGTTTCCTTCCACACTCACTCCAAAGACCAACAGGTATGTAGGTAAATTGGCTTGGTAAATGTAATAATATTCCCTGGTGAGTGTAGGAGAGTGTTGATGTGTAGGAAGGAACTGCAGATGCTGGTTTAAACTGAAAATAGACACAAAAAGCTGGAGTAACTCGGCGGGACAGGCAGCATCTCTGGAGAGAAGGAATGGGTAACATTTCGGGTCGAGACCCTTCTTCGGACTGGTTAGGGATAAGGGAAATGAGAGATATAGGCGATGATGATATTTGCTGCCTCAGCACCAGCAACCTGGGTTTGATCCTGACTTTGGATGCTGGCTGGGTGGGGTTTGCACGTTCTCCCTGTGACTGTGTGATTTTATACTTGGAACGCCGGTTTCCCCCCCCCACAGCCCCTATGTAGGGCATGGGTGAGAAAGCGCGATAACATAGAACTGGCGTGAACAGATGTTCGCTGGTCTGCGTGGACTTGGTGGGCCGAAGGGCCTGTTTCCGCACTGTATCTCTAAATTACACAAAACAAATATATCTGTCAGGACCGTAGTATTTTTTTCTAGCCTCTCACGATGTCCTAAGTCAATCTTGGTCAGGCCCCAGGATTTATTTATATTTTCTTCAAGGATGCCAGTAACTCCTGTTTTGTGATGTGTATATGTTTCAATTCAGCAATATTCCTTTCCCTGAATTCCAACACTTGCATCACCTATTCCATTGTAAATACCCATGAAAGGCTTTCCACGACCATCTCTTCTGGCTCTCCACACAGAGACAACCACAATAATTCTTAAGGGGATCTAGTCTCTCCATAATTAGCCTTTTGCTCTTAATGTACTTATAGAAAGAACTCTTATATTTCTCCTTTACCTTAGCTGGGAAAGCCATCTCATCTCTCTTTTTCCTTCCTGATTTCCCTCTTCAATGCATTCCAACATCATTTCTACTCCTCAAAGAATTCACTTGATCTCAGACATCTACTTCCTTCTTTTTCAAAAATGTCACCCATTCCTTCTCTCCAGAGATGCTGCCTGTCCCGCTGAGTTACTCCAGCATCCTGTGAGTATCCTGGATTTATCAACCTACATTTCAGGATCTGCAGGAGGTGTTGCCTCAAAAAGCAGCTAATAGCATCAAAAACCCACACCGCATTGGCCCTGCTCTCATCTCGCTGCTACCATCGGGAAGAAGGCATTAAAGCCGAAGAACCATGAAAAGATTTCATTGGAATCTGAGGGGTGACTTTTTCCACAGAAAGGGTGGTGGGTGTATGGAACAAGCTGCTAGAGGAGGTAGTTGAGGCAGGGACTATCCCAACATTTAAGAAACAGTTAGACAGGTACATGGATAGGACTGGTTTGGAGGGATATGGGCCAAACATGGGCAGATAGGACTAGTGTAGCTGGGACATGTTGGCCGGTGTGGGCAAGGGCCTGTTTTCACACTGTGTCACTCTATGACTCCAAGACTTCAGGTTCAAGAACTGCTTCTTCCTAGTATTGGGCTCTTAAACCACACTGCATAAGACTGACCATAACCCTGCTTCACCACCGATCTTCTGTGGACTTTGTTTTTAGTAGCATATTACACTCTTCAGTTTTGCACTAGGTTAGTTTGGTTACCTGGTATTACTTTATTAATGTATTGCATTATTGATTATTGTATATATATATGTCATGTTATCACGTTAGTGGGCTGCAAAGCTGCAACAATGTTCTGTTAAGCTGCACGAAGTAAGAATTTCATTGTTCTAGTGTCAATATAAATGACAATGAAACATTCCCAAACCTTGACTCTTGAATTTCATTGTTCCATTCGTTGTACATATGATAATTCAACAGCCTTAACTCTTGACTTCATGGACATCAAGATCACCAACACTTTCTCTTCCACAATGTCCAAATATTTCAGGATATCACTGTTCTTTTTCCAGAACTGGGGGGAATGGTGTTGCAGTGGTAGAGTTGCTGCCTTACAGCAGCAAACATCTGGGTTTGATCCTGACTACGGGTGCTGTCTCTGCAGAGTTTGTACATTCTCCCGTGACCTGTGTGGTTTTCTCCGGGAGCTTCGGTTTCCTCCCACACTAAAGACGTACAGGCTTGTAGGTTAATTGGCTTGGTATAACTGTAAATTGTTCCTAAATGATCCCTTGCCTGGGATCGACGCTCCAACTGTGGCCTGCGGATTTCACCATTGAGCAGCTCGCAGTCTTCGGTAGAGACCGATGTCAGGAAGCTCCAAACGACACAGAAAGTTCGACCAGCCCCGACCCAGGGTCAGATCGCCCGGTGTGGGGGAGCTTGATCGCCCCGACGCGAAGTGCCCGGCTGCCGGCTACTGGAGCCAAGATCGTCCTGTCAACGGAAGGCTCTAGGCCCCCGACCACGGGAGAACAACAAAGGGAAGAGATTGAACTTTTTTCGCCTTCCATCACAGTGAGGAATGTGGAGGAGTCACTGTGGTGGATGTTCATGTTAAAATGTATTTTGTGTGTCTAGTTGCTTTTTATTGGTATGACTATATGCCAAATCAAATTCCTCGTATGTTGCAAAATATACTTGGCTAATAAAGTATGATTATGATTATGAGTAGTGTGTGTAGGATAGTGTAAGTGTGCGGGGAACGCTAGTCGGCGCTGACTCACTGGGCTGAAGGGCCTGTTTCCATGCTGTATCTCTAAGCTAAACTAAACTCACTAGCTTCCATGTAATTCTCCATGGTAAATACTGATTAGAGGTATTTATTTATGATCTCACTTATCATCCATGGCTCCACACAGCCGACCACAATGGGAACCTTTTGCTCTTTAAATACTGATTGAATCTTTTAGGATTTTCCTTAACCTTAGATGCTGTATGCATTTAGAGACATGTTTCACCTGATTATGCCATACAATCCAAGGGCTTCTCACTTCAGTGGATGAACCGTACGGAGTCCTCAGGAAAGGTTAAGGCTGGAAGGGTCTGCTTCCTAATTAACTCCACATGGTGCTCAGACATAATGGTCCTGGCAAACCTCTGCTTCCTGGATTTGGAATATCTAATGGTGAACTGTCGTCCATACTCATGATGTTGTCATACACCTTGGGGAACTTGGATAGGTGATGTTCTGGGTTGGGATCCTACTTCAGACTGATTTCAAGAGCAAGGGGGGAAGGGGAAGAAAGAAAGCTGGAAGAGAGGAGATGCAAGTAATCAGTGGTACAGATGAGGGCATTTAGATACGCAGATAGTTGGACAAAGGCTAGAGATGAAAAGACAAAAGGTGTGTGACAAAAGGATTGGAGAGTTGCAAATTGTGAAGCTAGAGGACGGAATGTAGGTGGAAGGGGATGCAGGAGGTTGAAATAGATGCAAGTGGGGCACGGAGGGGGGGGAGGAGGAGGAGCAAATGGGGGGAGGAAGAAGGGAGGAGGGTTTGTAGTTAAGTAAAATTGGAAAATTCAATGTTTATGCCATTGGGTTGTAAGCTAATCAAGTGGCACATAAGGTGTTGTTCCTCCAGTTTGTGTGCGGCCTTGATCTGGCAATGGAGGACGACCAGAACAGAAAGGTCAGTCAATGGGAAGGAGAATTAAAATAGTTAGCAACTTTGCAGGCCGCGTGCCTGTACTCGAACGAACGGTCGTGAGTCTACGCTTGGTCTCGCCGACGTACAGGCCACAGCGGGAACACCGAATGCAGCCGATGAGGTTAGAGGAGGTGCACGTGAACCTCTGTCTCACCTGCTGCGGTCCTTGGATGGAGGTGATGGAGAGGCTCTAGGGCCATGGGTTACATTTCCTGCCGTTGCATGGGAAAGTACCAGGCGTGGGGGGTGAACCAAGGAGTTGCGGAGGGAGCAGTCAAACCGGAAGAACAGCACCTCATATTCCACTTAAGTAGATTCCAACACAATGGTATGAACATTGAATTCTCCAATTTTTAGGTAACTAATGACCCACACCCTCTTCTTTCCTACCGTTTCTTTTCCTTGCCCGCTCTCCCAGGTGTCTCACCTGGATTCGTGCCCATTTCTCCTCTCCGCCTTCCCTTCCACCGACATTCCTTCCTCTAGCTTCACTATTCGCAAATCTTCAATCTTTTTGTCTCACACCTTCTGTCTTTTCATTTGCGCCCTTTGTCCAACCATTGCCTATCAACCCCTCACCTGTATCCACCTATTAATTGCCAGGATCTGTCCTGCCCCTCCTCTGTTCCGGCTTTCTATCTCTGCCCCCACCTCAATCAATCTGAAGAAGGATTCCGACCCAAAACGTCACCTATTCATGTTCTCCATAAATGCTGCCTGGCCTGTTGATTTACTCCAGCCCTTTGTCTTTTTTTTGTAAACCAGCATCTACAGACCCTGTTTCTATGTTGCACATTGGTTTGGTAACATGACAACATAAAATTGCAGAGAGTTGTGGCTGTTCTCCAGTTCACTACACAGACCAGACTCCCCACCATTGACTCCATCCACATATCATGCTGCCCTGGGAAAGCAGCCAACCTAATCAAGGTTGACACTCATTCAACCTGCCTGCATTTGGCCCATATCCCTCTAAACCTTTCCTATCCGTACCTGTCCAAATGTCTTTTAAATGTTGTTATAGTACCTGCTTCAACTACCTCCTCTGGCAATTCATTCCATATACCCACAGCACTCTGTATGAAAATGTTGCCCCAGGTCCTATTAAATCTTTCCCCTCTCACCTTAAATGTATGTCCTCTATATTATCTCATCTATTACTGCACACTACTACATTGGGCCCAATTCCCCTGCCAGACTAGTTTAAACCCTTCCGAGTAGCTCGAGCAAGCCTTCCTCCCAGGACATTGGTCCCATTCCAAATCATGTGCAGTCTGTTGCTCTTGTACATCTCTGCTATGGAAGAGATCCCAATTGTCCAAGAACCCCAATCCCTCCCGCGTGCACCAGCACTTCAGGCACGCACTGATTTGCCTTATTTTCTTGTCCCTACCCTCACTAGTGCATGGACTAGTGAGTAATCCAGAGGTTGAAGCCCTGCTTTATAACATTCTGCCTAATTGCCTTTATTCATTGTACAGGACTTCAGCCCTTTATCTACCTTGTCAATGGTACGACCGCTGGCTGCTCACCCTCTCCCAGTCTACTCAACCTCTCCCTATAGCTCACACCCTCTAGTCCTGGCACAACTCAACTCAACAACAGCTTTCCTCATTCAGGTTCAATGTGTTGGATAATAATCAGTATCTGGCAGTGCACAACATGCCTGAATGGAATCCAGTTTATTCAAGGATAAGATGCTTTACCAAAGTAGTTGACTCCATGAAGCTTTCAAAACAGTTAAAGAGGGCAAAGCAGGGAAATTGGCCAAAAGGCCTTTGAATCTGAGTAGTTATCTGGCTTCAGGAGGACTACAATGCCTGCTCTCTCTCGCTCTCGGATAAACTGTTGGACCTCTTGCAGACTGTGACCATCTAAGGTGGTCACCCTTCATTTTATGCCCAGGTTTCTTTATCTACTCACGCAGTATATCATTAATTCTGTAACTTTAGTGTTTTTCCCATTTCAGCTACTGTAATTGACATCTCCAAGGAGCTATCGCTTATTGTGTAAGCCCTGCCCTGGGTTAACTTATCAAAGTGCAATACCTCACACTTCAAGTCATAGTCTAGTAAATAGGCCTTTTACCATATAACAACCCATGGTTGGAGCACATCCCTCTCAACGTTTTCTATCCCTATAATTGTCCAAATGTCTTTTAAATGTTGTTTTTGTATGTCTCATCTACTTCCTTTAGCAGCTCGTTCCATACATTCACCGCCAACTGTGCAAAATGGTTGCCCCTTAGGGTCCTATTAAATCTTTCCCCTCTCACCTTAAACTTATGCCTTCTCGTTCTTGATTCTCCCATCCTGGGAAACGGACACTGTGCATTCACCCTATCCTTGAGTTTATATAATTCTATGAGATCACCTGTCATGAGATCAGCCTCATGGGTACCAAGGAAAATATCCCGAGCCTGTCCAACCTCTCCCGATAACGCAGGGACTTGAGTCCTGGCAACATCCTGTTAAATCTTCTCAGCACCCACGTGTGAGTTAAATTCCATCTACCAATCTTTGGCCTGCATTCCCAGTTTATCTAGATCCTGTTGTCATCTGAGATTTCTGCAAGGCATTTGATAAGGTCCTGTATGGTAGGCTGCTCTGAAATGTTAGACAACATGGGATTCAGGGAGAGCTAGCCAACTGGATAGAAAATCAGCTTCAAGGAAGGAAGCAGACGGTGATGTTGGAAGGTTGTTTTTCGGACTGGAAGCCCACGACTAGTAATAATAAAATTACAGCAGGATCCTGTGTAGCAAGGAACTGCAGATGCTGGTTTACACCAAAGATAGACACAAAATGCTGGAGTAACTCGGCAGGCCACCTCCAACGGGATCCCACCACTAGTTACATCTACCAATCTCCACCCCTTTCCACTTTCCGCAGAAACCATTCCCTCCGCAACTCCCTGGTTAACTCACCCCTTCCCACCCAAACCACCCCCTCCCCTGGTACATTCCCCTGCAACTGCAGGAGATGCAACACCTGTCCCTATACCTCCTCCCTCGACTCTGTCCAGGGACCCCGACAGTCTTTTCAGGTGAGGCAGAGGTTCACTTGCACCTCCTCATCTACTGTATCTGTTGTTCCAGGTGTGGAATCTTATACATTGGCGAGACCAAACGCAGGCTCAGCGATCGTTTCACTGAACACCTTCCCTCAATCCGCCTTGGCATTTATGATATACTGACATTTCTGTTGTGGGCAGCCTCCATTGTCAGAGTGAGGCCAAACACAAAATTGAAGGAACAGCTCCTCATATTTTGCTTGGGCAGCTTATAACCAAGCAGTATAAATGTTGATTTCTCTAACTTCAAGTAACCCTTGAATCCCCTCTCTCTCCATCCCTTCCCCTCCCTAGTCATTCTACTAGTTTCACTTTGGTCCTGGTGAGTCTCATTTTCTGTATAATTCGATCTCACCCAGCCCACAGCCAACAATGGATCATTTCCTTGATCAACGGTACTCTTTTGCATATCTTTACATTCATTTGTTCTATATCTCTCTATATCACCGGCCATATCTCTCATTTCCCTTTCCCCTGACTCTCAGTCTGAAGAAGTGTCTCGACCCACAACGTCACCTATTCCTTTTCAACAGAGATGCTGCCTGTCCCGATGAGTTACTCCAGTTTTTTGTGTCTATCTTTGGTTTAAACCAGCATCTGCAGTTACTTCCTATACAAGTAAAAACACTAAAATATTTCTTGGGTGCTTTAAATTTCCACTGATTATGGAAGCACCTTCCCTTTAATTACTCTGTGTAAACAGTCAAAATCTTCTGCACCTCTGCCCTTAACTTGTACTACTAGGGTGTGAACAACCCAGGCTTTCCAATCTAACCAGACAGCATTAATTCCTCATCTCAGAACCATTCTAACAAATCTTTTCGGAGCCAGAGACCCAGGTTCGATCCCGACTACCAGTGCTGTCTGTACAGAGTTTGTACGTTTTTCCCCATGACCGCATGGGTTTTCTCTGGGATCTGCGGTTTCCTCCCACACTCCAAAGACAAACAGGTTTGTAGGTTAATTGACTTGGTATAATTGTAAATTGTCCCTAGTGTGTGTAGGATAGTGTTAATGTGCGGGGTCACTAGACGGCACGGACTCGGTGGGCTGAAGGGCCTGGTTCCGTGCTGTATCTCTACACTAAACTAAACTAAAACCTAACTGGTGTTCAATGCAGTTTCCACCCGTTTTTGTTGCCTTTCTATTTCATGTCTATTTATGAATCTCAGTGTTCCATATGTTTTAATATCTCTCTGTCATCATACTCTGTCACTTTCATATTTTATGTGTGCACACACACCCAATTCGCTCTGCCCTTGAATGTTCATTACAATTGTTCCTATTCCTTTTTCCTCTGAAGTGCAGTGCTCCAAATTGTTCTATACTAAATTGCTCTGCCCATTCTGTTCTTTCACATTCTTCTAGACTGCGACATGTTGCTTCTATTACTCTCCTCCTCACTGTTTACTTTGCAACTGTATTCACCGAGGCGCAGAACTTGAAGGACAGGGAGATCAGTGTGGAGAATATAAATATGCGAGGCCAGTTTGAGATCGAGAAGGAGGTGGTGCTGAGGCTCTTGAAGAGCATTAAGGTGAATAAGTCCCGAGGGCCTGAAGGGATCTATGCCAGGTTATTGAGGGAGGCAAAAGAGGAGATTTTGGGGGCCTTGACAAGGAACTTTGTTTCTTCTCTAGCCACACACAGGTGAGATCCCGGAGGACTGGTGAGTGGCGAATATTGTTCCTTTGTTTAAGAAGGGAAGTAGCGAGAATCCAGGGACCTATAGGCCGGTGAGCCTCGCGTTAGTGGTAGGGAGAGAGTTCTTCGAAATTTGATTTACTCCCACTTGGAGGGGAATTGGCCAATTAGGGATAGTAGCGGGTTGTGTCTTACTAACTTGATTGATATTTTTGAGATGACAAAGGAGATTAATGAAGGTCAGGTGATAGATGTTGTATACATGGACTTTAGTAAGGCATTTGATATTATCCCTCATGGTTGACTGATCGAGAAGATTCAGATGCATGGGATTCATGATGACTTGGTTTTATTGACTCAGAACTGGTTTATTCAGTGAAGCAGAGGTTGTAGTGGAAGGTAGGTTGTCTGGGTGGAAGTCTGTGACCAGTGGAGTTCCCCAGGTATCTCTGCTGGGACCTCTGCTGTTTGTGTTATATATAAATGACTTGGACTTAAAAACGTGAGTACGTTTGCTGCTGACAGCAAAATTGGTGGAGGTGCAGACAGTGAGGAAGGTTGTTGGAAGATGCAGCGCAATACAGATCACCTTCAGAAATGGGTGGAGAAATGGCAGATGGAGTTTAACCCGAGCAAGAGTGAGGTGTTGCATTTTGGGAGGTTGAATGTAAGGGGAGAGTATACAGTTAGTGGCAAGACCCTTTACGGCAATGACGTGCAGAGGGATCTTGGAGACCAAGATCATAGCTCACTGAACGTGGCAGCACAAATGGACAGTGTGGTTAAGAAGGTGTATGGTGTGCTTGCCCTCATTGCTAGGGGCATTGAGTATAAGAGTCAGGAGCACTATAGGCTCCATAAGACTTTGGTTAGGCTGCATTTAAAGTTTTGCAGGCAGTTCTGGCCAACCCATTACAGGGAGGATGAAGAGGCTTTGGGGAGGGTGCAGAAGAGGCTTATCAGAATGCTGCCCAGATTAAAGGGTTCCAGCTACAAGGAGAGGTTATATAACCATAACATATAACCATAACAGCACGGAAACAGGCCATCTCGGCCCTTCAAGTCCGTGCCGAGGTTGGATAAACTTGGATTGTTTTCTCTGGAACTTCAGAGGCTGAGGAGAGACTTGATAGAAGTATATAAAATCATGAGGGGCATAGATACGGTGCACAGTCAGAACTTTCCCCCCCACGGTGGAAAGGCCCAACACTGGAGGCCATGGCTATAAGATGAGAGGGGGGAGTTTAACGGGGATGTGCAGGGCAAGTTTTTTTTTTACACAGAGAGTTGTGGGGGCTGGAACGCATTGCCAGGGGTGGTGGTAGAGGCAGATACGATAGTGGCATTTAGGAGGCTTTTAGATGGACACATGGAGTTGCGAGGGATATGGATGAAGCACAGCCAGATGAGAACAGTTTAACTTGGCATCATGTTTGGCACAATCATTGTGGGCCGATGGGGCCGTTCCTGTGCTGTGCTGTTCCCTGTTCGAACGTTACCGCATCCATGATTTGTGTTATCCGCAAATTTAGAAATGTTATCCTGCACACTCAGGCCTCAGTCATGTGCAGTGGTCCCAGCACTGACTATTGTCCTCCAGTCTGAACAAATACTTGTTTCTCACCACTCTCTACGTTGTGCCTTGGAACCACAATTTCCCATCTATGTTCCTTTACTTTCAGTAGCCCTATTCTGTTAACTGGCTTTCTGTGTGGAATCTCATCAAATATCTTGCAAACAATCCACATTGATGACAATCTTCCATTCCCTTCTTTTACTTTTCACATTAAAAAAAAATTCAATCATGTTTGTCATGTGCTTACAGTACATAGATCAGTACTGGATCTCTTTTATCGATTTAACATTTGGAACTAATAATCGGGAATAAAATCTAAATGGCACTTTTCCAAGTACATCAATTTCTATCCCTAATTAATATTCTCAAAAGCTTCTGCTCAATTGAGGTTAAAAATGAATGGCCTACAGTTACTTAGCATATTCTTGTGTTTCTTTTGAACAAAGAGTTAAATGTGGACAGGACCTACACAGTGAATGGTAGGGCTCTGGGGAGTGTTGTCGAGCAGAGGAATCTAGGAATGCAGGTGCATGGTTCCTTGAAGATGGAGTCGCAGGTAGATAGGGTGGTCAAAAAGGCTTTTGGCTCATTGGCATTCTTTAGTCAAAGTATTGAGTATAGAAGTTGGGAGGTCATGTTGCAGTTGTATAAGATGTTGGTGAAGCCACCTTTAGAGTATTGTGTTCAGTTCTGGGCACCATGTTATAGGAAAGATGTTGTCAAGCTGGAAAGGGTTCAGAGAAGTTTTACAGGACTAGAGGGTCTGAGCTATAGGGAGAGGTTGCGTAGGCTGGGACTATTCCTTGGAGCGCAGGATGATAAGGGGTGATCTTATAGAGGTGTATAAAATCATGAAAGGAATAGATCGGGTAGATGCACAGAGTCTCTTGCCCAGAGTAGGTGAATCGAGGACCAGAGGACATAGGTTTAAGGTGAAGGGGAAAAGATTTAATAGAAATCTGAGGGGTAACCTTTTCACACAAAAGGTGGTTGGTGTATGGAACAAATTGCCAGAGGAGGTAGTTAAGGCAGGGATCATCCCAACATTCAAAAAGCAGTTTGACATGTACATAGATAGGACAGGTTTGGATGGATATGGGCCAAACGCGGGCAGGTGGGACTAGTGTAGCTGGGACATGTTGGCCGGAGTGGGCAAGTTGGGCGGAAGGGCTTGTTTCCATGCTGCATCACTCCATGGTTCAATGACTATGAAAGAGTTGTATTTCCAAAAACAAACTCTATCTGAAGCTCTGTCACAGAAAGGGATTACTAGACAGACAAAGTCAAGGAATCATGGATATCCCCAAAGCATGTTTGAAGAAGTGCAATATCACCATTGACAGCTGGAATTCTTGGTCATTGGCAACACAAAATGCAGCAGGAGCATTTGGAATGGCCTCGAGAATCTTGTGGAAATGCATCAGCCACCACCTGTCCCAGCAATGGGAGACCTAGTATCTCCCGCAAACACAAGAACAGGAGGTTATTCTCATTCCCAAGAAATTGTCTGAGAAGACGAAGAACCAAAAAGATCTCTCTATAAGCCACATATTGTTCTGCTACAGTCTAACTTCACAATATTTGATTCCACTATATCATAGCCAGATCCAATTTTTCTCTAATTTAGATGATAAACTTTGGAATACCTTTTGCAATGTGCAATTTTTTACCAATCTAAACCTATGATTCTAAACGTTCTTCCAATGATATTTAATGCACTGATCTCCTAATTTGGTCTCCTAATTTGAAGAAGGACATCGTTGTGATTGAGGCAGTGCAGCGTGGGTTCACAAGATTGATCCCTGGGATGGCGGGACTGTCATATGAGGAAAGATTGAAAAGATTGGGCTTGTATTCACTGGAGTTTAGAAGGATGAGGGGGAATCTTATAGAAACATATAAAATTATAAAAGGACTGGACAAGCTAGATGCAGGAAAAATGTTCCCATTGTTGGGCGAGTCCAGAACCAGGGGCCACAGTCTTAGAATAAAGGGGAAGCCATTTAAGACTGAGGTGAGAAAAAACTTTTTCACCCAGAGAGTTGTGAATATGTGGTATTCCCTGCCACAGAGGGCAGTGGATGCCAAGCCACTGGATGGATTTAAGAGAGAGTTAGATGGAGCTCTAGGGGCTAGTGGAATCAAGGGATATGGGGAGAAGGCAGGCACGGATTATTGATTGGGGACGATCAGCCATGATCACAATGAATGGCGGTGCTGGCTTGAAGGGCCGAATGGCCTCCTCCTGCATCTATTTTCTATGTTTCTATGTTTCTATGACCTGTTCTTCCATTTTGTCTTTCACCAAGGGCAGTACTTCACTCTGTGGGAATCAAACTTTACTCCAGTGAATGTACCCTTTAGAGCTAGACTAAACAGGCCTGGTGCAGGTGTAGCCCATAGAGTTAAGAAAACAAGTTCGCTAAACACAAAGAAGAGCTTGTGAACTCAAGTCTACACTGAGACATCCTAATTTTCCTACATAGATAAGGAAGCCTGTTTTTTCTGTGGAAAATTACTGAATGCTGGATCACAATAGTTAACCCTGTAAACACGAGCAATGGTAATGTAGACCACCCGCGCCCCCTACCTCGACTAGCGCACAAACGTTATAGTAAATGGGGGCTTATGATTGGGTCGGAGACGGGGCAGTGGCGCGGTCTACTTGAAAGATAAGATAAAATAATATCAAGATGCCCTTGTATTATGTTTGACGTATTAACCATCTGTTGTAGAATAGGATTAACATAAACAAAAAGCATGCTTTGACTAATGAAATAATTGGTGCCCATGTAGTAGATCGTAATAACAGGATAATTGAATCTAACAAAAAAAAATTGTTTACTGCACTGTATAACCGTCAGCTAATTCTGCTACAAAGTCAGAGAACTGGTGAGCAGTTAACTGCTGCCATCTCTACATGATATCATGCAATAAAGTCTCTTGAAGCAAACCTTGAAGTCTCCATTTTTTCCTTTGATTTCCCTCAAACTCAATTTCCTCGATACCATCTCAGAATCCAGAACCTGATACAATGTTGCTTTTTTCCTCATTGAGCCTAAATCAAAGTTTGTCAAGGAAGTTCTCCTCGACATTTTTTTCAGAAATATCACACTTGCACTGCTCTTCACAATTGCAGCTCAAGATTCAATCTTCAAGGACTAGTTAATGTTTCAACTACTGGTGCTGCAGTGGGGGGGGGGGGGGGGGGTGATTCCACACAGCCTTTTAATTGCCTTTTTGTCTATTTATACCTTCCTGCGTTTTTTTAATCCCAAGGCACTTCTACAATAACACAATTATTATGTTATGCCCTTCCAATAATTTACAAATCAGATCTATTGGATGCTTAAACTGCAAAATAACATATCTTTGTAGTCAACATAAAGAAAGAATAAAATGCAATTTGGGAATGATTTTTCTATGATTTAGGTGTCACACACTGTCATTATGGTGGATTTTAATGTCGAGCATGGCAGTGATATGGGACTCCTCTTCTTTGCAGCTGAATATTAGTCAAAATGTGTGGGCCCATCAAGTCTACTCCTCCATTCAATCATGGCTGATCTATCTTACCCTCTTAACCCCATTGCCTTGCCTTCTCCCCATAACCCCTGACACCTTTACTAATCAATAATCTGACAATCTCCACCTTAAAATATGTGTTGACGGCCCCACAGCCATATGTGGCAATTAATTCCACAGATTCACCACCCTCTGACTAAAGAAATTCTTCCTCATCTCCTTTCTAAATGTACGTCCTTTTATACTGAAGTTATGGTCTCGGGTCCTAGACTCTCCCACTGGTGAAAAACATCCTCTCCACATCCACTCTATCCAGGCCTTTCCATATTTGCCAAGTTTCAGAGGGGACCCCTCATCCTTCTAAACTTCAGCGAGTACAGGCCCACTGTAGTCAAACGCTCGCCATCATATATTAACCCAATCATTCCTGAGATCATTATTGTAAGCCTCCTCTACACTCTCTCCAATGCCAGCACATCCTTCCTCAGATACGGGGCTCAAACTGTTCACAATACTCCAAATGAGGTCTGACCTGTGCCTCAGCAATTCCCTATTAAATCTTTCCCCTCTCATCTGGTTCTTGATTCCCCTACTCTGAGTAAGTTATCTTTTCTATTCCCCTCATGATCTTAGACACCTCTGTTGGATAACCCCTCATCCTCCTGCGTTCCAAGGAATAAAGTCCTAGCCTGCTCAATCTCTCCATATAGCTCAGGCACAGTGAATGGTAGGGCTCTTGGGAGTGTGTAAGAAGGAACTGCAGATGCTGGTTTAAACCAAACATAGACACAAAAAGCTGGAGTGACTCAGCGGGAAACTCAAGATCCGAAACGTCACCCATCCCTTCTCTCCAGAGATGCTGCCTGTCCTGCTGAGATACTCCAGCTTTTTGTGTCTATCTTTGGGCTCTTGGGAGTGTTGTAGAGCAGATGGATCTAGGAGTGCAGGTACATAGTTCCTTGAAAGTAGCATCACAGGGAGATAGGGTGGTCAAAAAGGCTTTCGGCACATTGGCCTTTACGAGTCAGAGTACTGAGCATAGACATTGGGAGGTCATGTTGCAGTTATACAAGACTTTGGTGAGACCACATGTAAAGTATTGTATTCAGTTTGCAGCACCACATTATGGGAAAGATGTTGTCAAGCTGGAAAGGGTGCAGAGAAGATGTACAGGGATGCCAGGACTCGAGGGCCTGAGCTGTAGGGAGAGGTTGAGCAGGCTAGGACTATTCGATGGAGCGGAGGAGGATGAAGAGTGATCTTATAGAGGTGTACAAAATGGTGAGAGGACCAGATCGGGTAAATGCACAGAGTCTCTTGTCCAGAGTTGGGGAATCAAGAACCAGAGCACATAGGTTTAAGGTGAATGGGAAAAGATTTAATAGGAACCTGAAGGGTAACATTTTTACATGCATGGAACGAGCTGCTGGAGGAGGTAGTTGAGGCAGGTACCATTACAATGTTAAGAAACATTTAGACATGTAAATGGATAGGATAGGTTTAGTGGGATATGGGCCAAAAGCAGGTAGGTGGGACTAGTGTAGCTGGGACATGTTGGTCGGTGTGGGAAAGTTGGGCCAAAGGGCCTGTTTCAACGCTGTATGACTCTATGACTCTATGATGAAGGCAAGTGTGCTGTAACCCTTCTACTTTGTTTATCTGTGTCACCAATTCGAGGAAACGATGTCGTTGTAGGTCTCAGGTAGACACAAAATGCTGGAGTAACTCAGCAGGACACACAGCATCTCTGGAGAGAAGGAATGTGTGATGTTTCGGGTCGAGACCCTTCTTCCTATTAGTCAGCACCAACATCACTGGGTTTCTTTTCTGCTCCCAGAGTACAATTTCTGGCACCTGCCAAAAAATTATTCTTCAATCTATATCCTATTTCTCATTTACACAGCCCCTTAGCAATGAAAACACGTACAGAGCGCAATTTGTACAGGAAAGCTGATGAAACCCAGTTTTACTTCCAGATTCAGCGAAGTTTTCTTCTCAGCTTTTACAGGCAACTGAATCATCCTTTCACCAGCTAGAGTGTAGTCCTGATCTCCCAGCTACCTCATTGAAGACCAATGAACTATCTTTAATCGGGCTTTATCTTGCACTCTTTGTTATACCCTCTATCTGTACACTGTGGACAGCTTGATTGTAATCATGTATAGTCTTATCGCTGCCTGGATAGCACGCAACAAACGCTTTTTCACATGTACCTCAGTACACGGGATACTAAACTAAACTAGACACAAATTTGCCGAGTCCTCCAAATTCGCAGTCAACTTGTGAGTTGACAAGTTGCTGGTAAAGAAGTTATTATGTGAGAAAACAAAGAGCTGTTTATCTCCAAATTGGATGTCCTGATAGATAATGATGGAGGGAGCTATTACTTTGTTAAATCACTCAAAACACTAACCAGAAGCTATTTGGGGCGGTGTATTGAGTCTTGGGCACTGTTTCAGGGGGTGCAGGGAGTGCATGCAGCACCGAGTCATCAGATTGATCAAATGACAATGTGATGACTCTTACCTCCGCAGTTATACCAAGAGGAGATATTGAACTCCAATCTGGTAATTAAATAAGCAACTCATAATTTAAGAATTTCTCTTCACTCTGTAACACAGTGTGGAATTTCACACAACCAGATTAGCTGCAGAAGAAACCATAGAAACAAGAGCACATCCTGTGTAAGTGTGTATCTATATATATATATATATATATAGCCATATCTATGTGTGTACACACAAACACACACACACATATATATATGTGTCCTGTTTTAGCTTATATATGCGTGTGTAAAGTGTAGTGCAGATGTCTTTCATCAATAT
This sequence comes from Malacoraja senta, assembly GCA_038087875.1. Classification (NCBI taxonomy): domain Eukaryota; kingdom Metazoa; phylum Chordata; class Chondrichthyes; order Rajiformes; family Rajidae; genus Malacoraja; species Malacoraja senta. The sequence continues at coordinate 95,321,298 of CM075977.1, forward strand.
ACACCACAGAGGTACATGTGTGCAGATATATATATATGCACACATGTACCTCTGGGGTGTATATTGATAAAATATATCTGCACTATGCTTTACATGCAAATAGATGTGTTTTGTGTACATATAATAAAGATAAATCTTATTGTAAGGGTAAGATAAGGATGTAGGATAAGTGAACGAGTGGCTGAGGAGTTGGTGCAGAGACCGCGGAATTATAGACTCATACAGCATGGAAAAACGTCCTTCAACTAAACTTGTTCCTCCCGACCAAGATGCACTATCAATGCTGGTCCCATTGACTCATATCCCTCAAAACATTTCCTATCCATCTCTGTCCAAATGCCTTTTAAATGTTTTGGAGTGGCGGCGCTGCCTTGGCAGCTGCGGCTCGCCTGCAGTCCGTCTGTTTTTTTCTTTTTTTGTTGTTTTCTTGTCCTGTTTTAGCTTATTAATTTGAGTTATTAGGTTGTGTATGTGTGGGGGGGGTGGGAGAAATGTGTTTTAGTCTCTTCCTTTGGGGGGATTCGACTTTTCTTGTCGTATCCCCCATCTCCGTCTCCGCTGAGGCCTAATGGCGGAGCTGGTGGCCTCCAACCTCGAGGCTCCGGAGGCAGAGCCAGCCAGGACTTACCAGCTCGAGGCTGGCCGACTTCGGGGCTGTGGTGGGTTCTGGCGTTCCGACGGAGGCACGACTCGGGGCTGAGGCTGTGTTCCGGAGTTCCAGCGGCCCGACTCGGGGCTGAGGCGGTGTTCCGGCGGCGGTGGCCCAACTCGGGGCTGAGGCGGTGTTCCGGAGTTCTGGCGGCCCGACTCGGGGTTGTGGCGGCTTTCCGGCGGCGGCGATCCGAGTTCGGAGGTTCGGCCGCGGGCCCAGTGGACGACATCGTCGGGAGCTCGCAGGTCACAGGTTGGTGACCTGTTTTTCCGGAGCTCCCGCGGCAACAGCTTCGTCCGCTGGACTGGAGGGCGGCAGCTTCGACCACCCCGGGCCGCAGAGATTGAACCGGCCCGTTCGAGGAGCACGGTTGAGCTGCGGGACTTACTTACC
>CM075977.1:95327342-95340519 GCA_038087875.1 Malacoraja senta
CGTGGGTGTGCAAGGAGTAAAGAAGGCGGCAGAGAGCGCATCCTTGCGGAGCACCCATGTTGAGGATTATCATAGAGGATGATTTGTCCCCTATCCTTCCCAGAGTTAGACATACATGTAAAATGGAGCCAAGTGTTTGTGCCAGGTGACTTTGCAAAAATCAGCTACAAGTGAACGTAACATTTCCCATATGAGTAGTCATAAGGTCATAAGGGATAGGAGAAGAATTAGGCCATTCAGCCCATCAAGTCTATTCTGCCATTCAATCATGGCTGATCTATCTCTCCCTCCAAACCCCATTCTCTGGTCTTCTCCCCATAAACCCTGAAACCCGTACTAATCAAGAATCTATTGTTGCCTTAAAAATATCCATTAAGCCTTCTGTGGCACTTCTTTGACATGTTCTCACTAATCAAAAACAATGCAACTCCTCCTCCTCCTCTCTTTCCTCCACCTCTATCGTGCCTGTAGTATCTGTACTCTGGAACGGTGAGCTGCCTCTTGTCATATCACCGCAAACTGCGGTCCAAACCTCTAGCTGGTCTATTACTATAGCACTGCCGTTGCGGGGTATTGCTCTCTCTCTCTCCCATGTCAACTACATCATTACTGAAAAGCGCATCCTGAAAAGCCACCATCGTCACCAGGTTGATCACTTGCAGTTTTGTCATATTCAACTCAATACAAATTCCAACCCATCCAGAAATCATGCTGACATCCCATGCTGCACCAAGTCTCATTCATCTGTCACTATAAATCGTAGCCTCCATACCTTGAGCCTCACATATAATAGCTTCTTACTTTGTCTCTCGGAAACCTCAATCTACCCTCCACCCACATCGCAATCTCCAAATACCCAACTTCGTATGTCCCTCTTCCTTCGTTCCAACTTTAAACATTTCTATTTCAATTCCCAGCATTCTGCGGCTCCTGTTCTGAAGGTTTGCCTTAGCTTGCCACATCTCTCAGCCACTTACTATCTTCCTGGAAACAGGCGTCTCCAACTGTGATTCAACTGGCACTGTGTCACAGCATTTTCACAAGAATGCAGAATGAATGCCACTGCAAGTTGTTAGTGTTGAAGGTAAGAGCAAACCCATACAGAAAACTTGAAGCCTTGCATAAGCATCTGAATTGTGTTTAAAAACAAAACAGATTTGTGGATAAAACCTTTAAGAACTGCAAAGATAAGAAGTACCAGAAGGTCAAAATGAAGATGATACTGAATATTTTATTTTACGGACACATGGTCATTTTGATAACGTCACCTTTGCTCAAAAAATGATCCACTACTTGGTCCAATTTAATATTATCACCCTGACAAGCACCACATACCAAATATCTTGTTATTTCCCCCCCTCACATTCGCCCAATGCTATTTAACATTCCCCTGCTTAAAGTATTACCATGTGCCATGTTTGTTGTTATGGCAACAAATTGCAGTCATTTACATGTAGAATAGCTGAGCCTTGCAGTATTGGATGATGGTTTTCCATGTGATTTTGTATGATGATGATAAACAAGCATACATTGCACTGTGCCAATGAAAGCTCCAAAGACAGAAGAGCATTTAAATTCAGGAATATCATAGCCAACCAAAATGTATGGGCTATGATCTGGTTGAATAGGAAACAGTCTGGAGCGGCTAAATGGTCTGTTACTAAATGAAAAAGTCAAAGAAAATATAAAGCCAAATACCGAGAAATTAATTTACATAATTCCGAATAAATGATGTTATAACAATCATAACCATAACCAAGACATCTAAAACCAGAGGATGTGGCTTTAAGGTGAGGAATAACAAGGCAAGAGAGGAGGTAAGGAAGAAAATGACTGTTACAATCTGGAATGCATATGTGAGAAAGTGGTGGAGACAGGAACTCCCTCAACTCCCTCAACATTTGAAAAGTTTCTTGATGCGGACCTAAGTCAGTAAGACAAAGAAGACTACATGTTAAATGCCATCTTGGACTAGAAGAGATGAGTGTTTGATTGTTGACGTAGACATGATGGGCTGAAAAGTTGTGTTGGCTGATTCTATGACATTATGAAAAGAAGTTTAACCCAGAACTGTATTACATGTTTTTCCCAGCCACATCATGCCTAACTGGCATCATGGTGGCATAGCGGTACGCTAATGCCTTACTGCGCCAGAGTCCCGGGTTCCATCCTGACTACGGGTGCTTGTGTGTACAGAGTTTGTACGTTCACCCTGTGACCTGCATGGGTTTTCTCCAGGATCCCAGATTTCCTCCCACACTCCAAAGATGCACAAGTCTGTGGGCTAATTGTCTTGATATAATTGTAAATTGTCCCTAGTGTGTGTAGGATAGTGAAAGTATGCAGGGATAGTAGGTATGTTACAATACTTACCTTCAGTCGCGCTGTAATTCTGCCACTGGCCGTGTGCGCGATTTTGGCGCCTTTAAGGGGGGGCGGGGTTAAAACGCGGGTTTCTCCTCCCTTGTCCTGGTTAATATTTTGTTGGAGTACAAGCCTTGGCTGACAAATCGTTCCTAGTGGCCTTTTGTGTATTTTTTATTTTTATTAAATCGTCAATGTCAGCGCTAGAGTAATTTTAAAATCAGCTCCTGAAGCGTCAACGCCAATAACGGGGAGGGATTTCACACACGGGACAGGTAAACGAAAGTGGTTTCTTTAAATGTATAAAAGTGCTTCTTAAGAAGCCTTTAATTCATATTTTTAAATGCGAAACGGTGATTCTTTTCCCCGAACTAACGGCAGTATTTTTCATGCCAATACGGGGTTAAATTCACCGCAAATGAACGTTCCAAAAGATCGCGTTCCAGAAATCCTCACTCACAAGATGATTTAAATGCCCATTAATTTACAGGTATTAAACATTCAATTCCTTCCATTTGGCCTGTAAATTCATGAAAATGAGATTTAAAAATTATGTTATATTGTGAATTATTGTGTGAATGTTATTTGGACACTTAGGCTATTTAAAAATGTTAATCTATTTTTAATAAATTGATAGATGTTTAGATCTAGTAATTGAATTTTGTAATTATCTACAATTAGGTAACTAACTCATTATATGCTTTACTTTCATGTCTTCTAAGTAAGATTGTTTCATATTTGTTTCAGAATGCTTCAATCTATAATAACTGAAAATTTCTTTCAGTTATCATAATTTTTAAGAAAGTTATGGGCTTTTAACTGTCCTCGATCACAGCTTTTGTGTTAAGTCAATGGAAAAGCAATAGGGAACAAGATGCTAATTTTCGAGTATGAAAATGGCCATAACTTCTTTAAGACTGAAGATATGAAAGTGAATTAGGTGTCAAATTAAACTTCTTTTTATGCTTTATCTGATGGGATAAATTGCAGACTTTATTTTTAAAATCTCAAAATTTTGTAACATTGCTAGGGATAGCTGGTCGGTGGGCTGAAGGGCCTGTTTCCGCGATGTATCTCTAAACTAAAAAAAACATATGTAAGGTTTAGCAAGGTAGACACAAAATGCTGGAGTAACTCAGCGGGTCAAGCAACATCTCTGGAGAGAAGGAATGAGTTGGGACCCTGCTTCAGACTGATGTCAGGGGAGGGGGCGGGACAAAGTTAGAATGTAGTCGGAGACAGTAAGACTAATGGAAGAACTGGGAAGGGGGAGGGGAAGGAGAGAGAGAGAAAGCAAGGGCTATCTGAAGTTAGTAAATGTTCATACCGCTGAGGTGTAAGCGACCCAAATGAAATATGAGGTGTTGTTCCTCCAATTTGCGCTGGGCCTCACTCTGACAATGGAGGAGGCCCAGAACAGAAAGATCAGATAGACAGGGCTCTTGAGGAATATAAAGGAAGAAGGAGAAGCAGGAAATCAGGGGGGTCAAATTTATCACAGGTTATCGGGACACGCAAAAGAGGAAACTTATGGAGCGTTGACAGAGATCACTGTCTGCTCTTTAGAACACAGAATATAGAACAGTGCAGCAGAGGAGCAGGTGCTTCGGCCCACAATGTTAGTGCTGTAAATGATGCCAATTTAAACTGATCTCATCTGGCTGCATATGATCCATATCCCTCCATTCCTTGCCCTTCCATGTGCCTATCCAAAAGCCTCTTAGACGCCACTATCGTATCAGCCTCCACACCATCGCTGGCAGTGCGCTCCAGGCATCTAGTACTCTCTGTGTAAAAATACTTGCCCCGCACATCTCCACAAATCATCCCCCCCCCCTCTCACCTTATGGCTATGCCCTCTAGTGTTGGACATTTCCACCCTGTGGGAAAAAGATTCTGTCTACCCCTTCTATGCCTCTCATAATTTTATATACTTCTATAAAGTCTCCTCCTCAACCTCCGGCGTTTGAGAGAGAAAAAACCTAAGTCTATCCAACCTCTATTAACCTGTAGCTTAAACCCTCCAGTTCAAGCAGCATTCTGGTAAGTTAGCCACAGGGAGGGCCCAAAAGGACTGAAGAATAACCAACACTATTCCTTTGTTTAAGAAGGGCAAAAAACAGGAAGTTATAGATTGGTGTCTCAACCAAGTTGACTTTCTGGGCTAGTCCCATTTCAATTCAATTCAATTCAATCAATTCAACTTTATTGTCATTGCACAGATACAAGTATGGGTACAACGAAATGCAGTTTAGCGTCTGCTCGTAGTAATAGTGCAATATAGAAATAAAAATACAGAATAAGAATAATATACAGAATAAAAATACAGAATAAGCAAACAATGTGGACGGAGAGACTGGAGAAATCTATCGGCGGGACTCCGAGTTCAGCAATGTGATAGTGTTGTTGAAGAAGCTGTTCCTCATCCTACTTGTACGAGACCTGAGGCTTCTGTACCGCCTCCCTAATGGGAGGAGGGCAAACAGTCCATGGTTAGGGTGGGAGGGGTCCTTGATGATCTTCCCGGCCAGCCTCAGACACCGTTTTCTGTGGAGGGCATCCATTGCAGGGAGCGGGGCACCGATGATGTACTGAGCGGTTTTCACCACCCGTTGTAGTGCCTTCCTGTCAGCTACCGTGCAACTGCTGTACCATACCGTGATGCAGGTGGTCAGGATGCTTTCGATGGTACAGCGGTAAAAGTTGGTCAGGATCTGGGGGGACAGGTGAGCTTTCTTGAGCCTCCTCAGGACGTAAAGGCGCTGCTGCGCCTTTTTGATCAGTTTGGAGGTATTGAGGGACCAGGACAGATCCTCCGAGATGTGTACCCCGAGGAATTTGTAGTTGGAGACGCGCTCCACCTCAGTCCCGTTTATATGGATGGGGGTATGTCTGCCCCCTCTGTTCTTCCTGAAGTCAACAATAATTTCCTTTGTCTTCTTGGAGTTGAGGACGAGGTTATTGTTGGCACACCAGGCTGCCAGGTGCTGGACCTCCTCCCTGTAGGCTGACTCGTCGTTGTCACTGATCAGTCCTACCACCGTGGTGTCGTCGGCAAATTTAATGATGGCGTTGGAGCCATTCTTAGGGATGCAGTCATGGGTGAAGAGGGAGTAGAGGAGAGGGCTGAGCACACAGCCCTGTGGCACGCCGGTGTTCAGTGTTATAGTGGAGGAGGTGAGGTTGTTGACCCTAACAGACTGTGGTCTGTTGGTGAGGAAATCCAGTGTCCAATTGCAGAGGGAGGTGGAGATGCCAAGTCCGCTGAGTTTGGTGATCAAGCTAGCGGGGATGACAGTGTTAAAGGCGGAGCTGAAATCAATGAACAGCAACCTGATGTAGGTGTTATTGCTGTCCAGGTGGGTCAGGGCAGAGTGTAGGGCCGCCGATATGGCGTCCTCTGTAGACCTGTTGGTCCGGTAGGCAAACTGATGGGGGTCCAGTGTGGGGGGGGAGGTTGGCTTTGAGGTGAGCCAGGATCAGCCGCTCAAAGCACTTTGCAATGACAGGGGTGAGTGCCACTGGGCGGAAGTCCTTGAGACTCCCTGTAGCTGATTGTTTGGGCACTGGCACAATGGTTGATGTCTTGAGGCAAGTGGGGACGACACCATGGGCCAGTGACAGATTAAAAATGTCAGTGAAGACCAGGGATAGTTGTCCAGCACATGCCCTGAGCACCCGCCCGGGGATGCCATCGGGGCCGGCAGCTTTGTGCTCATTCACCTTGCTCAGTGCATCTTGTACAGCAGAGGTGGAGAGACTGAGGGGTTGTTCGTTCGGGGGTGGAGCAACTTTGATGGCTGGAGTTTTGTTGTCTCGGTCAAAGCGAGCATAGAAGTGGTTTAGCTCGTCAGGAAGGGAGGCGTTATCTGGGGGGGGTGGTGTTAACTTTATGGTAATCGGCAATGGATTTGATTCCTTGCCACATGCGCCTAGGGTCGGAGTTGTTTTGGAAATGTTTCTCGATCCGCCGTCTGTGATTGAGTTTAGCATTCCTAATTCCCTTTTTCAGATTGGCCCTGGATGAGCTGTATCCCTCAGCGTTGCCGGATCTGAAAGCGGCATCGCTAGCCTTCAGCAGGAGTCTGACCTCCCTGCTCATCCACGGCTTCTGGTTAGGGAAGGTCTTTATCTCTTTGTGGGTAGTGACGTTGTCAGTGCAGAATTTTATATAGTCCAAAACGGTTGAGGTGTATGAGTTGATGTCCATTTGCCCACATTTGCCCATATCCCTCTCAACCCTTCCCATCTATATATCCCCTCCCCCCTTCCCAGTTCTCCCACCAGTCTTACTGTCTCCGACTACATTCTATCTCTGTCCCGCCCCCTCCCATGACATCAGTCTGAAGAAGGGTCTCGACCCGAAACGTCACCCATCCCTTCTCTCCACAGATGCTGCCTGTCCCGCTGAGTTACTCCAGCATTTTGTGTCTACTTTCAATTTAAACCAGCATCCACATTTCTTTCCTACACTATATATCTGTTCAAACGTGTTTTGAAAGTTGTAATGATATCTGCTTCTATAGCTTCCTCTGGAAGCTCGTTCCAGATACGATTACCCTCTGAGTAAAAAGGTTGCCGCTGAGCGTGGCTTTATGTGGGGAAAGATCACATCTTACAAACTTGATCGTTATTATTAGAAGATTGGGCAGTGGACGTTATATACAATGACTTCAGTCAATATTTTGACAAGGTCCCTCATGGTAGGTTGATCCAGAAGACTAATGTATATGGGATCCATAGAGACAGTGGTTTGGACTCAAAATTGGCTTGGTCATAGTAGACGTAAGGTTGTGATGGGAGATGTTATTCTGAATGGTAGTCTATTATGTTCTGCAAGGATCCTTGCTGACACCCCTGTTGTTTCTGATATAAATAATCTGGGTGCAAATGTAGGTGGGCTGATTAGTAAGCTTTTAGATGACAGAAATATTGGCAGAGTTGTGGATAGTGAGTAAATTGTCAAAGTATGCAGCAGGATTCAGATCAGTTGGAAATCTGAGTAGAGTAATTACAGACAGAGTCATGGAGTGATACAGCATGGAAACAGGCCCTTCAGCCCAAATTGCCCACACGACCAACATAGAAACATAGAAACATAGAAAATAGGTGCAGGAGGAGGTCATTCGGCCCTTCGAGCCCGCACCGCCATTCATTGTGATCATGGCTGATCGTCCCCTATCAATAACCCGTGCCTGCCTTCTCCCCATATCCCTTGACTCCACTAGCCCCTAGAGCTCCATCTAACTCTCTCTTAAATCCATCCAGTCCCATCTACACTGCTCCCACCTACATGTCCCATCTACACTGGTCCCACCTGCCTGCATTTGGCCCATATCCCTCTAAACCTGTCCTAACTATGTACAGTACCTGTCTAAATGGTATGGGTTTGGGAACAGCTCCAACCAATACCACAAGAAATTACAGTGAATTGTGGATGCAGCCCAGACCATCACACAAACCAACCTCCCTTCCACTGACTCTATTTATACCTCACGCTATCTCGGCAAGGCCAGCACCATAATCAAGGCCAAGTCGCACCCTGGCCACTCCCTCTTCTCCCCTCTCCCCTCTCCCATCGGGCAAAAGGTATAGAAGTGTGAAAGATTCGGGGACAGTTTCTTCCCAGCTGTTATCAGGTAACTGAATCATCCTACCACGACCAGAGAGCAGTCCTGAACTACTATCTATCTCTTTGATGATCCTCGGACTATCCTTGATCGGACTTTGCTGGCTTTATCTTGCACTAAACGTTATTCCCTTATCATGTATCTATACACTGTACACTGGATCGATTGTAATCATATATTGTCTTTCTGCTGACTGGTTAGCACGCAACAAAAGCTTTTCACTGTTTCTCAGTACACGTGATAATAAACTAAACTAAAACTGAACTGAACATTCTCGTAAATCATTTCTGCACCTTCCAGCTTGACAACATCCTTCCTATAACATGGTGCCCAAAACTGAACACTCTAAATGTGGCCTCACCAACATCTTATACAACTGCAACATAAACTCCCATCTTCTATACTCAATGTTCTGACTGATGAAGGCCAATTTGCTAAAGGTTTTTTTTAGCACCTTGATGCCACTTTCAATGAACTATATTCCTGCATTCATAGATCCCTCTGGTCTACAACACTCTGCAGAGCCCATCCATTCACTGAGTAGGTTTTTCCCATGTTAGTGCTCCCAAAATGCAAAACCTCACATTTCTCTGCATTAAATTCCATCAACTATTCCTCAGCCCACCTGGCTATCCGATCAAGATCCTGCTGCAATTTTTGACAACCATCTTCACTATCTACAATAACACCCACTTTTGTGTCTTCTGTAAACTTGCTAATCATCCCATGTATGTTCTCATCCAAATCATGATATGGATGACAAGCAGCAATGGGCCCAGCACTGAACCCTGAGGCACACCACTAGTCACAGACCACCAGTCTGAAAAGAAACTTTCCACTATCACAAAATGTGTAGGAAGGAACTGCAGATGCTGAATTAAACTGAAGTTGCTGTAGAAGGGTCTCGACCCGAAACGTCGTCTATTCCTTTTCTCCAGAGATGCTGTCTGACCCGCTGAGTTACTCCAGCTTTTTTTGGCTATCTTCCACAATCACCCTGTGCTTTCTTCCATTAAGCTCATTTTCTATCCATTCAGCTATCTCTCCTCGAATCCCATGCGATCTAACCTTGCAGAGCAGCCTATCATGCGGAACTGTCGAATGCTTTGCTGAAATCCAAGAACACAAGGTCTACAGCTCTGCCCTCATCAACCTTTTTGGTCACATCACCAAAAAACTCAATCAGATTTGTGAGACACGACCTCCCATGTAGAAAACCATGTTGACTATCTCTAATGAGCCCTTGTCCATCTAAGTGCATGTATATCCTATCCTTCAGAATACTCTCTTGTAACTTTCCGACCACAGATGTTAAGCTCGCTGGCCTGTAGTTCCCAGTCTTTTCCCCGCAGCTCTCATGAATAGAGGCACAACATTTGCCTCCCTCCAGTCTTCCGGCACCGGGCCTATATTTAACGACGACTCATAAACCTTTGCGAGGGCTTCTGCAATTTCCTCTCTAGATTCCCACAATGTCCTCAGATATATCTGATCAGTCCCAGGTGATTTGTCTACTTCATAATTGTCAGGACCTTCAGCACATCTCCGACCGTAACACTAACTGCTCTCAAGACACTACCAGTGTCTACCTCAAGATCCCCCATCCGCCTGTCTTTCTCCACAGTAAAACAGAGGGGAAATACTCGTTGAGGACAATGCGGACAAGTCTGAGTTGTTGCATTTTGAGAGGTGAAATGTCCAGAGGGATTTTGGGATGCAAGTCGATAGCTCCCTGAGAGTGCCAACACAAGTGGCTGGAGTTGTAACTAAATTGTACGGCATACTTGCCTTTATCGGTCAGGGGGTTGAGTATAAAAGTCGGGAATTCATTCTACAACTTTATAAAACTTTGGTTAGACAATTAGGCAGCTCTGGTCTTCGCATTTCAGGAAGAATGTGTAGGCTTTGGAGAGCTTGCAGATGTTTACTAGAATGCTGCCTGAATTACAGGGTGTTAGCCATGAGGAGAGATTGGGCGAAGTTGAATTATTTTCTCTGGAGCATTAAAGGTTGAGGGAAGACCTGATGGTAAGATGTAAAATTCTGAGAGGTATAAATAAAGTTGATCATCAGAGTCCCAGGGAGGAAATGTCAAATGCGAGAGGGCATAGCTTTAAGAAGGGGAATGTTTGAAGGAGATTTACGAGATTACAAAGTAATGATTTCATTGTTCCATTCCAGTGCGCATAAATTAAATACTCTTGATTCTCTTGACTCTAGATTTGACTCCTGAAGTTGACAATATTTGTAAAAGAATTAGTTTAGTTTAGTTTAGTTTAGTTTAGAGACATAGCGCTGAAATAGGCCCTTCAGCCCACCGAGTCCACGCCGACCAGCGATCCCCTGCACTAACACTATCCAACACACCCTCGGGACAATTTTACATTTATACCAAGCCAATTAGCCTACAAACCTACACGTCTTCGGAGTGTGGGAGCAAACTGAAGATTTCGGAGAAACCCACGCGGTCACGGGAAGAATGTTTTAACTCCGAATTGACAAGCACCCGTAGTCGGGATCAAACCCGGGTCTCTGGCACTGTAAGCACGGTAAGGCAGCAACTCTACCGCTATGCCACTGTGCCCCCCTTAAAATAAGGTCAGGAATTGTCGGAGGGCCGCAACACCCTTGAAGCCCACGGAATCAAACAACCAAGTTAATGATTGCTATCGATCAATACAACTGGATTTTTTCCGACTTCTGAACACGTGCTCAGCTTTACAAAGGTAAACAAAAGGCTTGGCAAGAATATTGCTTGCAACAAAGCCAACTGAGGTGGGGGAGAATAAAATGGTTAATGGGGCTTGATGGTCAGCTTGGACCTGGAAGGACAACACACCTGCTTCCATGCTTAATGACTCAATGGCTTCCAGAACAATACCTACTGAACATACTCACCAATATGGTGTGGGTCAAGTCACAAATTGACCAGCATATACTGAACCACAATTTGGGAGCTGGTCAGTATTAAATGTAGGGATAGAGTTTAATTGTGTGTAGTAAACTCTTATATAACTCAGCTATGCCAATGTAACTAACCGACGCCCTGTGATATTTATTAATTTGTCTTGATTCACCGCCTGCAGGGGGTCAAGGAAAGAGCGTTCATGTCGCCGCCCTGTTTCCACCAATCTGAGGGATAGCCAAGTATCATTCTTGGCTAACAACCTTCCAACTTTGGCTTCCAAGACATATGGAAATTTTCGTGCCTTACTTTTGTGTAAAAAATAGCGTCTTCATTGCCGGGAAATACGGTATTTAAAAACATATAGCACCAAGAAATTTACTTACCACATCATTTGTACATGAGAAAAAACTTTTTCACCCAGAGAGTTGTGAATTTGTGGAATTCCCTGCCACAAAGGGCAGTGGAGGCCAAATCACTGGATGTATTTAAGAGAGAGTTAGATAGAGCTCTAGGGGCTAGTGGATTCAAGGGATATGGGGAGAAGGCAGGCACGGGTTATTGATTGTGGACGATCAGCCATGATCACAATGAATGGCAGTGCTGGCTCAAAGGGCCGAATGGTCTCCTCCTGCGCCTATATTCTATGTTTCTATGTAATCTTTCCACCACCACACACAAGAAGCGCAAGAAGAGCCAGACGCAATTGTATGCAGATGCCGAGAAGTGTGTTCAGCTCTGGATGAACAATTTCTAATCTTGTGATGTGGACTTGATAAGAAGACCACCTGCAGAAGACTGAAACAATTCTGCAACTTACAAATCATGTAACAATGCTCCTGCTGTAGTTAACATCTGCCACAGGCTGCCCCTATAACATGTCAGCTGCACCTGGTAGCAGCAAATAAGGCCTCTGTAAAAAAGATTTATGCCTATAAATAACTACTCCCAGGCCATAGATCACTGGTAGTTTAACTCTTATGATCTAAAAACTATTGTTATTGAATAGGTTGGCTATACACTTAAAACAGCTGAGCTATATTGTATATTGTATCAATATGGTAAAGAACTTAAAGATATTTCATTTTAAGCTTCCAAGCATCCAAGTCAAGCATCATTATTTCGAAGACACAAGCAACTGCAGATGCTGGTTTACAAAATTAGTGCTGGAATAACTAGATGACTAGATGAGGTGAATCAAGAACCAGTGGACATAGGTTTAAGGTGAAAGGGAAAAAGATTTAATAGGAATCCGAGGGTGGTGGGTGTATGGAACAAGCTGCCAGAGGAGGTAGTTGAGGCTGGGACTATTCCAACGTTTAAGAAACAGGTAGACAGGTACCTGGATGGGACAGGTTTGGAATATTTGGACCAAACACAGGCAGGTGGGATTAGAGCAGCTGGGACATGTTGGCCGGTATGGGCAAGTTGGGCCTGTTTCCACATTGTATCACTCTATGACTCTCTATAACTCTATGACATTTTGGGTTGGAACCCTTCTTCAGACTGATTGTGTTTGGGGAGGGGGAGGGGGGAAGCTGGGATGGGCAGGACAAAACCTGGCGAGTGATAGGTACAGGTGAGGGGAGGGGGTTTTGATAGGCAGATGGTTGGACAAAGGCCAGAGATGAAAAAGACAAAAGCTGTGAGGATAGAAGAGGTGCGAACTGTGAAGCCAGAGGAAGGAATATAAGTGGAAGGGGAGGAGGGACAGGGAAATGGGTGAGAGTCCAGGTGGGGCAATGGGAAGAGGAGATTTTAAAAAAAGGTGCTGTTTGCAGGTAGTAACTTATAATTGGTGAATTTAATGTTCGATACCTAAAATTGGAGAATTCTGCTGGATCTCCCAGTTGCTAACCAATTTTAACTCTCCTTCCCATTTCCGTACTAACCTTTTGGCCTTGGCCTCCTCCGAGCTCCAGCTGATCACTGTCCTGCCGGATCTATAAACTACCTCCTTCGTTATCTGACCATCAATGTTCGTATTGTCTTAAAACGTACAAATCTGACAATCATACAAATCAGCGTACAAATCATTCACATCCAGTTATAATTTGATTTATAATTCTCCTCAGATTCACTATTTTTTTTAAACATTGTTCCTAATGTTTTCATATTCTGAAATGTCACCCTTTTTTGTCCTGGTAACTTGTGTAAGCTGTCTTTTTTATCATTCCATTATATCATACCATCGACCCGTTTATTGTTTTTAAAAGAACAGTTCTCTTGAGCCTTATTAAAAGTACAAAAAATCCTACAATGATGCAGATCAGAATTC
>CM075977.1:95340719-95389396 GCA_038087875.1 Malacoraja senta
TGATATTTTTCTTCTACAATTATATTAAATTGATAAATAAGATATTGGGTTGGATTCATGAGAGGCAGTGCACATGTCAGTGAGTTCCAAAATTGTGCATTCAAAGTCAAAGTCAATTTTATTCGTCACATGCACCTGAAGGTGCAGTGAAATGAATTTGCCAGCAGCGATACACTTAAAAAGAACACACAATACACAATTAGATTTAACACAAACATCCACCAGAGCATTCTTCACTGTGGTGGAAGGCAACAAAGTTCAGCCAGTCCTTCTCCTTTGTTCACCCGTGGTCGGGGCCATAAACCCTCCGTATTTGCCGTTACGGACGGCCCGATGTACAGGCCCTCTCGTCAGGATGATCAAACTCCGACGTCGGGACAGTCAAACACACTCCGTGGCTTGGAGTGCCTGAATCGGCACTTTCCTTCCGGAGACCGCGGCTTCAGGCCGGCGGTCGGAGCTCTTCTCCCGGCGATCCCCGGCAAGGGATCCCAGGCTCTGGATGGTAAGTCCACGCCCCGCCTGCGGCTTGAAGCTCGGCAGACCACAGCCCCATGATGCCAAAGTCACCAGGCCAGCAATCGGAGCACTCCTCTCTGGTGACCCCTGGCAAAGGTTCGCCTGCTCCATGATGGAAAAGTCCACACTGTGCCTGCTGCTGCTGCTCCGGGCCAAACTCCGGGAAAGGCCGCTCCAATCCATGCTGTTAGGCCGCGAGGGAGGCGACATGGAAAAAGTTGCCTCTCCATTGAGGAGGCGACCGAAAGCGGTTCCCCTCTTACCACCCCCCCCCCACCACCCCCCACACAAGACACACCAAGAGACACCTAAACTAACAATAGACACACCAAAAAACAAAAACAAAAGTTGAAATAACGAACACGCTGCTGGCAGGGCAGCCGACTCGCAGCGCCCCCACCGACCAATTCACCTTTGGATCTGGGCATCCTGCATCTTAATAACAAAGAGGTTTCTATTTGATCTTACAGTTCAATGCCAGCCATAGCAGGTGCATGTAGCACCAGTCTTTATCTATCTATCTATCTATCTATTATATAAAACTCTCTGGCTGTCGTCCGTCTGTACGTCTGTACGTCTGTACGTCTGTACGTCTGTACGTCCAACGTTCTGCTTGACTTGTCCCGCCTTTGATACCGCCCCGCGCCCACGCGGCGCGCGGAAACGCCGATATTTTTTACCGTTTCTAAGAGGTTACGTTTATCTTTACGAATAGACGATCCTGATTAAATTTGGTCGTGTTTAGGTACGATTTTTAAAATAAAATACCTCTCCCCCCCCCAAACCAAACATTTCAAAATGTTTAAAAAAAAACAGCTCAGCCGTAGAATGTTAGTAAAGATTCCGTTGTGTGATGTCACAATGCACAATGGTCACCGATGTCCAATCGGAATGGATCCATTTACATATGCCTTTGCGGCGGCCCAGCCCCGGCCCCTCCCCCCCAACCCCCGCAACATTGGGCATTGTGACATCACAAAACGGAACGTTCATTTACATTCTATTGCTGAGAGCTGTTTGTTTAACATTTTGAAATGTCCCCATTCCCTATCACCCCCACACACGTGGCGACGCCCTGCGACACGTGTGACAAATCGAAATGAATCCGTTTACATATGCCTTTGCAGCACCCATAGCCCAAGCCCCTCCCCCCCAACCCCACAGCCTGTGTCGAAGGGCGTCGCCATGTGTGTGGGGGGGATAGGGAATGGGGAAATTTCAAAATGTTTTAAAAAAACAGCTCTCAGCAATAGAATGTTAATGAAGGTTCCGTTTTGTGATGTCACAATGCCCAATGCTCAAAGATGTCCAATCAAAATGAACGAATTTACATATGCCTTTGCAGCAGCAACAGCCCCAGCCCCTCCCCCCATCCCCGCAGCCTGTGTCGAAGGGCGTCGTCACGTGTGTGGCAATAGAAAAGAGGATTGGGGGTGATAAGGAATGGGTAACAGATGGACTGTCCCTACCCCTCCTACTTCAACTCTCCCTCCACACTCTTCCCCCTCTCTCCTCTCCCCCTCCCTCCCCTCCCACACCCTCTCTTCCCCCTCCACCACCCCTCTTCACCCCCATCTCCCACCCACCCCCTTCACCTCTCTCTTGCACCACTCCCCGTTACCCCTCTGCCCCTCACTCCCCACTGTTCCCCTCTCCCTCCCCCACCTCTCTCCCTCCCCCTCCCTCTCTCCCTCTCCTCCCCCTACTCCTCTCCACTTCCCCTCATCCCCTCCCCCCTCTCCCCCCTTCCTGCCCTCCCCACTCTCCTCCCACTCCCCACTCTCCTCCCCCTCCCTCTCACCCACCCTGATCTCCTCTCCCTCCCCAATCTCTCCCCTTTCCTCTCCCCCCTCTCCCCTCCCTCCCCCTCTCCTCTTCTCTCCCCACCCCGTCTCCCTCTCCCCTCTTCTCTCCCCACCACGTCTTCCTCTCCACCCCTCCCCCGCCTGTGTTTGGGGGGTGGTTAGTGTGAGTGTGATGCCGCAGCCCCCCCCTCCCGCAAACGCGCGTTGGGAAAACAGCCCGCCAACAGTCTCTCTGTCTTTAAGACAGAACTGCAGATGCTTGAAAATCAAAGGTACACAAAAAAATGCTTCATAACCTCAGCGGGTGCAGCAGCATCTATATCAAAAGAAATAGACAACGTTTCGTGAAAAAACCCGTCTGAGGATGGGTTTCCGCCAAAAGCATTGCCTATTTCCTTCACTCCATAGATGCTGCTGCACCCGCAGTGTTTCTCGAGTTTTATTGTGTGTACCAGTCTATCTGTCTCTCCCCTCTCTCTCTCTCTCTGCCCTTCTCTCTTCACAGCCCGCGGCTCAACTCATGCACGCCTGCTCCAACCCACCCCCTTCACCTCTCTCCCCCATCCTGTTCTTCCTCTCTCCACCACTCTCCTCTCTCACCCTCCTCTCTCCCCACCTTCCTCACCCCCCTTCCTCTCAACCCTTCTCCTCCCCCACCTCACAATTTTTTTTCCCTAACATTAAATTTTCTCTCTCTGCACCACCCTCCCCCTCGAGACGCACCTGAGAGGTGATGGCTATTCGTCAGTGGATAGGGTGGAGATGGAATAAAAAAAGACAATTAAAATATTAATATAATATCAAGGGGTGTGATGAGTGTGTGTGTTTGTGGGTGCCAGATTCACACCCCGCAACCCTGCTTTGGAGGTACAGACCCAACGGGTGGTTAGTGTGACGTCACAGCCCCCCACCCCAAACGCCCGTTCGGTGTCCAGACCCAACGGGTCTGCACTTGGTCTGCCTGACTTGTGTCTGCCATCCCCCTGACGTGTCACAAATCCCCTTTGATACCGCTCTAGGCCCACACAGCGCGCGGAAACGCCGATATTTTTTTCCGTTTCTAAAGAGATTACGTTTATCTTTACGAATAGACAATCCTGATTAAATTTGGTCATGTTTATGTACACTTTTTAAAATAAAATACCTCTCCCCCCCCCCAAACCAAACATTTCAAAATGTTAAAAAAAAACATCTCAGCCATAGAATGTTAGTAAAGATTCCGTTGTGTGATGTCACAATGCACAATGCTCACAGATGTCCAATCGGAATGAATCCATTTACATATGCCATTGTAGCAGCCACAGCCCCAGCCCCTCCCCCCACCCCCGCAGCCTGTGTCGAAGGGCGTCGTCACGTTTGTGGCAATAGAGAAAGAGGATTGGGGGTGATAGGGAATGGGAAACAGATGGACTGTCCCTACCCCTCCTACTTCAACTCTCCCTCCCCACTCTTCCCCCTCTCTCCTCTCCCCCTCCCTCCCCTCCCACCCCCTCTTCCCCCTCCACCACCCCTCTTCAACCCCATCTCCCCCCCACCCCCTTCACCTCTCTCTTGCACCACTCCCGCTACCCCTCTGCCCCTCACTCCCCACTGTTCCCCTCTCCCTCCCCCACCTCTCTCCCTCCCCCTCCCTCTCTCCCTCTCTTCCCCTACTCCTCTCCCCTTCCCCTCATCCCCTCCCCCCTCTCCCCCCTTCCTGCCCTCCCCGCTCTCCTCCCACTCCAAACTCTCCTCCCTCTCCATCTCACCCACCCTGATCTCCTCTCCCTCCCCTCCCTCCCCCTCTCCTCTTCTCTCCCCACCCCGTCACCCTCTCCCCTCTTCTCTCCCCACCCCGTCTTCCTCTCCCCCCCTCCCCCCTCCCCCCGAGTGTGTTTGGGGGTGGTTAGTGTGAGTTTGGGGGGTGGTTAGTGTGAGTGGGATGCCGCAGCCCCCCCCCCTCCCGCAAACGCGCGTTGGGAAAACAGCCCGCCAACAGTCTCTCTGTCTTTAAGACGGAACTGCAGATGCTGGAAAATCGAAGGTACACAAAAAAAAACTATATTTATCAGCGGGTTCAGCAGCATCTATGGATCAAAGAAAATATGCAACGTTTCGGTAGAAAACCATTCTGAGGATGGGCTTCGACCCAAAGCGTTGCCTATTTCCTTCGCTCCATAGATGCTGCTGCACCCGCTGTGTTTCTCCAGCTTTTTTTTGTGTACCAGTCTCTCTCTCTCTCTCTCTGCCCTTCTCTCTTCACAGCCCGCGGCTCAACTCATGCACGCCCGCTCCAACCCCCCCCCTTCACCTCTCTCCCCATCCTCCCTTTCCTCTCTCCACTCCTCTCCTCTCTCCCCTTTCCTCTCCACCATCCTTCCCCCTCTCCTCTTCTCTCCCCACCCCGTCTTCCTCTCCCCTCTTCTCTCCCCACCCCGTCTTCCTCTCCCCCCTCACCCCCATCCCCCCGAGTGTGTTTGGGGGTGTTTAGTGTGAGTTTGGGGGGTGGTTAGTGTGAGTGTGATGCCGCAGCCCACCCCCCCTCCTGCAAACGCGCGTTGGGAAAACAGCCCGCCAACAGTCTCTCTGTCTTTAAGACGGAACTACAGATGCTGGAAAATCGAAGGTACACAAAAAAAACCTGTATATCATCAGTGGGTGCAGCAGCATCTATGGATCGAAGTAAATAGGCAACGTTTCGGTAGAAAACCAGTCTGAGGATGGGCTTCGGCCCAAAGCGTTGCCTATTTCCTTCGCTCAATAGATGCTGCTGCACCCGCTGTGTTTCTCAAGCTTTTTTTTGTGTACCAGTCTCTCTGTCTCTCCCATCTCTCTCTCTCTCTCTCTCTTCCCTTCTCTCTTCACAGCCCGCGACTCAACTCATGCACGCCCGCTCCAACCCCCCCCCTTCACCTCTCTCCCCATCCTCTCTTTCCTCTCTCCACCCCTCTCCTCTCTCCCCCTTCCTCTCGACCCTCCTCCTCCCCCTCTTCAATTTTTTTTTCTAACATTAAATTTCCCCTCTGCCCCAACACCTCTAGACGCATCTGAGAGGTGAGGGCTATTCGTCAGTGGATAGGGTGGAGATGGGATAAAAGAAGCAAATTAAAAAATTAAAATAATATCAAGGGGTGTGATGAGTTTGTGTGTTTGTGGGTGCCGGATTACGTGCTTTGGAGGAAAGGGGGTGATTAGTGTGACGCCACAGCCTTCCCCCCCCCCCCCCCCACAAACGCACGTTCGGTGTCCAGACCCAACGGGTCTGCACTTGGTCTAGTATACTTTTAAAACTCTCTGGCTGTCGTCCGTCTGTACGTCTGTACGTCCAACGTTCTGTACGTCTGTACGTCCAACGTTCTGCTTGACTTGTCCCGCCTTTGATACCGCCCCGCGCCCGCGTGGCGCGCGGAAACGCCGATATTATTTACCGTTTCTAAAGAGGTTACGTTTATCTTTACGAATAGACGATCCTGATTAAATTTGGTCGTGTTTAGGTACGCTTTTTAAAATAAAATACCTCTCTCCCCCCCCCAAACCAAACATTTCAAAATGTTTTAAAAAACAGCTCAGCCGTAGAATGTTAGTAAAGATTCCGTCGTGTGATGTCACAATGCACAATGGTCACAGATGTCCAATCGGAATGGATCCATTTACATATGCCTTTGCAGCGACCCAAGCCCCGGCCCCTCCCCCCCAACCCCCGCAGCATTGGGCATTGTGACATCACAAAACGGAACCTTCATTTACATTCTATTGCTGAGAGCTGTTTGTTTAACATTTTGAAATTTCCCCATTCCCTATCACCCCCACACATGCGGCGACGCCCTGCAACACGTGTGACAAATCGAAATGAATCCGTTTACATATGCCTTGGCAGCACCCACAGCCCAAGCCCCTCCCCCCCAACCCCACAGCCTGTGTCGAAAGGCGTCGCCACGTGTGTGGGGGGATAGGGAATGGGGAAATTTCAAAATGTTTTAAAAAAACAGCTCTCAGCAATAGAATGTTAATGAAGGTTCCGTTTTGTGATGTCACAATGCCCAATGCTCAAAGATGTCCAATCGGAATGAACCAATTTACATATGCCTTTGCAGCAGCAACAGCACCAGCCCCTCCCCCCCACCCCGCAGCCTGTGTCGAAGGGCGTCGTCACGTGTGTGGCAATAGAGAAAGAGGATTGGGGGTGATAGGGAATGGGTAACAGATGGACTGTCCCTACCCCTCCTACTTCAACTCTCCCTCCACACTCTTCCCCCTCTCTGCTCTACCCCTCCCTCCCCTCCCACACCCTCTCTTCCCGCTCCACCACCCCTCTTCACCCCCATCTCCCCCCTACCCCCTTCCCCTCTCTCTTGCACCACTCCCCGTTACCCCTCTGCCCCTCACTCCCCACTGTTCCCCTCTCCCTCCCCCTCCCTCTCTCCCTCTCTTCCCCCTACTCCTCTCCCCTTCCCCTCATCCCCTCCCCCCCTCCCTGCCCTCCCTGCTCTCCTCCCACTCCCCACTCTCCTCCCCCTCCCTCTCACCCACCCTGATCTCCTCTCCCTCCACAATCTCTCCCCTTTCCTCTTCCCCCTCTCCCCTCCCTCCCCCTCTCCTCTTCTCTCCCCACACCGTCTCCCTCTCCCCTCTTCTCTCCCCACCACGTCTTCCTCTCCACCCTCCCCAGCCTGTGTTTGGGGGGTGGTTAGTGTGAGTGTGATGCCGCAGCCCACCCCCCCCCCCCTCCCGCAAACGCGCGTTGGGAAAACAGCCCGCCAACAGTCTCTCTGTCTTTAAAATATTAATATAATATCAAGGGGTGTGATGAGTGTGTGTGTTTGTGGGTGCCAGATTCACACCCCGCAACCCTGCTTTGGAGGTACAGACCCAACGGGTGGTTAGTGTGACGTCACAGCCCCCCGCCCCAAACGCACGTTCGGTGTCCAGACCCAACGGGTCTGCACTTGGTCTGCACTCCCCACTCTTCCCCTCTCCCTCCCCACCTCTCTCCCTCCACCCTCCCTCTCTCCCTCTCTTCCCCCTACTCCTCTCCCCTTCCCCTCATCCCCTCCCCCCTCTCCCCCCTTCCTGCCCTCCCCGCTCTCCTCCCACTCCAAACTCTCCTCACCCTCCCTCTCACCCACCCTGATCTCCTCTCCTTCCCCAATCTCTCCCCTTTCCTCCTCCCCCTCTCCCCTCCGTCCCCCTCTTTCCCTCCCCTCCCTCCCCTCTTCTCTCCCCACCCCGTCTCCTTCTCTCCCCCTCCCCTCCTCTCCCCAACCCCGTCTCCCTCTCCCCCACTCCCCCCGCCTGTGTGTTTGGGGGGTGGTTAGTGTGGTTAGTGTGATCATAACAAAACACGCCTGAAGATGGGTTTCAGCCACAAACATTGCCTATTTCCTTCGCTCCATAGATGCTGCTGCACCCGCTGAATTTCACCACCTTTTTTGGGTGTACCAGTCTCTCTGTCTCTCCCCTCTCTCTCTCTCTCTGCCCTTCTCTCTTCACAGCCCGCAGCTTAACTCATAAAACACCCCCCTTCACCTATCTCCAACATCCTCTCCTTACTCTCTCCACACCCACCTCTCTATCCCCCTTCCTCGCACCCCTTCCTCTCTTCCCCCTTCCTCTCCACCCTCCTCCTCCCCCTCTTCAATTTTTTTTAATTCTAACATTAAATTTTCACTCTCTGCCCCCCCCCCCTCTAGACGCACCTGAGAGGTGAGGGCTATTCGTCAGTGGATAGGGTGGAGATGGGATAAAAGAAGCAAATTAAAAAATTAAGATAATATCAAGGGTTGTTATGAGTGTGTGTGTTCGTGGGTGCCAGATTCCCACCCCGCAACCGTGCTTTGGAGCGAAGGGGGTGGTTACTGTGACGCCACAGCACCCCCCCCCCCCACCCGCAAACGCACGTTCGGTGTCCAACGGGTCTGCACTTGGTCTAGTCTACTTTTAAAACTCTCTGGCTGTCGTCCGTCTGTACGTCTGTACGTCCGTACGTCTGTACGTCCGTACGCCGCCTTTGATACCGCCCCTGGCCCACACGGCACGCGGAAAGGCCCATATTTTTTACCATTTCCAAAGAGATGACATTTATCTTTACGAATAGCCACTCCTGATTAAATTTGGTCCTGTTTATGTACACGTTTTTTTAATAAAATCCATCCCCCCCCACCCCCATGTGATTTTCTCCGATTGTCTCCGATTTTCTCCGAAAACGACGCCATCTTTTTTTCGCCGATTTTCTCCGAAAACGACGCCATCTTTTTTTCGCCGATTTACTCCGATTTTTTCCGAAAACTACGCCATCTTTTTTTCCACGATTTTCACCCCGGGGTCTGAAGCACGTTCGGCAAAAACACCCCGGGGTGTCAAGCACTTTCGGGGACCAGACCCAACGGGTCTGCACTTGGTCTAGTATTATTATAAAACTCTGATCTTGGATGTTTACGTATTTACAGTATGTGTTTGCTTGTGTGTTTGCTTGTGTCTTTTTCTGTGATTCACATCTCCTCGAAAACCTAACACGCTAACGATAACATTTTTACATATTCCAGTAGAGATTTACCTCATGATCTCAAAACTCACCTCATCTGAAAATTTGATTCATTATTTCTTAAGTTATTTCTTCAAATTCTTCACAAATCTGAGATCTTTTAAAAATCTAACGAGCTGATGATGTCACAATGGCTCTGCTCCACGCGGCCTTCTAAGCAGAGTTTTCAAAGCGCAGCCTGCTGGGCACTGTTTTTGCATGTGCTGCGAGTAACGTTAACACCCCCCCTGTTTATTCAAAAGACGCAGAAAGAACGAGCAAGTGGGCTCTGTTCTGCAGACCCCGAGGGCTTCCGAAGGTCGACGCAAGGTAGCGCCTCAGCTCGGCTTTCCCGAGAACTGCCGAGAGCTTGGGTCAACGCACGACACACGTTCACAGCTAGTTGATAACTTGAATTGGATCATAATTTCTAAAAATGCACTATATTGAAAAATATGTGTGAATTAACTTATGATACTAAGCATCGAAGATTTTTAAAGAACAACGTTTTGCTCAAGTGCCAACCAGCCCTTCCCCCCATCCCTCCCTTGCACACTCTTTCATGACCAAAATATATTCTGGGAACATTGTTTTATTATTCATTTTTAAAAGCACTTCCCACTTTTGTACCACCTTTGCTCTTTCTCACATAGGTCCCCTTGTTACATCCTCATGCTTGTTACATCCTCATAATTAGCTGTTCCCCAATCAATATTTTGAATTAATAATATCATGATTAAGTTGATCCTATCATTTACATAGATACAAATCTCAACAAAAGACAGCACAGATGCATCAATAATTGTAGCCATGGCCCGAGGAAAAATTAATTTGATCTACATATGTAACCTCTTTACATTTTTAACATTACATGATAATGGATTGCAATCAACCAAGTCTAGGATAATCTGCTCTTCTTTTATTTATAATCAGAAAATATTGCAGGTAAAAGAAAGCATAATTATAAAAATTACTATTTTCTGCTTTTCTAAGAATCCATCAGGCAAAAACAAACATCAGATACTGTGTCTGATGCAACTACTCAATCTTGTCCAGTCTATAGAACAAGCAAAAATAAAGCTATCACATAGCCAATTTCCCTAAAATGCTAAAATAAAATATGAGTTGTACCCTTAATTTTTTGTATTTACTGAAGCATATTAAATCTGCAACAATTATCTGTAAATAACAAGGCAATGTTGACCAATGGATATCCTACTGCCTTTCATTCATGCCTGAATATAGATGCATTTGTAATGATGTACCAAACTGGTTATGTATTATACAGCATTCAAAATGCCATGTTTTTGCACTGATGTTAAACTTTCAAAAAGGTTCATTCCTGACAATGTAAATGAGAAAAGATAGTTTCCATGCTTTATTCATACACGTAGAGAACATTCCAAAAGTTATCTTGAAATGATCTTTGAAATAAATGTTAGTCTTATACACAGTCAAACAGGTCATTCACAAAATCCAAGCATAAAAACTATGTTTCTGCTGGTACAACTTAAAAAATAAATAGTCTCGGCATGTCACATAAACAGGATTCTTCTTTTGTATCCTTACAGGAAACATATTGCAACCAGCAAAACATCGACAATTTTACAATTCACAGTGAAATGATTCATTAAAAATTTAAAAAATGTGATTATCAGATTAAAATAACGTTAAAAAAAGACACAAAGTGCTGGAGTAACTCAGCAGGTCAGGCAGCATCTCTGGAGATCTGGTTGGGACCCTTCTTCAGACTGATTGTCGGGGAGGGAAGCAAGCTGGGAGAGAGGAGAGGCAGGACAAGGTCTGGCAGGTGCTAGATGCAATAGGACAAGGTCTGGCAGGTGCTAGATGCAATAGCATTCACATATGTCGGTCAGCAAGTGCTCTTTTAATCTGGATCGTGTGTGATCCCTGCAGCAATTGAACTTTCACCAGCAGCCCTACCCCCATACTATGTCGGCTTTCTGTTTTCTATAGACTTGTGGATCCAAATCAAGTTAGTTTAGTTTAGTTTAGAGATACAGCGCGGAAACAGGCCCTTCTGCCCACCGAGTCCACGCCGACCAGCGACCCCCGCACATTAATGCTATCCTACACACTAGGGACAATTTACATTTATACCAAGCCAATTAACCTACAAACCTGTACGTCTTTGGAGCGTGGGAGGAAACTGAAGATCTCAGAGAAAACCCACGCAGGTCACGGCGAGAACATACAAACTCCGTACAGACAAGCACCCGTAGTCAGGATCGAACCCGGGTCGCTGGTGCTGTTTACAGCAACTCTACCTCTGCGCCACCATGCCGCCCACATGTTACAAATAAAAGCAGATCCGCAAATATGCAGTTAGTTTCATAAGTGGCAATAGACAGCGCCCTGAAATCACATTACAAAATGGCTGAGGCAGCAGTGGTTATTTCAATTGAGCAGATTCATGCTGGACCCATGATGAAGACTATCTACGACTACCTTAAACTACCCTCGATTACCTACGACTAACATGCTGACCTACTACAACCTACTACGACTAGACCTATGAGTAAAAAAACTATCCATTTTTTCCATGGCGACCTTTTTTAACTCATTGGACTTTCTTGAGATACACTTGGCCAAACAAGCTGACCCCCAATTCTTCTCTCCGTGCCCCGGAGGGCCCTTGCAAAGTCAACCCACCTCCTCTCTGTCAAAGGGTCATAAATAGCTTTTAACTGTCTCCGATAGACATATAAAAGTAACACAAAAATGTAAACACAATTACAACAAGTTGATTCTTTAAAATAAAATTGATATTTAATTAAAAAGCTTTCAATTAAAAACTAATGTAAAAATAAAAATGAAAAATTGAATTCAAAATATCTTTGAAAGCAAATGAATACTGATTAATATGAACATAACATAAAAGAGAGCATAAGACTATTCTTCTGAAACTTTACTGGAAGTGCTGCGCACAGTCCTTTAAAAGAGCAGCACACAGTTCAAATGTGGTCGCACCAACGACTTGTACAGCTGCATCCCAACTTGTCCCTGCAAACTAAGTTGCCTCATTTACACTAGTCCCACCTGCCTGCATTTGGGTCATATCCCTCTAAACCTCTCCTATCCATGTACCTATCTAAATGTCTTTTAAACGTTGTTATAGCACCTATCACAACTACCTACTCTAGCAGTTCATTCCATATACCCACCACCCTCTGTGAGAAAAGGTTGCCCCTCAGGTTCTTATTAAAACTTTCCCGTCTCACCTTAAACCTATGTCCTCTGCTTCTTGATTCCCCTTCTCTGGGTAACGGTCCCTATGCATTTACCCTATCCATTCCCCTCATGATCTCATAACCTCTATATGGTCATCCCTCATCCTCCTGCGCTCCAAGGAATAGAGTCCTAGCCTGCTTAATCTCTTCCTATAGCTCAGGCCCCCAAGTCCTGGCAATATCTTCGTAAATCTTCTCCTGCTCCCTTTCCAGCTTAACAACCTCTTTCCTATAACAGGGTGACCAAAACTGAACACAATATTCCAAATGTGGCCTCATCAATGACTTGTACAACTGTAGCATTACATCTCAACTTCTATACACAATGCCATGACATGAAGGCCAATGTACTGAAAGTCTTCTTCACCACCTTATCTACCTGTGACATAATTTTCTAGGAACTATGTATCTGCAATCCTGGGTCCCTCTGTTCTACAACACTCCCCCGAGCCATGCCATTCACTGAGAAGCTCCTGCCCTGTGTGCCTTTCCAAAATGCAACACCTCGCACTTATCAATATTAAACTCCATGAACCATTCCTCAGCCCACCTGCACAACTGTTCAAAATCCTGTTGCAATTTTTTGATAACCATCTTTCCACTCTAAAGATTGGCTTGTGAAAGAAATATAATCATTTTACCAATGACTATCGTGGCTCCAAAATAGTTTGCAAACAATAGTTTTGGTCTTAAAGGCTTCCGAACCACTCTTGACTATATTTGTAAAAACAAAAATCATGGAAAAAGCAGATATTGACGTTTGCTTAGCTTTAAAACTCTAGCCTGGCATATTCCAATTATTGATGACAGTTTTTATTAATGAGAGCACAGCTTCTTAGTTCCTAGTTGTGCAGTGGGGAAGTGGAAAGAATTCTTGCTTTCTTTTTAATAACACTTAATATCAGAGGCAAAAAAGGCAACAATTTCTTCCCAAATTGAATTGATGCAGGACTGCTTATTAAATGCAAATCTATCTATCTATCTATCTATCTATCTATCTATCTATCTATCTATCTATCTATCTATCTATCTATCTATCTATCTATCTATCTATCTATCTATCTATCTATCTATCTATCTATCTATCTATCTATCTATCTATCTATCTATCTATCTATCTATCTATCTATCTATCTATCTATCTATCTATCTATCTATCTATCTATCTATCTATCTATCTATCTATCTATCTATCTATCTATCTATCTATCTATCTATCTATCTATCTATCTATCTATCTATCTATCTATCTATCTATCTATCTATCTATCTATCTATCTATCTATCTATCTATCTATCTATCTATCTATCTATCTATCTATCTATCTATCTATCTATCTATCTATCTATCTATCTATCTATCTATCTATCTATCTATCTATCTATCTATCTATCTATCTATCTATCTATCTATCTATCTATCTATCTATCTATCTATCTATCTATCTATCTATCTATCTATCTATCTATCTATCTATCTATCTATCTATCTATCTATCTATCTATCTATCTATCTATCTATCTATATCTATCTATCTATCTATCTATCTATCTATCTATCTATCTATCTATCTATCTATCTATCTATCTATCTATCTATCTATCTATCTATCTATCTATCTATCTATCTATCTATCTATCTATCTATCTATCTATCTATCTATCTATCTATCTATCTATCTATCTATCTATCTATCTATCTATCTATCTATCTATCTATCTATCTATCTATCTATCTATCTATCTATCTATCTATCTATCTATCTATCTATCTATCTATCTATCTATCTATCTATCTATCTATCTATCTATCTATCTATCTATCTATCTATCTATCTATCTATCTATCTATCTATCTATCTATCTATCTATCTATCTATCTATCTATCTATCTATCTATCTATCTATCTATCTATCTATCTATCTATCTATCTATCTATCTATCTATCTATCTATCTATCTATCTATCTATCTATCTATCTATCTATCTATCTATCTATCTATCTATCTATCTATCTATCTATCTATCTATCTATCTATCTATCTATCTATCTATCTATCTATCTATCTATCTATCTATCTATCTATCTATCTAT
Organism: Malacoraja senta; assembly: GCA_038087875.1. Classification (NCBI taxonomy): domain Eukaryota; kingdom Metazoa; phylum Chordata; class Chondrichthyes; order Rajiformes; family Rajidae; genus Malacoraja; species Malacoraja senta. Next base: position 95,354,890 of record CM075977.1, read on the forward strand.
CTATCTATCTATCTATCTATCTATCTATCTATCTATCTATCTATCTATCTATCTATCTATCTATCTATCTATCTATCTATCTATCTATCTATCTATCTATCTATCTATCTATCTATCTATCTATCTATCTATCTATCTATCTATCTATCTATCTATCTATCTATCTATCTATCTATCTATCTATCTATCTATCTATCTATCTATCTATCTATCTATCTATCTATCTATCTATCTATCTATCTATCTATCTATCTATCTATCTATCTATCTATCTATCTATCTATCTATCTATCTATCTATCTATCTATCTATCTATCTATCTATCTATCTATCTATCTATCTATCTATCTATCTATCTATCTATCTATCTATCTATCTATCTATCTATCTATCTATCTATCTATCTATCTATCTATCTATCTATCTATCTATCTATCTATCTATCTATCTATCTATCTATCTCTAAAACTCTGATCTTGTTATCTTCCGGTATGCGCGGTCTTTCTATTTGCGCAAATAAGGTACACGATAGCGCTACGATTTTTCGCCAGCTCACTCACCGTTCTCCTGTGCTACGAGTGCACCAAGTTTCACTCCGATCGGTGGCTTACTGTAAAAGCTCTGGATGGCCGGCGGAGGTCTTGAAGGGACCGGAAGCGGCCCAGCCCAGCCCAGCCCAGCCCGGCCTGGCGTGGAATAGGAGATGTTGCCGATGTCGCCAAGCAGAAAGCAGAGACTCTGATCCCGGCGGAGCAGAACGACCAACAACCAGCACCCGCTGTAAGTCTCCATCGTATCGCCAGCTCCAGCCCCTACCCCTCTGGTTCCCATCGCTGGCTCATGCCCCCCTCCCCCGTGATACACCCCTCTCCCGCATGGTTCTTCCCCCGTCTTTTCTCCGAGCTTTCTCCCACTTTCCCACACACCGCCCTCCCCCCACAACACTCCCCCCGCCCACACCCCCCCTCCCCCCACAACCCCCCCGCCCACCTCCCCCCACAACATCCACCCCCGCCCACATACCCCCTCCCACAACCCCCCCCGCCCATACACCCACCCCCCCCACAACTTCCCCACAACCCCCCCCACAACCCGCCCCCTCCCCCACACAACCATCCTCCCAAAACCCTCCCACACACGTCCCCCCTGCCCACACCCCCCGCAACCCCCCTGCCCACACATCCCAACCCCCCACAAGCCCCCCCACCCACACATCACCCCCCACCTACACAAAGCCCTCCCATACCCCCCTCCCACCCTCCCACATCCCCCCTCCCATACCCCCCTCCTTCCCCACAACCCCCCTGCCCACATACACCCTCACACACACCCCCGCCCACACACCCTCCCCCCACAACCCCTCCCCCACAACCCCCACCGCCCACATACCCCCTCCCTCCACAACCCCCCACATCCACTCCCGACGACATACCCCCCTCCCCCCACAACCCCACCCGCCCCCACACCCCTTACCCCTGTCCCCACACCCCTCCCCCCACATCCCCCCCTGCCCCCACACCCCTCCCCCCCACAACCTCCTGCCCACACACACCCCCCTGCCCACATCCCCCCTCCCACAGACACACCCTCCCCCATATACCCCCCTCTCCTCCGCCCACATCCCTCCTCCTCCCTCCCACACCCCTCTCACCCACATACACACCTCCCCTCCCACCCCACCCCCACCACCACACAACCCCCCACCACCACACACCCCCCTCCCCCTCCCCCCACACCCCCATACCACCCTCTCCCCCCTCCTACATCTCCCTGCCCACATAAACCCCCCTCCTCCTCCTCTCCCACCCCACACCCCCCCGCCACACACCCCATTTCCCTCCCCCCTCCCACACATGAAGAGGAGGGGGAGGGAGTGCTCGGGGATGAGGGGAGATGAGCCGTGCCTGCGCACTTAGGGGCTATGGGTGAGTGGTGGAATATTGCATTGGGGGAACGGGTTGCGTTGGGGGAACGGGTGAGTGGTGGAATATTGCGTTGGGGAATGGGTTGCGTTCGGGGACCAGGCCTTCCGTGTGACTGGGATTTTACGGGTCCCACTTAGTCTAGTAGTATGTATTACTATGAGCACAGACCGAAACTTATTAGAATAAAGTTACTAAAAACATTCTGGTAAGGAGAGACAAACTACAAAAACAAATACACAAAATTCAAATGCATGCCTAGATTTAGAATTAACATTTAACAATTGAACTGAGGAAGGGTGGAATAGCATGCTCTTAACCCATCCAACAATTTTTATCCCAAACTATTAACATGGTACACAAGCACCAAGAGAAATCTAAATCAAAGTAACCTATGAGGCCATGCTGTGTCCCCATTTAGGAATTCAGAGAATTGTATGCATCATAGGAATGTATTGAATGCTAACATGCGATGTGATTTAATTTATATAACAAGGTCAAAGCTTCCATGTTGCTATTCTAAACAAAATCCAATAAATGCTTTGCTACTGACATGAACATTTCTGAGGAACCAGCAACAGAGCTTACAAGCAAAAACTACACAGTTAGAGCTGGGATTGACCTGGTCTCGAGACTATTTCTCGAGACTCAAATTTTATAAAATCACACGGACCGACAAGATCAGAGATATTTAGCTGCATCATCAAGTTCAAAAGACACAATGGAATTTAGATTTATTAATTTAGATTTATTTGTTTCATTTTTGGAATCTGTTGCTATGAAATCGTCCAACCGATCAGTTGCAGCTGACATACATGAAACTGACTGCAGACTGTTGGCAGTGATATTACTGGTAGCACACATCCACACTTGCTCGCTTTCTTAACTACTGGTCTTGGAATAACATTCCTGAACAGTTTCCAGAGATCAGACTTTGTACTCGCTTTAAACTCCATGAAAAGAGTCATAAATGTTTTAAAACATTACTCACCTCATGAACAAAGAACTTATGTCGTTCTGTAATTCACAAAAATACTATTCCTTCCTGGTTTAATAGTGTGGACTATGCCAAGCTAGTGACGCGGCGATATTCTAAATACCAAATGCAATGTCGAGCCGGCACCTGTTCTGAGACATACACAGACAATCAACCATTTGACCACAGTTACCCAATCACGTTGAAGTCTTGAAATGGAATGGTTTTGGCTTTCGTTTGACTTTCCGGTCGTGTTTAATAGTAAGATTAAACGAGAACTTACCAGTTTGAAGTTTGATCTGTATTTTATGAGGAGTTACGATGAGGGATTACGTGAAGAACCCGCTCAGTGCGCAGGCGCGGCATACTTCCAAGCAGCGGTGTGGAATCACAGATAGACACAAGTATTTGAAGTAAACATAGTAAAGAAAAGGAGACATCAATTTATTAGTTTGATCCATATAACAGAGGTCCGAAAGCCGTTGGAGAGGTCGCTGAGGGAGGAGCTACAACCGAGCGGTAGGACTTAAAAAGGAACCCAAATCGGCAACGTTCCACTTCAAAAACAAGTGGGTTTGAGGAAGCCGCTGATTGGTGGACGCAGATAAGAGAGAGCAGCTGATTGGGAGTCAGATCCCTGCTGATTGTACTGTATTGTAGCAGTTTGTTTTGTATTGTAGCAGTTTGTTTTGTATTGTAGCAGTTTGTTTTGTATTGTAGCAGTTTGTTTTGTATTCTATCAGTTTGTTTTATATTCTATCCAGGGTAAGGGGAGTATGACGGCCAGGGCAGTTTACTGTTCTGGATGTCAGATGTGGGAAGTCATGGAGTCTGTTAGCCCTCCAGACGTCCACATCTGCGTCAGGTGTATCGAGATGGGGCTCCTAATGGACCGTATTAGGAACCTGGAGCAGCAGCTCGATGACCTCCGTCTGGTCAGGGAGAGCGAGGAAGTCATTGAGAGGAGTTACAGGGATGTGGTCACTCCAACACCACAGGAGGCAGGCAAGTGGATCACGGTTGGGAGAGGCAAGGGGCACAGGCAGGGACTAGAGAGTACCCCGGTGGCTGTACACCTTGACAATAAGTACTCCTGTTTGAGCACTGTTGGGGTGGACAGCCTACCTGGGGGTAGCGACAGCGGCCGGGCCTCCGGTATAGAGACCAGTCCTGTTGCTCAGAAGGGTAAGGAAAAGAAGAGGAGGGCAATATTAATAGGGGACTCTATAGTTAGGGGGTCAGACAGGCGATTCTGTGGACGCAGTCGGGAGACCCGGATGGTAGTTTGCCTCCCTGGTGCCAGGGTCTGTGATGTGTCCCAACGTGTCCAAGACATCCTGAAAGGGCAGGGAGAGGAGCCCGAGGTCGTGATACATATAGGTACCAATGACATAGGTAAAAAAAGAGAAGAGGTCCTGAAAGGAGAATTTAGGGAGTTAGGAGGGGAGTTAAAGAGAAGGACAGCAAAGGTAACAATCTCGGGATTACTGCCTGTACCACGCGACAGTGAGAGTAGGAATGGAGCGAGGTGGAGGATAAATGCGTGGCTGAAGGACTGGTGCAGAAGGCAGGGATTCAAATTTCTGGATCATTGGGACTTCTTTTGTGGAAGGTTCGACCTGTACAAAAAGGATGGGTTGCACTTGAACCTGAGGGGGACCGATATCCTGGCGGGGAGATCTGCAAAGGCTACTGGGGAGACTTTAAACTAGAATGGTTGGGGGGAGGGACTCAAATAGAGAATGCTATTAGACAGTGTGTGAGGCAGGAGGCAGAGAAGGAAAGCACTCAGACCCAACATGTAGGGGGGAAAGAAGAAAACAATAATAAACAGAGAATAAGAGGTGGTGGGGTTCTTAAATGGGTGAGCAGAGAAACAGAGGGGTGTAAAATGCGGGCGGAAGCAATAGGTAGCAAGGTGAAAGGTAAAAGTGGCAGGCAGACAAATCCAGGACAAAAATCAAAAAGAGCCACTTTTCAACATAATTGTATAAGGGGTAAGAGCGTTGTAAAAACAAGTCTGAAGGCTTTGTGTCTCAATGCAAGGAGCATTCGTAATAAGGTGGATGAGTTGAACGTGCAGATAGCAATTAATGATTATGATATAGTTGGGATCACGGAGACATAGCTCCAAGGTGACCAAGGCTGGGAGCTGAACATCCAGGGATATTCAATATTCAGGAGGGATAGAGAGAAAGGAAAAGGAGGTGGGGTGGCGTTGCTGGTTAGAGAGGAGATTAACGCAGTGGAAAGGAAGGACATTAGCTTGGAGGATGTGGAATCGGTATGGGTAGAGCTGCGAAACACTAAGGGGCAGAAAACGCTGGTGGGCGTTGTGTACAGGCCACCTAGCAGTAGTAGTGAAGTTGGGGATGGCATCAAACAGGAAATTAGAAATGCGTGCAACAAAGGCAAAACAGTTATAATGGGTGACTTCAATCTACATATAGATTGGGTGAATCAAATTGGCAGGGGTGCTGAGGAAGAGGATTTCTTGGAATGTATGAGGGATAGTTATCTAAACCAACATGTAGAGGAACCAACGAGAGAGCAGGCTATTCTAGACTGGGTATTGAGTAATGAGGAAGGGTTAGTTAGCAGACTTGTTGTGCGTGCCCCCTTGGGCAAGAGTGATCATAATATGGTTGAGTTCTTCATTAGGATGGAGAGTGACATTGTTAATTCAGAAACAACGGTTCTGAACTTAAAGAAAGGTAACTTTGAGGGTATGAGACATGAATTGGCCACGATTGACTGGCAATTAGTTCTAAAAGGGTTGACGGTGGATATGCAATGGAAGGCATTTAAAGACTGCATGGATGAACTACAAAAATTGTTCATCCCAGTTTGGCAAAAGAATAAATCAAGGAAGGTAGTGCATCCGTGGATAACAAGGGAAATCAGGGATAGTATCAAAGCAAAAGATGATGCGTACAAATTAGCCAGAAAAAGCAGCATACCAGAGGACTGGGAGAAATTCAGAGACCAGCAGAGGAGGACAAAGGGCTTAATTAGGAAAGGGAAAATAGATTATGAAAGGAAACTGGCAGGGAACATAAAAACTGACTGCAAAAGTTTTTATAGATATGTGAAGAGAAAGAGATTAGTTAAATCAAATGTAGGTCCCTTGCAGTCAGAAACAGGTGAATTGATCATGGGGAACAAGGATATGGCAGACCAATTGAATAACTACTTTGGTTCCGTCTTCACTAAGGAAGACATAAATAATCTGCCGGAAATAGCAGGGGGCCGCGGGTCAAAGGAGATGGAGGAACTGAGTGAAATCCAGGTTAGTCGGGAAGTGGTGTTGGGTAAATTGAATGGATTAAAGGCCGATAAATCACCAGGGCCAGATAGGCTGCATCCCAGAGTACTTAAGGAAGTAGCTCCAGAAATAGTGGATGCATTAGTGATAATTTTTCAAAACTCTTTAGATTCTGGAGTAGTTCCTGAGGATTGGAGGGTAGCAAACGTAACCCCACTTTTTAAGAAGGGAGGGAGAGAGAAAACGGGGAATTACAGACCAGTTAGTCTAACATCGGTAGTGGGGAAACTGCTAGAGTCAGTTATTAAAGATGGGATAGCAGCACATTTGGAAAGTGGTGAAATCATTGGACAAAGTCAGCATGGATTTACGAAAGGTAAATCGTGTCTGACGAATCTTATAGAATTTTTCGAGGATGTAACTAGTAGAGTGGATAGGGGAGAACCAGTGGATGTGTTGTATCTGGACTTTCAGAAGGCTTTCGACAAGGTACCACATAAGAGATTAGGATACAAACTTAAATCACACGGTATTGGGGGTTCAGTATTGATGTGGATAGAGAACTGGCTGGCAAACAGGAAGCAAAGAGTAGGAGTAAACGGGTCCTTTTCACAATGGCAGGCAGTGACTAGTGGGGTACCACAAGGCTCAGTGCTGGGACCCCAGCTATTTACAATTTATATTAATGATCTGGACGAGGGAATTGAAAGCAACATCTCCAAGTTTGCGGATGACACTAAGCTGGGGGGCAGTGTTAGCTGTGAGGAGGATGCTAGGAGACTGCAAGGTGACTTGGATAGGCTGGGTGAGTGGGCAAATGTTTGGCAGATGCAGTATAATGTGGATAAATGTGAGGTTATCCACTTTGGTAGCAAAAACGGGAAGGCAGACTATTATCTAAATGGTGGCCGATTAGGAAATGGGGAGATGCAGCGAGACCTGGGTGTCATGGTACACCAGTCATTGAAAGTAGGCATGCAGGTGCAGCAGGCAGTGAAGAAAGCGAATGGTATGTTGGCCTTCATAGCAAGAGGATTTGAGTATAGGAGCAGTGAGGTTCTACTGCAGTTGTACAGGGTCTTGGTGAGACCACACCTGGAGTATTGCGTACAGTTTTGGTCTCCAAATCTGAGGAAGGACATTATAGCCATAGAGGGAGTGCAGAGAAGGTTCACCAGACTGATTCCTGGGATGTCAGGACTTTCATATGAAGAAAGACTGGATAGACTTGGCTTATACTCACTAGAATTTAGGAGATTGAGAGGGGATCTTATAGAAACGTACAAGATTCTTATGGGGTTGGACAGGCTAGATGCAGGAAGATTGTTCCCGATGTTGGGGAAGTCCAGGACAAGGGGTCACAGCTTAAGGATAAGGGGAAAATCCTTTAAGACCGAGATGAGGAAAAACTTTTTCACACAGAGAGTGGTGAATCTCTGGAACTCTCTGCCACAGAGGGTAGTTGAGGCCAGTTCATTGGCTATATTTAAGAGGGAATTAGATGTGGCCCTTGTGGCTAAAGGGATCAGGGGGTATGGAGAGAAGGCAGGTACGGGATACTGAGTTGGATGATCAGCCATGATCGTATTGAATGGCGGTGCAGGCTCGAAGGGCCGAATGGCCTACTCCTGCACCTAATTTCTATGTATCTATGTATCTATGTATCTATAATGAGGGTGGGAGCGGAGGGCACGTAATCCCTCATCGTAACTCCTCATAAAATACAGATCAAACTTCAAACTGGTAAGTTCTCGTTTAATCTTACTATTTTACTTCGGAGTCACGTGAGTGACTACGTGAAGATTTCAAAGCTCTGTGATTTCAAACCGTGTAACAGTTTTATTTCACTCACTGCCGAAAGTTCTTGAGGGAGGAAGTGTTATCGTAATCAACCAATGAATCTGTTTCTCAAGAAACAAAAAAGGTATTTATTAACAATAACAAAATTAAAGTGCTCCCCCGGGCTTAAATTAAATATTTGCAGCTTGTAATATTTTCTCTGCAAATAAATCAGGTTTCATCAACGGCTTATTATAAAAGTTCTGAATGTCGTTTCCCTCGACCATCCTGCTGTATTCAGAATATGGTCAACCGGTACGTCCATTCTGTCGGCCGTTGATGTAGATGCTGCCCTAGTGGAATGAGATTTAAATGTATTAGTATCTATTCCGGCAGCCTTCAGTACCTGTTTGAGCCATCTTGAAATGGTTTGGCTCGTTACCCTGCCATGAGGTTACTTGTGGCTGACCCATAAGGCTTTTTCACTCCCTCTGATATTGTGGGTTGTGTCTATGTAATGTTGTAGATGGGTCACGACACACAACCGTGGCTCTTGTGGGTAGGCCCGGAATACCACCAGTGGATTAGCTGTTCCTGGCCTGCTTTGCTTCACCAGACCCTGTATGATGAATGTGATCTGATCTGGGGTGGTCACCATGTTGTCCAGCCTTAACTTGTAGTGACTGGACCCTCTGAGCGGATACGAGTGCCATCAACATGAGCGTCTTTAGTGTAGATTGCTCGAGGCTGAGGGATCTGGCTGGTGGCCATTCCCTGAGGTATGTCAGGACCACACTGATATCCCAAATATGGGTATACCTGGGTTTAGGGGCTTGATATCATAAATGCCCTTCATCAGTTTTACCACCAGTGGATGGGATCCCATTGCCTGTTGTCCTGCTGGTTTGAGATAAGCAGAAAGAGCACTTCGCGCTGTGTTGATGGCACTGTAACTGATCCCTTCATCATGGTGTAGATGGGCCAGGAATTCCAGTACGTTGGTGGCTGTGGCTGTTGCATACGTTGTCCCTGTTTCCTGGCAGTACTTCTCCCATTTTCTTATGCTGATTCAGTACTGCCTCTTGGTGGATGTTCAAAGGGATGCCGACATGGTGGTGATGGTTCGTTCGGACAATCCCTGTTCCAGGTAAGGTCTATTCAAAACCTGCAACCCAGGAGTTTAATTTTCTCATGGCATGGGTGGCTTATGCCTGATACTGGGTGAGTTAATAATCCTGGATCACTGGGAAAGACCATTGGTGACTCAACCACCATGTCATGTAGAACCGGGAACCATGGCTGTGTAGGCCAGTCGGGCACCATCAAAATTCCAGAAGCAGAGTCCATCTGTATTTTGCGAAGTACCCGACTGATGAGGCAGAAGTGAGGGAAAGCATAGAAGAAGACATTTCCCCAATCCAGCGTGATGGCATGTATCGCTGCTGCCTCTGGTTCTGGTTCCCAAGCGACATATATAGGTAACTGGTGATTTAGTCTTGATGCCAATACATCGATTTCTGGCGTTCCATACTGCTTAATAACTTTAGCAAATACTTTAGGGTTTAACATCCATTCGATGTTATCATTGAATTTGCGTGACCTGGTGTCTGCCACTGTGTTTAGCTTACCTGGTAGATAAGTAGCTGATAGCCAAATATGTCTTTCGACACACCATAGCCAAATCACGTTGACCAATTTGTCGCATGATAATGATTTTATGCCGCCCATATGGTTAATATAAGCCACCACCATAGTATTATCAATCTGTAACCGAACATGCAAGTGCTGCATATTAGATACATATGCTTTTAACCCATAAAAGGCGCCCAACATCTCTAGATAGTTAATGCCCAGTGTCAGTAGTAATGATGACTCTAGGTTAGTCCATCTACCACCTGTGCTGGATATGGAGTTAGTTGCTCCCCAGCCTTGAGCACTGGCATCTGTTTGAAGAACTAAAGTAAGGTTAGTGATGATGATAGAGCTGAAACTATGCCAAACATTTTCTGCCCACCACTGTAGCTGATATTGCTTCAGTGGGTAATTACATGACACGAACATCGTGACCTGTATGTCGTTTTAGTGCCTGTACCTTTGCTGTTTGTAAATTTTGATAGTGCAAAGGTCCGCATTGTGTAGCTGGAAATGCTGCTACCATTTTCCCAATCACTCTTGGGACTTGTCGAATAGTTGGTCGTTTGTTGACCATTAAATAGTTGCATGATTGTGCTAATGCAACCATTGTTTTTTTTCTCTCTTTTTTTTTTATTTTTTTATTTTATTTATTTATTTTTATTTTCCTTTTGGCAAGGTAACAGTCATATGGACTGAGTTAATTGTGAAGCCCAGGTAGTCCATAATAGTGGATGGCTTCAACTTAGATTTATCTGGATGTAGGATGGACCCCAGAGTTTCGAGGAGCTGTTTTGTAGCTGATACTGCTGCCACAGCCAATTCCATCGTTTTCCCTACTATCTGAATATCATCCAGGTATGCCATGACTATGTGTTTGTTTCTTAGTCTTGCCATGGCTATTTTTAATATTTTGATGAATAATCTTGGGGCTGAAGTTAGCCCATTGGGCAATGCTTTGTACTGCCTCAGCTGCCCCAACCAGATAAATTGTAGGTATCTGCAATGATCCTTGTGTATGGGTATTAGATAGTAAGCATCTTTCAGATTAATGCTTGCCATGAAGTATCCTTTGGAAATCAGTTGTTTGGCAGTAACAAATGTCTCCATTTTGAAATGTATATACTCAACAAACTTATTTAGTGATGTTAAGTCAATGATGATGCGACATCCACCATCTTTTTTGGTTTTATTTGATACCAATTCCAAAGGTTCATGTTTGGTCTTTTGGATGACCTCTCCACTAATGCTGTTGAGTATATACTTGTCACACATGACAGTAACCCATGCTTCTTTAAACCAGTGTAATCTCCCCTCTGTTAGTAAAGCACCCTTATTCTCTATATGCTGGCAGGAACCAGACCCTCCTACCTCCATGTTCATTGGTGTTTCTTTTGTTTCCTGATGTTTTTGTAGGGTTTGCTTGTCTGACGTGCTGGCGATGTTGGGGGGTGGCGCATTTTCCATGGGGTCCGCTGTGGGCCCTGATCTAAAAAAGATCTTTGGGGATAAAATGCGGTCCCCGAGCTTTCACCAGTCCCATATTGAGGACGTCGACTGGTGGATGCCATGGGGTGCTGCCGCTTGGGTATTGTAGCTCTTGGTTTGCTCGTCCCAGGGCCTGCCCTCATGAGGCCGAAAGATGTCGCTGCTTCCTCCATGTCCCTCAGTTTTTTGTTGAGGTCTTTCCCAAATAACAGAGCGTCTGTCTCTGCAGCTGGGGCTCTGCACAACCCAGCAAATTTGGGATTGAGGGCAGGTCTTATGTTTCCCCGCCGGAGATTGTGTATCTCAAATTGTGTGTTGCACATCAGTGCCAGCACATCCTGCTGGCACGTATCCATCTCCGTACTTTGCACAGAACGAGCAAAGGCTGTAATGGCCGACGTCAGGAGCCTTAGGATCCGCTGTAGCTTGATTTCATGGTTACGCATGTTTGACCCCACGTGACCCCAGATCTGGCTGTTCACAGTCTTCACTCTGAGGCCTCACAGTTCTCTGGTGCTGTGTAAAATTCAAGCGCCTCAAGAAGTACCTTCTCCTGCAAGGGCTTATTTGACAGATGATTGATGCTGGCCGCCATTTTTGGTTCCAGCGGTCTTCCAGCATGTGGGGTTGCTACATAGCGGTCCACGACACCCAGCAGCTCTTCCTGCTCCTGCACCCCTTGCATACTGCCGAATTCTTCCGCCAGCCCCTGTTCCAGACCAGCCCAACCCTGGTCACCAATGCTAGCCTCCAGTAATGAGGGAGCAGAGGGCAGTGCACAAGACACTGTGGAGGAGGTGCCTGACCTACCTCCGCGAGAACGCTCCTTCTGCGTAGCTCGCTGGAGCATCTGCTCCAAGAGCTGTTGTAAGCTCTGGCGGCTGTCTCTCCTCCGTGTAGGTGGAGACATGTCCCCATCCGACAAATCAGACATTACCGGCCGGTTGCTCTCATGGCTTTCCTCCCTGTCCGCTGTGCAGGCATTAGCGGGACTGGGCTCGGCTCGGTCTCGGGGATAGCGGAGCGCTCTATGAGCGGTCCTGCCGCCTGTTGCTGCCCCCCTGAGATTAAACGCTCCTCTGGTGGAGTTGAGCTGGGGGCAGTTCTGTTGGAGAGTCTTCTCGTGAGTGTACTTATTTGCTAAGAACACCCACACTCTCTTTCTCTGTTAGACTAGTTGAATATACTCACCCAACGGTCCGTTTTTTAAAAAAATGCAGCCGGAGCGCCTTCCTCCAGCTGCCGCCGCTGTTGCACTGCTGGCGTAATGCCGCGCCTGCGCACTGAGCGGGTTCTTCACGTAGTCACTCACGTGACTCCGAAGTAAAATGAAGATTTTAACATGTTTGTGTAGGAAGGAACTGCAGATGCTGGTTTAAACCGAATATAGACACAAAAAGCTGGAGTAACTCAGCGGGTCAGGCAGCATCTCTGGAGAAAAGGAACGGGTGACGTTTTGGGTCGAGACCTTTCTTCAAACTGAGATCAGGGTGAAAGGGAAACGGGAGATATAGACGGTGATGTAGAGAGATATAGAACAAATAAATGTATTTTTTGTATATCTTTCATTAATTTCATTTCATTCATTCAAGGACTCTATTCCTTGGAGCACTAATCAGTGGGGGCGCTGCAAGCTGGCTGCCCTGCCAGCAGCGTGTTAGTCAGTTTCTACTTCTAACCGCGGGCCCGGCGGGGACTTACCATCCGGAGCGAGATCCCTCGCCGGGGATCCCTGGAGAAGAGCTCCAACCGCCGGCCCGCGGCCTACAACATCTTTGGAAGCCGCGGTCTGCGGTGCTTCTAACTGCGGCGCGGCGGGGACTTTAGATCTTCGACCGCCGGCCTGCGGCCTACACCATCTTGAAGCCACGGTCTCCGGTAGGGAAGCACCGATTCAGGACTTACCTTGTCTGCACATCTGGCCGCCCGCAGCGGCGACTGCGGAGGTTTGTGGTCCCGACCACGGGGGAAAATGGAGGAGGACTGACTGAACTTTGTGCCTTCCACCACAGTGATGATTGCTGTGGTGGATGTTTGTGTTACATTTTTATTGTGTATTGTGTGTTTTTTATTGTACCGCTGCTGGCAAGTTCATTTCACTGCACTTCATTGTGTATGTGACGAATAAATCTGACTATTGACTATTGACTATTTGTAGTCTCTTTGTAGGGTACTCCAAATACAAGGCGTAGCTATGGGCACGCGTTTGGGCCCCAGCTATGTCTGCCTCTTTGTAGGGTAGGTCAAACAATCCTTGTTCGAGGCGTACCAGGGCCCCATCCCCGACCTCGACTTCCGCTACATCGACGATTGCTTTGGTGCTACCTCCTGCACCTACACACAACTGACTGACTTCATCCGCTTCACCACTAACTTCCATCCGGCACTCAAATACACCTGGACCATTTCCGACACTTCCCTACCATTTCTTGACCTCACTATCTCCATCGCAGGTGATAGACTTCTGACCGACATCCACTATAAACCCACTGACTCCCATGGCTATCTAGACTACACTTCTTCCCACCCTGCTTCCTGTAAGGATTCCATCTCCTACTCCCAATTCCTCCATCTACTCCCAGGATGAGGTGTTCCACACCAGAGCATCGGAAATGTCCTCATTCTTCATCTACTATAGATGAGGCTCTCACCAGGGTTTCTTCAATACCCCGTAACACTGCTCTCTCTCCCCATCCCCCCACTCGCAACAAGGGCAGAGTCCCCCTAGTCCTCACCTTTCACCCCACTAGCCGTCACATACAACAAATAGTCTTCCATCAGTTTTGCCACCTCCAACGTGACCCCACCACTCGCCACATCTTCCCATCTCCCCCCCCCCCCCGTCTGCTTTCCGCAAAGACTGCTCCCTCCATAACTCCCTGGTCAATTCTTCCCTTCCCTCCCACACCACCCCCTCCCCGGGCACTTTCCCTTGCAACCGCAAGAGATGCTACACTTGTCCCTTTACCTCCCCCCTCGACTCCATTCAAGGACCCAAGCAGTCGTTCCAGGTGCGACAGAGGTTCACCTGCATCTCCTCCAACCTCATCTATTGCATCCGCTGCTCTAGATGTCAGCTGATCTACATCGATGAGACCAAGCATAGGCTTGGCGATCGTTTCGCCGAACACCTCCACTCGGTCCGCATTAACCAAACTGATCTCCCGGTGGCTCAGCACTTCAACTCCCCCTCCCATTCCGAATCCGACCTTTCTGTCCTGGGCCTCATCCATGGCCAGAGCGAGCACCACCGGAAATTGGAGGAGCAGCACCTCATATTCCCCTTGGGCAGTTTGCACCCTGGTGGTATAAACATTGACCTCCTGTAGCCCTTGCTGTCTCCTCCCCTTCTCAGCTCTCCTTCAGCCCTCGGGCTCCTCCTCTTCCTTTCTCCTTTCTACTCCCCCCCCCCCACCCCACATCAGTCTGTAGAAGGGTTTCGGCCCGAAACGTTGCCTATTTCCTTCGCTCCATAGATGCTGCTGCACGCGCTGAGTTTCTCCAGCGTTTTTGTCTATCATTGACTATTGACGTTTGTTCCATATCTCTCTATATTACCCTCTATATCTCTTGTTTTTCTTTCCCCTGACTCTCAGTCTGAAGAAGGGTCTCGACCTGAAACGTCACCCATTCCTAATGTGTTTGTTTTCCTCAAAACCAGACATATTATAGCTGTTACATACAGTAATATGTAACAAAAACTATTGTAACTATCATATTCATATAATACACAATGGAAACAGTTTTAAAAATAAATTTCCATCATAACTTGTTACCTCAGCAAATTGTCACAGGGAATTACTGTTTAATACTAGGGAGCTCACAATTAAACTACATTTGCAAAAGCCAATAATGTATAAATTTAATGCTCTCAGGAAATTGGGAAGGGCAATTGACTGAAGCGTCAGTGGGCGAGCCTTTCTGGGCCAAGTGACCACTGTTCTATTAGCTTTAAAATGGTTATGGATAAAGAGAGGGTGAGCCCACGAATTAAAATTCTAATTGGGGCAAGGCCAACTTGGATAGTATTAAACAGAAACTTGCTCAAATAGCCTGGAGTAAGCAGGCAAAGGAACGTCAGGAAAGTGAGATCTTTTTAAAAGTGTGATTAGTTTCATTTAGTTTCGAGATACAGCGCGGAAACAGGCCCTTTGGCCCACCGAGTCCACTATGACCAGTGATTTCCGTACACTAGCACTATCCTACACACTAGGGACAATTTACAATTTTTATCGAAGGCAATTAACCTACAAAAACCTGTACGCCTTTGGAGTGTGGGAGGAAACTAGGGCACAGGGAGAAAACCCACGCGGTCGCGTACAAACTCCGTACAGACATCACCTGTAGTCAGGATCGAATCCGGGTCTCTGGAGCCATGAGGTAGCAACTCCACCGCTGCACCACCGTGCCGACAAGGGTTTAGGGCATGCATGTTCCTGTTAGAGTGAAGGGCAAGGCAGGTGGATTAACGAAGCTTGGATGACAAGAGTGATTGAGGCTCAGGTCGGGAAAAAGCAGGAGGCAAGGAGCAGAGCTGGGCAGCTGTGATCATGTGTATCCATGGACCAGTTTCAGGAACTGAGGAGCATGGTTACAAAGGCAAAAAGTGGTCATGATATGGCTCTGGTAGATGATATTAAGGAAAATCCAAAGAGATTTTATGTACATGAAATAACTGGAGAGAATAGGGCCCCTCAGAAACCAAAGCAGTCATCTGTGTGTGGAGCCGCAGGAGATGGGCAAAATCTTCAATGAGTACTTCTAATCTGTTTTTACTATAGAGAAAGACATGAAGATTGGGGAACTTGGGACAGCACCTGTAGTCAGGGGGAAGTCCAGAATCAAGGACACAGTTTAAGAATAAGGGGTAGGCCATTTAGGACTGAGATGAGGAAAAAACGTTTTCACCCAGAGAGTTGTGAATCTGTGGAATTCTCTGCCCCAGACGGCAGTGGAGCCCAATTCACTGGATGTATTCAAGAGAGAATTGGATATAGCTGTTAGGGCTAACGGAATCAAGGGATATGGAGAGAACGCAGGAACGAGGTACTGATTCGGGATGATCAGCCATGATCATATTGAATGGCGGTGCTGACTCGAAGGGCCGAACGGCCTTCTCCTGCACCTATTTTCTATGTTTCTATGTTTTTCTATTTGCAATGAAGATGTCTTGATGACAGTCTGTATTACATTCGAGGAGGTGCTGAACGTCCGAAGGCATAAGAAGGTAAAGAAATCGCCCGCGCCTCATCAGATATATCCAAGGACACTGTGGGAAGCTAGAAAATATATTTCTGGCCCTGGCTAAGATATATGAATCAATAGACATGGGCGAGGTGCCAGCAGACTTGAGGGTGGCTAATGTTTGCCTCTATTTAAGGGCCGCAATGAAAAGCCTAGGAACTCTAGAACAGTGAGTCTAACGTGTGTAGTAGGCAAGTTACTGGAGAGTTTTCTGAGAGATAAATTATAGATGCAATTGGATAGACAGCAACTGATTCGGGAAAGTGAGCCTGGTTTTGCCAGGCTGAGGGCAATGCCATTGATATTGTCTACGTGGATTTCAGCAAGGCATTTGATAAGGTTCTGCATGACCTTCATCAGTCAGGGTATTGAGTAAAGGAGTTGGGATGTTATTTTACAGTTGCACAGGACCTTGATGAGGCCACATTTGGAATATTGTGTTCAGTTTTTGGTCACCCTGCTATGGGAAGGGTGATGCTAAGCTGGAAGGAGTGGAGAGAAGATTTACAAACATGTTGCCAGGAATTGTGGAGCAGAGCAACAGGGAGAGTTTGGGCATGCTGGGTCTATATTTCATGGAGCGCAGGAGGATGAGGGGTGATCTTATGAGGGTGTATAAAATCATGAGGGGACTACGTAGGATGAATGCAGAGTCCTTTACCCAGAGTAGGGGAATCACAAACCAGAGGACATTGGTTTGAGGTGAGAGGTCAAAAAAGTAATAGGAACCTGAGGGGAAAATCTAATCAAAACAAGTAAAGCTATTACATTACACAGACATTGAATGCAGTAGAGGATCTGAGCCTAATGCAGGCAAATAGGATTCAGTAGAGACAAGGAACTGCAGATGCTGGTTTACAAAATAAAATATTATATAAACCCCTTATTTAAATGCCCACCACCTGTTACTTCTTCCCACCCCCACCTTTCTGCTTTCTGCAAAGTGCTGCCTCTTTGGTTCACTCATCCCTTCCCTCCCAAACCATCCCCTCCCTAGGTCCTCTCCCCTGCACTCTGTCGATGGAGATATAACCTGTCCACCCTCACCTCCTTCCAGGGCTCACAGCCGTCTTTCCAGGTGAGGCAGAGGTTCACGCGCACCTCCTCTTACCTTATCTATGGCATCCGGTGTTCCCGATGTGGCCTCCGGTACATTGGCGAGACCAAGCATTGACTCGGCAACCATTTCGCCGAACACAAACACTCGCTCCACCAAGGCTTATTGAATCTTCTCTTTCCATGAAGGCAATACACAAACTGGAGGAACCTCATATTACGCTTGAGTAGCTTACAACCCAACCATATGAACGTTGAATTCTTCAATTTTAGCTAACTACATAACCCTCCCCCTTTCCCTTCTATCCCTATATAACCCGACTGTGCCCCACTGGACACTTGCTGCTCCCCACCCCCTCCCCTTCCACCTACATTCCTTTCTCAACTGCAACTCTTTTTAACTTTGTCTCACACCTTCGATCTTTTCATCTCTGGCCTTTATCCTACCATCTACCTATCAAAAAACCCTCCTTATGTGCATCAACCCATTACATGCTAGGCCTTGTCCTATCTCTCCACTCTTCCAGCCTTCTTCCCCCTGCCACCCCCAACTGCAATCTGAAGTAGGGTCCCGACCTGCAACGTCACCTATCCATTTTCTCCAGAGATGCTGCCTGACACGTTGAGTTATTCCAGCACCTTGTGCTTTCTTCTGGGATTAGGTAGGCAGAGTCAAGTTGGGCCACAGGGCCTGATTCTGTGCTGCATGGTTCTATGACTCTATGACGCGAACTTCCACTGTGGATTCTACCACTCATCTCCACACTGGGGCAATTTTACAATGGTCAATTAACCGACCAGCCTACATATCTTTGGAATTTGAGATGATCTGATTAAAAAGCCATGTGATCACAAAGAGAACATACAAGCTTCACACAGACAACACTGGAGGTCAGAACTGAACCCAGGTTTCTAACGTTTGGAGGTAGCAGCCACTGTGCCATCCTTGTGAAACCACATTTCCCTTGCATAAAACTATGCTGACTTCTCCTGAAGAAGGGTCTCGGCCCAAAACGTCACCCAATTCCTTCTCTCCAGAAATGGTGCCTGTCCTGCTGAATTACTCCAGCATTTTGTGTCTATCTATAAGCAAAGAAATAGGGCCTGCAGCCCACAATGTCCATGCCTAACATGATGTCAAATTAAACTAATCTCCTCTGCCTGCATATGATCCATATCCTGACATTCCTTGCAATTCGTTGTGCCCATCTGGAGGTCAGTGACCTGTGGCGTTCAGCATGGATCTGTGCTGGGACCACTACTGTTTGTGATAGACGACTCGGATGTAAACATAAATGGGTTGTTTCGTAAGTTTGCAGACAACACCATGACTGTTGTGGTTGTGGACCGTGAGGAAGGCTGTCAAAGTATTCAGCAGGATATAGATCAGCAACAGAAATGTGCAGAGCAATGGCAGATTGAGATCAATCCAAGCAAGTGTAAGGTGTTGCACTTTAAGAGGTTGAATGTAAGGAGAAAGAGTACAATTCTCTTGTAAGTCCCTTAACCGCATTGATGTATAGAGGCATCCAAGGTCATAACGCCCTGAAGTGGTAACTCAAGTAGATAAAGTGGCAAAGGCAGCACATAATATGCTTACCTTCCTTGGTCAGGGTCTTGAATATAAGAGTCAGGAAGTCATGATGCAGCTTTGTAGGACTTTAATAAGGCCGCATTTAGAGTATTACATTGCTGCACCATTACAGGAAGGATGTGGAGGCTTTGGTGAGGGGGCAGAGAAGGCTTACCAAAATGATGCCAGGATTATTGGATATTAACTACAGGGATAGGTAGGACAGACTTGGATTGGTTGCTCTGGAATGACCTAATAGAATTATATAAAATTATGAGAAGCATAGATAAGGTAGACAGTCAGAATCTTTGTCCCAGGATGGAAATATCAAACACTGGAGGGCATGGCTTTAAGGCCACTTAACTGCTTTTACCACTACCCCTGGCACAGCATTCCAGGCACCAATGTGAAGGATGTGCTGGCTCTGGAGAGGGTCCAGATGAGGTTTACAAGAATGTTCCCAGGAATGAGTGGGTTAACATATGATGAGCGTTTGACGGCACTGGGCCTGTACTTGCTGGAGTTTAGAAGAATGAGGGGGGACCTCATTGAAATGTACCAAATAGTAGAAGGCTTGGATAGAGTGGATGTGGAGAGGATGTTTCCACTAGTGGGAGAGTCTAGGACCAGAGGTCATAGCCTCAGAATTAAAGGACATTCCATTAGGAAGGAGATGAGGAGGAATTTCTTTAGGCAGAGGGTGGTGAATCTGTGGAATTCTTTGCCACAAATGGCTGTGGAGGCCAAGTCAATGGATATTTTTTTAAGGCAGAGATTGATAGATTCTTGATTAGTACGAGTGGCAGGGATTATGGTGAGAAGGCAGGAGAAAGAGGTTAGGAGGGAGAGATAGATCAGCCCTGATTGAATGACGGAGTAGACTTGATGGGCTGAATGGCCTAATTCTTTCCCTATCACTTATGACCTTATGACCCATCATCCACTGCGTTAAAAATGTGTCCCGAATGTCTCCTGTAAACTTTCTCCCTTTGACCTATAAACTATGCCCTCTTGTCTATGACATTTCCACAAACGTTGTGCTTCTCACATTAAAGCTACGCCCTCTAATAATTTATACTTGTACCATGGGAAAAGGTTTTTGACAGTCTAACCTATTTGTGCCTCTCATAACTTTAAGTAGTCCAACGCTCCAAAAATGAATGTAAATTTATTCAATCTCTTCTAGCAGCTAATTTCCTATAATCCAGGCAGCATTTTTGGTAAATTTCCATGTTCTTCCTGTGATCGAACGATCAGAATTACACAAAATGTGGCCAAACCAAAGCCCTATAAAGGTGCACCATGACTGCCTGAACCAATGAAGGCATGCATACCATATGCCTTCTTTACCACTCCATTAACTTGTGTCGCCAGTTTAAGGAGTTATGCACGTACCCCTAGATCCCTATGTACATCAATGCTAGTAAGAGTCTTGCCATTAATTGTATCGTCTCTCCTTACATTCAACATCCCAAAGTGCAATACCTCACACTTGCTCCCAATTAAACTCCATCTGCCATTTCTCCACCCATTTCCATAGCAGATCTATATTCTCCTGTATACTTTGTGATGTCGGGGATGACGCTGGCTTCAGCAGTGACCACAGCAACATTCGTAGTGTGGTGAACGCCCGTGGTATGTCGTATTTACAGTTATAAGAAAGTCCAGGGCCACATGGGGGCGCTGTCCCTCCCCATCAGGGTACATGTGCGTTGTAGCTGGTGATCTGGGGCTTGTCCCAGCAGCTCAGTCCTGGCTTTGGAGGAGATGTAGTGATTTCAGGCTTCTCGCTGCAGTTTACCCTTGCCTCGAGAGGGGGCGATGGCGGTATCAGGTTTATCCTCGTGGCTCAGCCTTCGGCATGAAAAGTCATCACTGGTGGTCTCTGGATTATTCTAGCAGCTCAATCTTTGCCTCTGTGTGTGAACGCAATCCCTCATTGTCCTTAAGTGCAATGGCATTTTGGGCTTGCCACTGCCATTTGTGTTAGCCTCGGTAGAGGCGCTGGCTGTCTTGGGCTTCTTCCTGGCAGCCCAGTCTTGACCACATGGTGGTGCTTGTGGTCTCAGGTTTAGCTCAGTGGCTCAGGCTTCCTTAAAGCTACGGGTGGCACGGTGGTGAAACGGTAGATTTGCTGCTTTACTATGCTAGAGACCCAGGTTCAGTCTTGACTTCAGTTGCTGTCTGTATGGAGTTTGTATGTTGTCTCCATGACCTGCATGGGTTTTCTCTGGGTGCTCTGGTTTCCTCCCACACTCCAAAGGCGTTTAGGTTTGTAGGTTAATTGCCTTCAGTAAAATTGTCCGTACTATGTGTAGGATAGCGTTAGTCATAGAGTCATACAATCATACAACATGGAAACAGGCCCTTCTGCCCAATTTGCCCACACCGGCCAAAATGTCCCAGCTGCACTAGTCCCACCTGCCTGCGTTTGGCCCAAATCCCTCCAAACTGGTCCTATCCATGTAGCTGTCTAATGTTGCGATAGTCCCTGCCTCACCTACCTCCTCTGGCAGCTTGTTTCATACACTCACCGCCCTTTGTGTGAAAAAGATTCCCATTAAATCTTTTCCCCTTCACCGTAAACCTATGACCTCTTGTCCACAATTCCCCAACTCTGGGCAAGATACTTTGTGCATCTACCCAATATATTCCTCTCATGATTTCATACACCCCTCATTTTACCCTTCATCACCCCTCATCCTCCAGTGCTCCCAGGAATAGAGTCCATGCCTACTCAACCTCTCCCTATAGCTCAGACCCTCGAGAAGGGGAGAAGGCAGGAGAGCGGGGTTAGGAAGGAGAGATAGATCTGCCATGATTGAATGGCGGAGTCGACTTGAAAGGCTCCTATCATTACCTTATGACCACTTATGGATCAGCCTACCATAAGGGACCTTGTCAAATTCCTTACTGAAGTCCATGTAGACAACATCCAGTGCCCTACTCTCATAACTCAAACCCTCCAGTCCTGGAAACATTCTTGTGAATGTTTAAGGCATCCTTTCCTGCTTAAGCATACTAACGCCTCCAATTCCTCAGAGGATTAGGACATTTGGTATGCCTCCAAAGACTCTTCAACTTCAACAGATGCTCTGTAGAAATAATTACCACTGTGATGTATCACAGGTTAGTTTGGCAGCATATCTACCCAAAACCCCAAGAAATTGGGGAGTTATGGATGTAGCCCAATCTATCATTCAATTCAGACACCTCCCATTGATTCCATCGACACTTAATGATGTCTCGGGAAAGCAGCCGACATAATCAAGGCCATTCTAACCCCCATCATTCCCTCTCCCTTCGAGCAGAAGATACAAATGTGCGAAAGTATGTACCACCAGATTCTGGATCAGGTCCTGGGGTGGGGTGTGGTCCTGGGGTGGGATGTGGTCCTGGGGTGGGGTGGAGTGGGGTGGGGTGTGGTCTCGTCCTGGGGTGGGGTGTGGGCCTTGGGTGGGGTTTCGTCCTGGGGTGGGATGTGGTCCTGGTGTGCAGTCCTGATCTCCGAACCTACCTCACTGCCGACTTTGCACTTTATGAAAAAATTGCACTCTCTGTTATGGGCCTGTCCCACTTAGGCGATTTTTTGGGCGACTGCCGCAAAATGTCAACATGTTGAAAAAATTTCGGCGACAATGGCCACAATTTTTGCTGTCGAAGGTTGTCGTAGGTTGACTTAGCTGTTGCCGTAGATTGTCGTAGGTGCTGTCGTAGGTTGTCGCCAGGTGTCGTAGGTGAATTCCATTAAAATTAGTCCCTGGCAGTCGCCTAAAGAGTTGCCTAAGTGGGACAGTCCCATAATTCTCAATATTATTAAACTGTAAAGTTGTATTCAGCACTTTGCTATTTTTCTCTTTGCACTATCTATTGTATTTGTGTCTGGCTTGATTGGAGCAGGTTGGTTGCAGGCAAAGGAACGTCTGGAAAGTGGGATTCATTTTAAACTCAACTGTGATGACAAGAGTACAGGGCACGTATGTTCTTGTTAGAGTGAAGGGCATGGCAGGTGAGAGTAAGGAGACAGAGTAGTCTGCGGGTCAGGCAGCAGCTCTGGGGAACGTGGATCGGCGACGTTTTGGGTCAGCACCCATCTTCAAACTTATTATAGGGGGGAGAAAGAAAGATGGAAGAATGGAGGGGCAGGAGAAAGCCTGACAGGTAATAGGCTGTAATGTAAGGTTTAGACTGTGAGCTGAAATGGAGTTGTCAGCTAAATTAGCAGCAGCACCACATTTCAAACCCTGCTTAGGTAAACAAGTAGCTGTTTTCGAAGAATGCTGAGGCTAATTCAAAGAGACCAGTAGATCATGAACACACCTGCGAGGTCACCGAGATAAGTTTTGCTTTCCCAGAGACATCCGAGACCAGCTCATTGTCAGATAGGACACATAACACACACCATTATGGTACCAAGAAGGATAGCCAGCTTGACACATAATCATAGAGGTGGGAGATTGCAACCTTCACATGGTCCACCCTGTTTCGACTAAAGCAATCAACCCGATGTGCACAAACAAGATTAAATAGAACAAGTTGACCTACAACTTTAGGCTGCGCACGCCAGGCACAAGAAGGTAAGGACGGGTATTTGATAGTCAGATGGTCAGAAAAGGCCAGCAATTAAGAGAGAGGTGTGTCAAAAGTATTGAAGAATTGCAAATTGTGAAGCTAGAGGAAGAAATGTAGGAGGAAGGGGAGGGAGAGAGGAGAAAAAGATGTGAGCCCTGATACGGCATGGGGGGGGGGGGTTGTGGAGGGGAGGGGGGATTGTGGAGGGGAGGGGGGGTTATATGGGGGAAGAAGGGAGGGGGGCGTGTTATGGTTTTATCTAAAATTTGAGAATTCAATGTTCATACTGTGGGTTGTACGCTATCCAAGCAAAATATGAGGTTTGTTCCTCCGGTTTATGTGTGGTCTCACTCTGGCAATGGAAGAGACACAGGAATGGGAAGAGTCATAGGACCTCATTGAAGTTCACCAAATAGTGAATGGTCTGGATAGTGGTTGTGGAGAGGATGTTTCCATTTGGTGGGAAAGTCTAGGACCAGAGGACACAGCAGAATAAAAGGTCGTTCCTTTAGAAGGGAGATGAGGACTTTCTTTAGTCAGAGGGTGGTAAATCTGTGGAATTCATTGCCACAGATAGCTGTGGAAGCAATGTCACTGGGTACAGTGGCTTGCAAAAGTTTTCATACCCCTTGAACTTTTCCACATTTTGTCACGTTACAACCGCAAACGTAAATGTATTTTATTGGGATTTTATGTGATAGACCAACACAAAGTGGTGCATAATTGTGAAGTGGAAGGAAAATGATACATGGTTTTCAAATTTTTTTACAAATAATAAACTGAAAAGTGTGGCGTGCAAAAGTATTCAGCCCTCCTGAGTCAATACTTTGTAGAACCACCTTTCGCTGCAATTACAGCTGCAAGTCTTTTGGGGTATGTCTCTACCAGCTTTGCACATCTAGAGACTGAAATTTTTGCCCATTCTGCTTTGCAAAATAGCTCAAGCTCAGTCAGATTGGATGGAGAGCGTCTGTGAACAGCAATTTTCAAGTCTTGCCAGAGATTCTCAATTGGATTTAGGTCTGGACTTTGACTGGGCCATTCTAACACATGAATATGCTTTGATCTAAACCATTCCATTATAGCTCTGGCTGTATGTTTAGGGTCGTTGTCCTGCTGGAAGGTGAACCTCCGCCCCAGTCTCAAGTGTTTTGCAGACTCTAACAGGTTTTCTTCCAAGATTGCCCTGTATTTGGCTCCATCCATCTTCCCATCAACTCTGACCAGCTTCCCTGTCCCTGTTGAAGAAAAGCATCCCCACAGCATGATGCTGCCACCACCATGTTTCACAGTGGGGATGGTGTTCAGGGTGATGTGCAGTGTTAGTTTTCCGCCACACATAGTGTTTTGCATTTAGGCCAAAAACTTCAATTTTGGTCTCATCTGACCAGATCACCTTCCTCCACATGTTTGCTGTGTCCCCCACATGGCTTGTGGCAAACTGCAAACGGGACTTCTTATGGCTTTTTTTCAACAATGGCTTTCTTCTTGCCACTCTTCCATAAAGGCCCGATTTGTGGAGTGCACGACTAATAGTTCTCCTGTGGACAGATTCTCCCACCTGAGCTGTGGATCTCTGCAGCTCCTCCAGAGTTACCATGGGCCTCTTGGCTGCTTCTCTGATCAATGCTCTCATTGTCCGGCCTGTCAGTTTAGGTGGACGGCCATGTCTTGGTAGGTTTGCAGTTGTGCCATACTCTTTCCATTTTCGGATGATGGATTGAAGTGCTCCGTGAGATGTTCAAAGCTTGGGATATTTTTTTATAACCTAACCCTGCTTTAAACTTCTCCACAACTTTATCCCTGATCTGTCTGGTGTGTTCCTTGGGCTTCATGATGCTGTTTGTTCACTAATGTTCTCTAACAAACCTCTGAGGCCTTCACAGAACAGCTGTATTTATACTGAGATTAGATTACACACAAGTGGACTCTATTTAGTAATTAGGTGACTTCCGAAGGCAATTGGTTGCACTGGATTTTATTTAGTGGTATCAGAGTAAAGGGGGCTGAATACTTTTGCAAGCCACACTTTTCAGTTTTTTATTTGTAAAAAAAATTGAAAATCATGTATCATTTTCCTTCCACTTCACAATTATGCGCCACTTTATGTTGGTCTATCACATAAAATCCCAATAAAATACATTTACGTTTGTGGTTGTAACGTGACAAAATGTGGAAAAGTTCAAGGGGTAAGAATACTTTTGCAAGCCACTGTATATTTAAGGCAGAGATGAACATATTCTTGATTTGTAAGGATGTCAAGGGTTATGGGGGGGAAGGCAGGAGAATGGGGTTGAGAGGGAAAGATGGATCAGCCATGGCCTAATTCTATTACTATGACATGAGATGTCTTGAGGACAGTCTGTATTATGGTAGAGAAGGTGCTGAACATTCTCAGGCGAGGATAGATAAATATCCGTCCTGATCTGATATGTCCAAGGACATTGAGAAGACATTGCAGGCGTCTTAGTGGATATGTGAATCATCATTAGACATAAATCATTAGCGTTTGCATGCTAATTGGCCTTTGTAAATTGCCCCTCATATGTAGGGAGTGGATGGGAAATTGGGATAACACGGAACTAGTGTGAACGGGTGATCAATGATCAGCCTGGACTCGGTGGACCAAAGGGCCTGTTTCTATCCTGTATCACTAGACTGAACATGGGTGAGCTGAGTGGTTAATGTTGTACCTCTATTTAAGAGGGGCTGCAAGGAAATTCAGGAACTATAAACCAGTGAACGTAACATCTACGGTAAGCAAGTTACTGGAGAAGATTCTGAGGCAAAACATATATATGTATTTGGATAAACAAGGGCTGATTAGGGATAGTCAGCATATGTTATAAATGGGAGATTGTGATTAGGTTTTTTGAAGTAACCAAAAAGACAAAGCCGTGGATGTTGTCTATATGGAC
Organism: Malacoraja senta; assembly: GCA_038087875.1. NCBI lineage: Eukaryota > Metazoa > Chordata > Chondrichthyes > Rajiformes > Rajidae > Malacoraja > Malacoraja senta. The sequence continues at coordinate 95,381,315 of CM075977.1, forward strand.
TTCAGCAAAGCCTTTGACAAAGCTCCCCATGGTAGGCTACTAGTAAAGTTAGATCTCATGGGATCTAGGGAGAGCTAGCTGAATGAATATAAATTTGGCTTCATGGAAGGAAGCAGATGATTGTAGAAGGTTATATTTCAAGCGGGAGGCCTGTTTGTAGTTTATATCATCGATTTGGTTGAGAATGTAGAGGTCATGATTGGTGAGGGGAAGAAAGCTAGAAGAGAGGAGGTGCAGGACAAAGGCAGGTAATACGTGAACGCAGCAGGCAGGGGGGTTTTGTTGGGCAGTTGGCTGAACAAAGGACAGATGAAAAAACATGTGAGAGAAAAGGATAGAAGAATTATGAATTTTGTAGCCAGAGGAATGAATGTAGGTGGAGGGGGGAAATTGGTGCAATGTATAGAAACAGCCCACTGAGTCCATATGCAAGAGTCACCAGGTTTTGTCGGCATTTTCAAAGTCCCAGCTGCAGCTGGCCCTAAAGGCCTGTTGCAACCGTCGTTTCCATCCTCCGAATCCAGCGAGCCATCGTCCCTCTCTCCCACGGGCTTCATCCTTCGTGCCCTGGGGAGGCGCCTGCCACAGTAAACCTTGGAGGCACGGAAAACAAGATTCAATACCCCTCCCGGTTCTTTTACCGCCCCTTTGCTCTCGTCTGCTGCCGATTCCCTCCACTTCCCGGTTCCAAGTCTTCGGGGTCAACAGGAGTCGAGCCTCAGAATAGGCACCCACTCCAGGTGGGTTCCCCGGCTCCGCGGCGGGTGCGACAGGTCTGTCACCAGGGTTTGGCAGTGGCCCACACGGCCAGTCGGGAGTTCTTCTGCCACCCTGACCATTCTAGACACCAGATGGGAATTGGGTGGATTGGGTTGGAAGGAATGAGAGAATCAAGGAGTAACAGAGGCAGCAGTCTCTGCAGAAAGCGGAAAGGGATGGTGATGGGAAGAAGTGACAGGTGGGGTGGGACCACATGACGGAAATCTTGCATGATGATGTGTTAGATGTGGAAACTGGTTGGGTGAAAGAGGGGGATGAGGAGAACTCTAACCTTGCCTTAAATATACCCAGTGACCCGGCCTCCACAGAAAGTCCTCCTCATCTTCCTTCTAAAAGTATGTCCTTTGGTCCTGGACTTTTCCACTAGTGGAAATATTCTCTCCACAACTACTCTATCCAGGCCATTATCTATTTGGTAAACTTCAATGAGGTCCCCCTCCCCCCCTCATCCTACAATCCCACAATCCATTGCGATTAATGGACACAAAGTCTTTGTGAGGTTCAAAAAGGACATGTATGGCAATCTACTAGATTGCTCCCAATAATCACTGTATTTGATGCTCTTAAATAAAATCTTGATTGCCTTGCCCGATCTTTGTGGTGTCATAAGGTCAGAAGTGATAAGAGCAGAATTAGACCATTCGGCCCATCAAGTCTTACTCTGCCATTCAATCATGGCTGAATCTCTCTCCTTCCTAACCCCATTCTCCTCCTTCTCCCCATAACCTGACACTAATCAAGAATCTATATATCTCTGCTTTAAAAATCTCCATTGGACTTTGCCACCATAGCCTTTTGTAGCAAAGAATTCCAAAGATTCACCACACTCTGACTAAAGAAATGTTTACGTTTTAAAGTGTGTTTTAAAGGTTTCTTTAACAGCAGTAAGGCTAGATGGGATAGAGCTTGGATACTCACATCGAGGACAGAGTTGGAGTTTCGGATGTCTACATATTTACCAAGCATACCTCTGACATTCACATCCCAGATTATGAATATACACAACAGATAGGAAAGGTTCCAACACTGATCCTTGATACACAGCTAGTCACAGGCTTCTAATAGCAACAAAAAAAAACTCAACCATCATACTTTGCCACGTATCACCAAATTCATTTCAAATTCAATTTGCCAAATTGCCTGAATCAGTGTTATGACTTTTTGGACTGGTGCATACTATTATCCTTATAAATTACATCAGTCCAATTAATGTCCTCATCAAGAAAATCAATCAAATTAGTTGGATGTGATCACTTCTTAATAAAGTGATGGCAACTATCTTTGTTTAATGCCAGCTGTCATGAGTAGATTAATCCGGTCCTTCAAAATGTTTTCCAATAATTTCCCGAGGACTGAGTTCAGACTCATCAACCTGACTTACCTCCACTGCAATGTACCATGTGACCACATTTGTTGTCCTCCAGTCATTAGACACATCACCTGTTACCCGAATCCCAACAAATTCCTCCATTGCCAGGGATACCGATCATCTAACACTGCGGATTTAACCACCATTAGGGGCAACACGTGGTGCAGCGGTAGAGTTGCTTCCTTACAGCGGCAGAGACCCAGGTTCAATCCTGACTACAGGTGTTGTCTGTATGGAGTTCGTAGGTTCTCTCCATGACCTCATGGGTTTCTCCTGCTGCTAAGGTTTTCCTCCCACACTCCAAAGGCATAGATTTGTAGGTTAATTGGCGTTAGTATGATCGTAAATTGTCCCTAGTGTGTAGGATAGTGCTAATGTACGGACCAGGTGGGCTGAGGGATGGTTGATGGAATTTAATAGAGAAATGTGAACCATTGCATTTTGGAAAGTCTAACATGGGCAGCACCTACACGGTAACTGGCAGGGCACTGGGGAGTGTTGTAGAGCGGAGGGATCTAGGAGTGCAGATACATAGATCCTTGAAGGTTGCATCATAGGTAGATATATGGGTGGTCAAAAAGGCTTTGGCACATTGGCTTTCATCAGTTAAACTATTGCGTATAGCTGTTGGAAGGTCATGTTGCAGATGTGTAAGACATTGGTTGAGGTCACATTTAGAGTATTGTGTTCAGTCTGGGCACCATGTTACAGGAAATACATTGTCAAGTTGCAAAGGATTTACAAGGATGTTGCCAGTACTCAGGGGTTTGAGCTGTAGTTAGAGGTTGAGCAGGCTGGGTCTCTATTTCTTGGAGCGCAGGGATGAGGGGTGATTTTATAGTGTATAAATCACGAGAGGAATAGAATGGGGAGACGCTCAGAGTCTCTTGCCCAAAGTAGGAGAATTGAGAAGCAGAGGACATAGGTTTAGGTGAAGGGGGGAAAAATTTAATAGGAATCTGAGGGATACCTTTTTCACATAAAGGGTGGTGGGTGTAATGGAGGTGGGTGGGACTAGTGTAGACGGGATACGTTGGGCAGTGTTGGGCAAGATGGGCCGAAGACCCTGTTGCCACGCTGTATGTCTGACAGATATACTTACAATTGTGACTGTTCAGTTCAGTTACTAAAGTATCATTTATTTGTATCACTGCAAATACTTAACCTGGACCATGAAATGGTGATCATAACACCTAACATCCATGTTTCATCAATCAAGTCATTTAATTACATAGTATTTAAATTGTGCATTGTGGACAGCAAATGAAACCACATAAAAACAGAAGTGCAACTTCATTCAGTTCTATAAAATACAGCATGTTTATTTCTTGAAATGTGCTTTTACATTGCTGAAAGGAAATTCAAATTTCCAATTGAAAATAAGATATGATGAAATAAATAGTAATTACATTAATTGAATACAATATTTCAATCACAAATTCAAGCTGCTTACAATCATTGTCAAGTCTATGACATGCAGAAATGATATATATGACTACAATGAACAAAAAAGCATTTTAACATGCAGAACACACATTCACATATTGCATTCAATTACAAACATATCACCATAAATTTACCTGGAATTGTTTTGTTCAGTTTAGAAAACTGATGGTTTTGGATGCCCCTGCAACATAAGACAATTTAACTTTACAATTGTAATTAGACAAAAAAAGTGAGGCGGCGCAGCTTATGCAGCTGACTTTATATAAAAATAACAGGACTCAGTATTACTCATTCTGCTGTACATTAAATTCAGACAGCTTACATGAACTGTAAACAGGGGATTGAGGGATATAGATCATGTAAAAGTAGATATGTAGTTTAATTTGGCATGGTGGCCGAAGAGCCTGTTCCTGTGCTGCATTACTCTATTTACATGGGCTTTAGCATGGCCATTGACTAGGTCCTCCTTGGTAGGCTGGTGCAGAAGTTTGGAATACATGGGATCCAGGGTGAGAGCAAATTCATTGCAAAATTGGCTTGATGGCAGGGCAGGAGGCAGAGGTGGAAAGTGATATTCAATTTGGAGACCTGCAATCAGTGGATTGACCCATCAACCTTGACTTTCAAGCTTCAATACACCCACTCCCTAGGCTCCAACCTGTTAACCCATAACCCCAGCTCTCTACCTTGACATCCCGATGGACCCAATGAAGGACCTGACAAAAGAAAACGATTAAGGCCCATGTGGCAATGCCTGTTGCTTTGGGCCTCCAGTGCATCTGAACACTTCAGCAATGAGCCACAATGAAACATAGTCTACCACAATTCTGCAAGTGCTTGTGCATTTCAACATCAATTTTAATTGGAATAAATCTTAATATGTAATTAAAGTAAAATATAGGTATTTTGAAAACACCTTTCTTTTCAGCTACACTTGTTACTAGAAAACTTCAGCTGCAGTATTTGTGATAGTTCTGGAATGTCACAAAGGTACAAGATCCTTTCCAAAAGCAAGCCCCCAGGGACCAAGGAATAGGAGAAACCATTATTTTTACTCAAGTATTATTCACTGACATTTGACTTCTTAATAAAGTGCTTTACAATTTTGCACAACTTAGCTCCTTCTTCAATAATGTAAAACAAATAAAGCAATAATTGCACACATCCAGAACAATTTAAAGCAAAGGAATACAAAATGAAAATCATCACATTTGATGAATCATCATCACATATACACACACATTCACTTGGAAAAATCATTCTACTTTAAACATATGTTGTAGTTGATCATAGTTCATTACAGAGAGATGGAATTTCTTTTTGGTGCATATCAAGGAAGCCCATGAACTCTTGAGTATCTTGTGAACAACATCTGCTCCTCCTGGTCCAAAGGACATTTCCAAAACCTGGCCAGTTGGCTCCCCAACTATATTTCTACTGTTGGGTAGCAGATGACGCAGGACTGCTCCAAATTTGCAGTTTATACTATTTCAATTAGGTCATAATTTCAGCACCACGTTTGCATATAGAACCTGTCCTCTGGGGAAAAATACAAGAACATATGTTTTTAGAAAATAATTGAGCTTTAAAACAGAAAGAACGGCCATGAAACCATGCCATTCAACAGTCTCATCGGCATATTCTACAGCTGCCAAGGGTTCATCACTTCTGCTTAGCCCAAATATAACTAAATAATAGTGCAGTGTTAAGGCTGCATTTGACATTACAGAAGGACACCATCAATAATGATTAAACTTATCACTCCTCAGAGAAGTCAAGCTTGGAATATATGTTTTTTGTAAATTCTGGAGCCTACAAATTAAACCAAATGTTTCCTGCATTCTAAATTACACCAGTGGTCATCATCAAAATGGCCATGGCATTTCATGCATGGTTCACTTAAGTGTGGATGACATTTTTCAATGTCAGTTGCTCTGGGCATGTTGTTTCCACTGCAGGCAGAAACTGGAGCTTTCTACAATCTTTGTTGTTAATTCACAAAAATGAACAGTAGCACGTGAAGCATAATTTGGGAATGAGTGGAAACTTAAGGGCAGCAGCTTCCAGGCAAATGTCTCAATGACCAGTATTATGATGCACCACAGGACAATACCTTCCAATTTCTAGACATGGGAGTTTGAAGTGTTAACTGATGAATCCTTCTATTTTTCTTCCCAATTAGAACCCATGCCTGCTTCAGAATCTCTATCGCCATTGTTAGATGAATTACAGATGGTGGATGAGTCAGAGTATAGAGATTGTCAGTAAGACCAATGAACTGATTGTGGACTTTGGAAGAGGAAGGATGAGGACCCACAAACCTGTCTATATCGATGGGACAATGGTGGAGAGTCAAAAGCTTTGAATTCCTGGGTGTGCATGTTTCTTGAATTACAAGGAAAATAAAAATTCAAAGTAAAACATAAAAAGCAGATTTATAAATAGGTATGTCAGTAATAGGAGAAATCGAGCATAATGTTTTTGAACACGTTTCATATTTGATCAAACAGAGTGTTGAAAGAAGAGATGGTCGATAAAGGGAGTGCCACAGGTTTTGATTCTGTGGGGCTAGGAAATCTTCAAAAGCAAGAAAGGTGAATTAAGTGACACCATTCTGTGTCTTATGCCAGTTTTGTGAGGCCACCTCACAACAAAATCCTATCTACGAATGTCACACGTTGAACTAAGCAACAGATGTTACACACTTAGTTTTATGTCTTAATTTTGGGAGATGGAGCATGGAAACGGGCCCCTTGGCCCATCAAGTCCACACCAATCACCCATTCACACTTAGTTCTATGTTATCCCGCTTTCTAATCAATTCCCCCCACACTTGGGGCAATTTACAGAGGCCAAATAACCTACAAATTCACACGTCTTTGGGACGTGGGAGTAAGCTGGGGGATACCCATAGGGTCACAGGGAGAACATGCAAACACTTTTGGATTGCTATGTCTGTTCAGAGCCAATTTTTACTTAAATGCTGTCTTTGCTTTTCTTAATGTGTCGGAAGGAACTGCAGATGCTGGTTTAAACCGAAGATAGGCACAAAAAGCTGAAGTAACTCCGTGGGTCAGACAATATCTCTAGAGAAAAGGAATAGGTGACATTTCGGGTCGAGACTCTTCTTTAGACTGAAGAAGGGTCTCGACCCGAAACGTCGCCTATTGCTTTTTTCCAGACATGCTGTCTAACCCTCTGAGTTACCAGCTTTTTGTGTCTATCTTTGCTTCTAAATTTTAACTTCCTCTCTGAAAGCTTTTGAACATACAAAAAAACCAAAGGTCCAGCTGTGGCTATGAGAAACAAATTATAGATAATTTTGGTTAAAGAAAATACTTTCGCAAAAAGTAGCAAGCTCTTGGAACAGACAAATGTTAGAATTCCACAAGGCAGGCCAACGCACAGTAAAGGGCAAGTACAATAGGGGTAGACCAGTGACAAACATGGAAACAGATGGCAAAAATTTCTTGAACCATGCAGAAGTAAAAGATTAAAAAAGTTCACATAGGTCCCTTACAGATCATGAGGCAGAAGAAATTATATTGAAAAATAAGGAAATACTAGAGAAATTGAATAAATATATAACATCCACCTTCACAGAAAAAGAGCACCGGAAACCCAATAATAAAAATACTTGTCTAGAGAAAAACATGAAGCTGAAAAAAAAATCAGCATTAATGCAATTTTCCTGATACTACAAAGTTTCAGATATTACCCGTAAGTTGTGAGGCGGATGCAGAATCCGCATCATTTGGCCTATGCCCTCTTCTCACTGCATTCATCAGACAGGAAGTACAGAATATAATGTGGGAATAAAATCATTCATTTTGGTGGAATAAGGTAGAAAAGTTGGAGATGCTAATGTGGTGAGAAATTAAAGTTAAGATGAACCTGGGTATCTTTGTACTGTGATATACAGAGCTTGCAGCGGAGGCAGAACAGCGGGGCTGGAGAGCTAAGATCTCCCAGGTAGAAGTTGGATGTCGAGGATTCGTGGCAACATCTACCTTAAGACTGATGAAGGACCTGGGGATCAGCGGACAAGCCCTACGCCAGGCCATCAAAGAAACATCATGGGTGGCAGAGTGGAGTAGCCAGTGGCTCTGGCTGAAGAGGAAAGACCCCATTTGATCTCCCAAATATCCGACTAGACAGATGCAGAGGGGGGGGGGGGGGGTGGTTCTGGGACGCCAGAATGCACCGCTGAGCCTACTGGAGACGTCGTAGGTTCAATCAGCGAAACGTCGATGAAAGTAGGTGCCCACTTGATAACCCCAATCTGCCTAGCCTTTCTCAACATCGGAGGAGGCTCCCATCACCATCGGGAGTAAATTGATATTTGGCACTTTGGACTTTTAACATCTAGTCCTGCGTATTTGTAAACATGTACATACATAATTTAAAGTTAACAGCAAAAAAGACAAAGTGGTTGTAGAGGGTCGACAGCACCTTTGGAGGTAATAGACAGACAATGTTTCAGGTCA
>CM075977.1:95389596-95421509 GCA_038087875.1 Malacoraja senta
CCACATCGGGGTGATCAAGCTCCCGCATCGGTGGGATCTCAGCTCCCCACGCCGGGCGATCGGACTCCCGAGTCGGGGCTGGTCGAACCATCTGCGACTTGGAGCTTCCCGACATCAGGCTCTACCCGAGACTGCGAGCTACTCGATGTTAAAATCCGCAGGCCACGGTTGGAGCGTCGATCCCAGGCAAGGGATCGCAGGCTCCGATGGTAAGTCCACGGCCCCGTGGTGGGGCTTGAAGTCAATCTCGAGCAAGGCCTCCAGCTCCATGATGTTAGGCCGTAGAGCGACCAGAAATACGATCCAGAAAACAATCGCACCTCCGGCAAGAAATAGATGTATTGACTCTTATTTTATTGACTTTCATTTTATTGACTATTATTTTATTTCACTTTATATTATTGAGTTTTATTTTATTAACTGCAGAATGAATGTCTTTTAAAATAGATGCAATCTATAACTAGGCACTCACGCTACAGATCAAAGATGATTGAACTTCCCTTCAATCAAAGAGGAATCACTTCCCTTCTAGTTCTGTGGCTACTGGGGTGGCAGCTGAAGAAAATGTAGAAGCAGCAGCTTCAGCCACAAGTAGGCTAGAAAGTGGGAGCTGCAGGTAGATCGGGTGGTGCACTGGCCTTCATCAGTCAGAGCATCGAGTAGAGAAGTTGGGAGGTCATGTTCAAGGTTTCAAGGTCAGTTTATTGTCACGTGTACCAATTAAGGTACAGTGAAATTCGAATTACCATACAGCCATATTTTTTTTAAAAGCAACATGACACACAACTACATAAAAGTTAACATAAACATCCAACACAGCGGATTCCACATTCCTCACTGTGATAGAAGGCAATAAAGTTCAACTTCTTCCTCTTTATTCTCCCGCGGTCGAGGCAAAGGGATCGCGGGCTCCATGATGTTAAGTCCGGAAGCTCCCGCGGTGGAGCTCTCGAAGTCGGCCTCCAGCAAGGGGCCGCCAACTCCTCGATGTTAGGCCACAGTGCGGAGGAAGATACGATACGGAAAAAAATCGCATCTCCGTCGAGGTAAGAGATTAAAAAAAGTTTTTCCCAAAGCCCCTCCTCCCACTCCTCACATAAAACAAGCTAAAGAACACTAAAACATACATTTAACACATACAAATAAACAACAAAAGAAGGAAGGGACAGACAGACTGTTGGCGAGGCAGCCATTGCTGGTGCCACCCGGTGTGGTTGCAGTTGCATAAGAAGTTGGTGAGGCTGCATTTAGTGTTTTGTGTTCAGTTCTGGGCACAATGTCATAGGAAGGATGTTGTCAAACTGGAAAGGGTACAGAGAAGATTTACGAGGATGTTGCCAGGATTAGAGGGTATGTGCTTTCGGGAGAGGTTGAATAGGCTGGGACTCTATTCCTTGGAGCCCAGGAGAATGAGGGGTGATCTTATAGAGGTGTATAAAATCATAAGAGGAATGGATTGGGTAGATGCACAGAGTCTCTTGCCCAGAGTAGGTGAATCGAGGACCAGAGGGCAGAGGTTTAAGGGGAAGGGAAAAAGATTTAATAGGAATCTGAGGGGTCACTTTTTTACATCAAGGGTGCTTGGTGTTTGCAATGGGCCTTCAGAGGAGGTAGCTGAGGGCGGGACTATCCCAACATTTAAGAAACAGGTGCACGGATAGGACATGTTTGAAGGAATATGGGCCAAACACAGGAAGGTGGGACTAGTACAGCTGGGACATGTTGGCTGGTGCGGGTAAGTTGGGCCGAAGGACCAATTTCCACGCTGTATCACTCTATGACTCTAAAGTGCTGCTGAGATGAGATGGGTTGAGGTTTTGTTGGATAGTTTTGGAGTCGTTTATTGATTCATTGTATTTACCAAACAAATGTGGTTCGCAGTGACATCCCAAGAGCCCTTTCTCCACTTTGAGTATTTGTGGGCCAAGGATTTCCAGGAGCTGATATAAAATTTTAAAAAACTGCAGGTGCTGAAAATCTGAAATAGAAACAGTAAATCGTGGATACATTCAGCATCTTTGGAAACGAAAATAGAATCTAACCTTCAAGAGTCGAAGACCATTCATCAGAACCGGGGAAGCGAAAATAGCAAGAGGTTTAATTTGCAAATGGTGGTGAAGATTTGGATTGAACAAAGGGAATATCTCTGATAGGGCAATGCCAGGCTTGACATTGTGATAAGTATCGATGAAGAAATCTGGTTTATGAAAGCAAATGGAGAGAGAAAATAAAGGGACATATAAAATTTGTGAATTGCAATCAAAGCTGTAGGTAACAGCAGTAGACCAAACGTAGACTGGGCGATCGTTTCGTTGAACATCTTTGCACAGTCCGCCTGGACCTACCTGATCTCCCGGTTGCTAAACACTTTAATTCTCCTTCCTATTCCCACACTGACGTTTCTGTCCTAGGTCTCCTCCATTGTCAGTGTGAGGTTAAACACAAATTGGACGAACTGCATCTCATATTTCGCTTGGACAGCTTACAGCCCAGTGGTATGAATATTGATTTCTCTAACTTCAAGTAACCCCGGCATTCTCTCTCTATCCCTCTCCCACCCAAGTCGCACCAGCTTCTCATTTTCATCCACCAACAGCTATCAATGGCCTGTTTCCTTTATCATCATTACTTTTTTGCATATCTTTCATTCATTGTTCATTATCTCTCCACATCATTGTCTATATCTCTCGTTTCCCTTTTCCCTAACTAGTCTGAAGAAGGGTCTCGACCTGAAACATGACCCATTCCGGGTGAGGCAGCATCTAAGGAATGGGTGACGTTTTGGGCCGAAACCCTTCTTCAGACTGATGTGAGGGTGGGGGGGGGGGAGGGAAAAAGAAAGGAAGAGGTGGAGCCAGTGGGCTGAGGGAGAGCTGAGAAGGGGAGGAGATAGTATGAACCCAGCGTATGAACATTGACTTCTCTAATTTTAGGTAATCCTTACTATCTCCTCCCCTTATCAGCTCTCCCATCAGAGCGCCGTCAGCCTCAAACTGCCTGTGTTTTGGCCCGATCAGCCGTAAGTGTGGTTCGCACACGTTAAGGCGCAGTTCCATCTGCGCCGCATCGTCGCGGACGAGACAAAGTACCTCCATGTGGTGAGAGCCCTGCCGCAAGAGTCCGCCTCCCGTCTGCTGCCTTATCTGTGGGACCCTCCCGCTATCGCTAAATATGACGGCCTCAAGGCCCTCCTCTTACACACCTTCGGGCTCAGCTGCTGGGACCGTGCCGCCCGCATCTTACACATGGAAAGGTACGAATGGTCACTAATTAGTCCTAAATTGGGGCAAGCTAATTTTAATAGCATTAGGCAGGAACTTGCAAAGGTTGATTGGGAGAGGCTGTTCGCAGGTAAAGAAACATCTAGCAAATGGGAGGATTTAAAAAGTGAGATAGGGAGAGTAAAGAATTAGCTACTTCCTGTTGGAGTGAAAGGTAAACCTGGGGGGATTAGTGAACCCTGGTTGCCAAGGAATATTGAGACATGCGAGAGCTGTATAAAACCATAGAAGATCTGTCTCACTGTGCGAGTTGACCCACGAGTGACCCCGAGTGAAAGACTCGTGGTTGCGTACGAGACTACAAGTTTATGATCCAGAGTTTAACCGAGTTCCCACGGGTATGTCTAAGTTTCCCGTTTACTTCTCATTTCTGCGATGTTCCAAGTTCGTCTCCCGAGTGTACCAAGTTCCTCTCCCATTAATCTTGAGGCAACAATGTATATCGAAGTGTTGAAAAATCATCACATGTTAAAAAAATGATGTCATGCCAGCCAAAGAACGTAGAGACTATTGTGTTTGCTGCATGTGTTCTGCACAACCTGATCCGTATCAGAGGTGCAGCTTCAGGATCAGCAACAGCCATGCAGGACGGTGACTTAGTGGACAGTCAAACAAGGAGAATAACACTAGGTGCGTGGAGGAGTGGTACAAACGACGAGACTTTGGTGCCACTGCAGTGTTTTCGAGGTAACACGGGGACCAACAGTGCAAAAGAGCAGAGAGACCATCTCTGCTCCTACTATAATTCAGAATTGGGCAGTGTGCCGTGGCAGGACAGCTTATTTTGAGCGGCTGCCGACCACAGGTACATCACTGCATGAGGAGAGCCCACATGCAGAAAAATCCAGTTAATTTCATGTTTAGTTTAAATCCTGCTGACTTTTCATTGTTTAACTTTAAGTGTGGATTTTATTTTTTATTGTGGTGTAAAAGTAATTTCATTGCATCTGTCTTTCCTTTAAAACGTGGTTATCATGCATCTGCTTATCTGATTGTAGATCTCAAAACTTGTCATTTAGCGCATTGCATTGTATCTTTTATTGCCTGAATTTAGGCTAGTGCATTTCTCAGCTGAATTAGTATATAGTGGAAATACTTTTATTTGTGCTTCATTTGTTGATTTTCATGTATGAGAAGCCCTTTTTCAGACCACTGTGTTGTTTGCTGTGGTGCTACTTTTCTCAATATGCGCAAGAATAAAGACTTTGTTTCACATTCAAGACACTTGTTTCAAATAAGACTTTGTCTTATTTTCTGATCTACTGAGAGGTGACAATTTTAAACATTTAAAAAGCACAGCATATGAGGCAGCTGAGTCCTTAAATCTCACAAATGATTGTGAGAATCAAGATGTGAATATATTTTGCCTTCCTCTATTTTGTGTTTTATGATGAAAGGAATATTACATTCAAGTCATGAGACTTTGTAGTGATATTAAAATGAAGACTTCCAGACATCAATTTGATCTTGATAGCAAAGAACTCTCTTTTATTGTGCAATGAAGTAAACAAACAGTGAGAATCAAACGGATCAGCAAAAAGCTTTTCAACACAACACAACACAACACAAATTTATATATAAACTTCAAGCAATTTTTTTCTTTTCAACCCACTCTGTCACCTTATCAATAACTTGCTTAACTTTGTTAAGCATAATTTGTCTTTAAAAAGTCTAAGTAACTGATATTTCTGTCCCTGATTATTGTTTCTAAAAAGAGTTCCCACGGTAGAATCACGAGTCACAAAGTTAAACGCACGGGCCACTACGTTCTTACAACGAGTTTAAATGTTTCAATTTTTAACCACAAGAGTACATTTTACTCGTGGAAAATTTCAAACATGTTTGAACTTTTGCAAGAGTTAACAAGTTTCACGTGTCCCTCCCGTTAGCGCCAAGAGTCGCTAAGTTGCATCCACGAGTTCCGACGTTCCCGCTACGTTAATTGTACGTGATTACCACAAGTTAAATTTGTTTTAAACTCGGGGTCACTCGTGGGTCAACTCGCACAGTGAGACAGCCCTTTAAGGTGAATACTCAGAGTTTTTCCCCAGGTAGGTTAGTTTAAAACTGGAAGGCATAGATTTAAGGTGAGAGGTGATAGATTTAGAGAGGACCTAAGGGACAGGTTTTTCACACAGAGGATGATGAGTGTATGAAACGAGCAGCCAGAAGAAATAGTAGAATGAGGAACAATTACCATAATTAAAAGACTTTTGTTGGGTGCATAGAAAAGAGTTTAGAGAAACATGGGCTAACCAAAGATGTGCAGGTTTGTAGGTTAATTGGCTTCTGTAAATTGTCCTTGGTGTATAGGATAGAACTAGTTTACAGGTGTTCATTGGTCAACGCAGACTTGGTGGGCCAAAGGGCCGACTTCCATGCTATATCTCTAAAACTAAAGATTAAAGGCAAATGGGACAAGCTTAGGTAGGCAACTTTAGCATGGGTGAGTTGGGCTGAAGGGCCTGTTTCCTAATGAAATAACTATGAATCTACTGTTTTATAGAAAGAGAAAAGATGATTTTGGAATTTTGCTTTCCAAAATTACCCTAATGGGGAATTTATCGTCAAATTTAGACAAATGGGTATCAATTGATGATGCTATTTACAATTAGTCAGTAATTCTGATATTTCAGAAAGTCATAGAAGTATTGTATCTTTCAAAATGGAAAAAGAGCAAACATGTTTTTTGTTCATGAGTAATTCTTACTTAAAGTTTGTGAATAGTTAGGTCCCTAGCAATGATCCATTCGGTGCCCCGAGCAATCAAACCTGCCAACTTTATTCCCTCTCTTTGTTTCCACTGTGAGCTATTCTGAATCCATGCTACCCATCAGATATCCTACCCTTTCGTATATGGCCAAGGATCAAACAGTTAGGCAGGAAGGGCCTCGACCCGAAACGTCACCCATTCCTTCTATCCAAAGATGCTGCCTGTTACTGAGTTACTGAGATGCTGAATTACTCCAGCATTTTGTGTCTACAGTAAGGCAGCATAGTTTTGATCTCAAAAATGTGCTAAACCTATTTATTAGTGCTCAAAGCTTTCTGTTTTCTGCATGGCAGGTGCTGAGGGATGTAGTGGGTATTGCAATGCAGTGAGTGATGCAGTCATTAACTTGTTACTATGCCTACCTTTTGTGCCTTTAGTGTATACAAGGAATTCTGGGTCCTAGCATTGTCTCTGAAAAATAATTCTTAAATCTTTTATTAAATTATTTATATATTAGATGAAAATCAACACTTTTCTAACGCACAACACTTTTCTAATGCACATCAGTAAGTTAGTCTGGTTTCAAATGTTCATCTGTTGTGCATGGGTTTGAGTATTTAAAAATAATTGAAACTGACAACCATGTAAAAATACTGTCTGGTTTAATATTGAAAGGTATCAGCAAGCAGACAGCTCAAGAGTTCCTTTATCAAGGATTAGCTTTCCCTCGAAAATATTTTGCCATGCACGAAGTTACAATTAGATCATTCCGTGCATGAATAATTGAGATATTGTCCAGTCCGAGTTTTAACTTACCTGATTTAAAACTGACTGCTGAGCGTTTGTGAGCATAAGCAATAAAAAATAATAGTCACTTGATATTTGTCTTTTACTTTTATGTAATAAATATAGCTCACCCAGGAAAGCAAGAAAACCTCTTGTCATCTGTACAAATTTATATAGAGTCATAGAGGGATACAGTGTGGAAACAGGCCCTTTGGCCCAACTTGCCCACACTGGCCAACAGGTCCCGGCTACACTAATCCCACCTGGCTGCATTTGGTCGACATCCCTCCAAATCTGTCCTACCCATGTACGTGTCTAACTGTTTCTTAGATGTTCCATGCATCTACCCGATCTATTCCTTTTATGATTTTATACACCTCTATAAGATCACCCCTCATCCTCCTGCTTTCCAAGGAATAGAGTCCCGGCCTACTCAACCTCTCCCTATAGCTCAGACCCTCTAGTCCAGGCAATATCCTCGTAAATCTTCTCTGTACCCTTTCTAGCTTGACAACATCTTTCCTATAACATGGTGCCCAGAACTGAACACTAAACTCTAAATGCCAAAAGCTTTTTTGTTCACCTGATCTACCTGCGACTCCACCTTCAAGGAACCATGCACCTGCACTACTATATCCCTCTGCTCTACAACACTCCCCAGAGCCCTGCCATTCAGTGTGTGTAGGTCCTTAGACTTCCCAAAACGCAACATCTCACATTTCTCTGTATTAAACTCCATCAACCACTCCTCAGCCCACCAGGCCAACCGATCAAGAACCTGCTGCAATTTTTCACAACCATCTTCACTATCTGCAAAACAACTCACTTTGTATCATCAGCAAACTTGCTAATCTTGCCATGTATGTTCTCATCCAAATCATTGATGCAGATGACAAACAGTAACGGGCCCAGCACCGAACCCTGAGGCACATCATTAGTCATAGGCCTCCAGTCCGAGAAGCAACCTTCCACAATCACCCTCTGCTTCCTTCCATGGAGCCAATTTTCTATCCATTCAGCTATCTCTCGTTGGATCCCATGCAATCTAACCTTCCTGAGCAACCTACCATGAATGACTTACTGAAATCCATGTGTACAACATTTATAGCCCTGCCCTCATCGATCATTTTGGTCACATCTTCAAAAAACAATCAGTACATCTGTGCATCAGTACATTTACATCTGTAAATGTCATATGTGGATCGGAAGAAATGTTGAAAATTTACAAATTATCACTTCCCTTAACAAGCTGTATATTTACATTTCAAAATTTCAGTGAAACTGTAAAGTATGTTGACAAGAGTTGTTGAGTTTGGCCTCTTAGACCATTTCCCATATTTTCTTCCCATATAAAAGTACACCATTTGATCCATTGAGCCTATCATTGGTCATAATTCCATTCCCCCACTTTTCCCGATGTAATATATTCGCTCCGACTTACCTATTAAATGGCATCCTCTCCCCTCTCATGTTTCTCTCACCAGTTACCAACGTTTGAGGTAATTATAATCATGGAGTCATAAAGCCCAACATGGCATCAGGCCTTTGGCCCAACTCGCCCAACCAACTTAGATATCTATCTGAGTTAATACCATTTACCCTCATTTGGCTAATATCTCTCTAAACCTTTTCTGTCAATTTGCCTGCCTAAATGTCTAATAAAATTGCAAGAGTACCCACCTCTTCAGCTACCTGTGGCAGCTCATTTCATATACCCACCACCTTCCTTGTGCAAAAGTTGCCCCTCAGGTTCCTTTTAAATATTTACTCTCTCTCCTTGACTCAATGCCATTTAGTTTAGCCTAATAAAAAACAATTACTTTGGGAACTTGTCAACTTACTTTATTGTGACACAGAATGAGGGAATTCAGCCCATTAGGTTCCCTCTCCACCTTTTCTTAGACAAATGGGCGGCATGGCGGCGCAGCGGTAGAGCTACTGCCTTACAGCGCCAGACACCCGGGTTCGATCCTGACTACGGGTGCTTGTTCGTACAGAGTTCGTACAGAGTTCTCCTTGTGAGCTGCATGAGTTTTCTCCAAGATCTTCGGTTTCCTCCAACACTCCAAAGACGTACAGGTTTGTAGGTTAATTGGCTTGGTATTTATGTAAAATTGTCCCTAGTGTGTGTAGGATAATGTTAATGTATAGGGATCGCTGGTCAGTGCGGAAACCCAAGGGCCTGTTTCCGCGATGTATCTCTAAACTAATCTAAACTAAATATTCCATGAAAGTTCTGAATTGCATATCAGTTTTTACAACCTCAGAACAATTTATCACACTAAGAATTTGAAATCCTGTTATTGTCAGAAATAAGGAAGTCAATCTGTTCACAGCAAGCTCCTAAAACTGCAGCATCGTTGGCGAGAAAATACTTCTTATAGATAAATAGGGGTCATTTAATAGAACACCAGACCGTACAGTATTGGAACAGCATCATGTTTCTCCCACATGTATTGTACATGATGCCACGACCAACCCTTACCTGCCTGCACATAATCCATTGGCCTCCATTCCCTGTAGATCCATGTGCCACTTCTCCGTGGGTTGTCACCTTGTCGTGGTGGAGAAGCTTGTGTGGATCTGAGCTCCTGAGAGTGATGCCATTTGGAGCTATGCTCCTGGTAGAGCCACCCATGGCGGTAAGATCGAGGCGGAGGTCTCTGTCAAAGAGCAATCCATCCAAGACCTCAACGGTGGAACAGGCGGAGGACGATGGCTGACCTTAGTGGAGCGTCACAACGGCTGGAAAGGTGGATGAAGGCTGCAGCAGAGAAGGGCCTTCGGTCGTCTTGGACTCCATGCCACCGGATCCTGACCCAGATCTGTCTAGGACCTTGAGGTGGCTGTCTGATGGACCCAGCAAAGCATTGTGGAGCGCAATTATGGCACAATGTCCACTGCATCCTGACCTATCGCCAGCCGTCTTGACTATGTCTTGCCACTGGATCCAGATTGGCCGGGACGAGAGAGTGAAGCTGATGATTTGCGCAATTCTCCCTCACTTTAATCCAAGTCAAGCGCAAGTCATGACTTCAGGACCCGTGCCATCCAACTGGGCGAAGCAAGATCACCACAGGAGCGTGTGCAGCTGAGAAGAAGCGCACCGCAGAAGCTCAGAGGAAACACACCGCGAGCAAGGCTCGAGCCACTCCAACTCCTACTGCAGCACCCACCCATCTGTGTCCAGTATGCGGGCGAGCCTTCCGGGCCCGGATCGGTCTCACCAGTCACCTCCGGACCCACAAACAAAAACACTGAAGTCATGGTCTTCTTCGACTCCGAAGGACGAACAACAACAACAACATCCATGTGCCTATCCAAAAGTCTCCCAAATGCCACCATCACCACATCTGGCAGTACCTTCCACGCACCCACCACATTCTGTGTAAAAAAAGCTTATCCAGGTCTCTAGAGCTGTAAGTGCTGTAAGGCAGCAACTCTGCTGTGCCACCCCATAGGTTGTGATAGTCTACCTATCTATGCCTGCTGTCACAATTTTAAGTACTTCTATTAGGTCTCCCCGCAACCTCCAGCGTTCCAGAGAAAATAACCTAAGTGTCCAATCTCTCCCTGTAGCCAATACCCTCTAATGTAGGAACGGGTGGCGCAGCAGTAGAGTTGCTGCCTTACAGCGAATGCAGCGCCGGAGACCCGGGTTCGATCCCGACTACAGGTGCAGTCTGTACGAAGTTTGTACATTCTCCCCATGACCTGTGTGGGTTTTCTCCGAGATCTTCGGTTTCCTCCCACACTCCAAAGCCGTACAGGATTGCAGGTTAATTGGCTTGGTAAATGTAAAAATTGTCCCTAGTGGGTGTAGGATAATGTTAATGTGCGGGGATCGCAGGTCGGCGCGGACCCGGTGGGCCAAAGGGCCCGTTTCCGCGCTGTATCTCTAACCTAAGCTAAACCCCCTCTGCACCCTTTCCAAAGCATCCATATCCTTGCAGTAATGGGGTAACCAGCATTACACACAATAGCTAACCAAAGTCTTATAAAGCTACGTCATGACTTCCTGTCTCTTATAATGCTCCAACTAATGAAAGCAAGCATATCATAAACCTTCTTCACCACTTTATCTACTTGTGTTGATACTTTCAGGGAGTAATGTGCATCCATGCAAAGGAGGGGTTTTATTAATAATAGTTTAATAATTTAAATGTTAAATATAAAATCTGGTCATTTGATAACATAAGTAGAGAAATTAGCTTCAGCGAATATAGAAAAAATCCCTTGATCAAGCACAGTCAGGGCTTTTGTAGTGCCAGGCTATTAGATTTGTTTGGACATCAGATGTTGTTATATTAATACTCCAACACATTTGCTTTCATTTGTTATCAGTGAACCTCTTCATTTACAGAGAAAATGGGAACGAAGAAAGTTACAATTAAGGGCAGGACCCAGCAAGAACCGAAGCACCAGCGGGTAAATAAGGAGTAAGAAATCCAAGGCCTTGGTGTGTAGAATGGAGCCGGGGAACCATGAGTGGAAGGGACTGGGGGGTTGAGGTTCCATTGAATAAAAGGATTGTGTGAACTAGGACTATCTCAGAGACATTGCTATCATAGAAGGACATATCTGGCAATTCAACATCCAAGGCCAAAAACCTTAATGTGTGAATTTGGGGTGCGCATGTGTGTCTGTGGTGTGGAGGGGATGTAGTAATAAGAGGATATCTTCAAGTGAGGTCATATGGGTAGAGCTTTGGAACAAAATGGGGACAAACACATTGCTGGGAGTGTAAATAGACTTTCTAACAGTAAACAGGAAATCGGGGAGCAAATCCGTAGGCATTGATTGAAAAATGTAAGAGTTATAACGTTCAGAGATTTCATAAGTGCGTGCAGGTTGAACATTTGAGCTAGTATGTAGATAATTCTACTGGTGAAATGGCAGGACTGGATGAAATCTTACAAAATAGAGTTGGCTGATTTGTTAATGGGAAAGCATATTGAACGCAATGCCCATAATTCTGTAAGTGTTAAGGGTAGTCCTGGAAAGAGCTAAGGATAATCAGAAATTGAGGTCCTGGATTGGGGAAGGTTAAGAGAACAAAAAATGGGGAGGCATTCAGGAAGAAAGAATCTATGGGAAAATGCTTCTAAAAGAAATTAGGATTGCCAAGAGCTGTCATGAAATATCACTGGCAGACAAGATCAAGGAAAATCCCCCCAAAAATGTATGTAGGTTATGAGAAAGAACATAATCAAGACTAGGATCCATGAGGGACAAAAATGGCAGTCTGTGCATGATGCCAGAAATTATGAGTGAAGTCTTAAATTAATATATCTCACATACATTAGCTTAGGAGAAGGACTTTGTTGGGAGAAGGATGACGAAATACCAGAACATGTTATCATTCAAAAATAAGTTTGAAAATTACATGAAAATTGGTGGTGGTGATGATTGTGAGAAGGTTAATTGTTACAGAATAATTTAGATTGGTTGTTAAAATGGGCAGAGCAATGGCAGATTGAAATGGTAGGAATACATCATGAATAAAAGGCCCCACGGTAGTATTGAGGAACAGAGGGACCTCAGGGTCCAATGAAATTGGGGGAATTGCTTGAGGATTATAAGGAGGCAAGGAAGATGAATTTCGGAGAGCAAAATGCAGACATGAAATATCATTGACAGACGTTAAAGGGAATGCCAAGTACATTACGAGAAAAAGGATCACCGGCGAAAGAATAGGTACCCTTAAAATTAGAGACGGAATCTGTGAGTACAAATGAGGTAGGAGAACAAGGTGCTGGAGAGACTCCACAGGTCAGGCACCATCCATAGAGCACATCATTCACTGATGTTTTGGGTCGGGACCTTTCTTCAGACTGATTGTGAGGGGGGGGGGGAAGGTTGGAAGAAATGGGGGGGGGGCAGGGCAAAGCATGGTGGGTAATAGGCAGGCAAAGAGCGGGGGGGGGGTTGATAAGCTGATGGTTGAACAAAGGCCAGAGATGAAAAAAAAGTTGAGACAAAACGATTGAAGAGATGCAAATTGTGAAGCCAGACGAGGGAATGGAGGTGGAGGGGGGGGGGAATCAGTGTGAGTCTAGGTGGGGCACAGGGCAGGAGGAAGGGAAAGAAAGGGGATATGTGAAGGAGAAAGGGCAGGTGTAAGGGTGGTATTATGCTGTTAGAGGTTACCTGTGAATTCAATGTTCATAACATTGGGACCTAAGCTGAAGATGAGGTGCTGTTCCGCCAGTTTGCATCCTCCTTCCCTGGCAATGCAGGAGGCCCAGGATACACAGGTCAATCTGAGAATGGGAAGGGGAGTTAAAATGGTTCGCAACCGGGAGATCCAGAAGGCCTTGGCGGACCGAACGCAAATGTTCAGCGAGAAGGTTGCCAAGTCTACGCTTGGTCTCGCCGATGTACAGGAGGCCTCATCAGGAACATCAGATGCAGTAGATGAGGTTAGAGGAGGTGCACGTGAACCTTTGTTTCACCTGCAAGGACTGCGGGGGTCTATTCCAGAGCATGTTGACATGGGCATCATGAGATATATCACAGGCTACGAGGGGAAGGAGGGGATGAATATGCTGCAGCCAAGGTGGAAATTTTTGTATCTATGTTAGCCATAGGTGAGGTACCAAATAACTGTATGTTGTTCCTTTATTCAAGAAAGGCATCTGCAAACATTGATCCTTTATTCAGGAAGAGCGACAGGAATAAGTTGGGCCAATGGAAAGTAACATCAGTGGTGGAGAACTATTGGAACAATTCTAATGGACATGATTTATCTGCACCTGTAATGGCAGGAATTGATTAGGCATGAAGATAGACACAAAATGCTGGAGTAACTCAGCAGGACAGACAGCATCTCTGCATAGAAGGAATGGGTGATGTTTCGGGTCGAGACCTTTCTTCAGACTGAAAGTCAGGGGAGAGGGAGACACGAGATATGAAAGGGTAAAGTGTGAAAACGAGACATCAAAGGGGATGAAGCTCAAGGGAAATAGAGACTAGATCACTGTTAGCTAGGGGAAGTGAACATGAAGCATACAAAGATAAAATTTAACCAGGAAGACAGTCAGGCAGAGTCAGCATGGGTTGAATGCGGGAAATGCAGTCACGAATTTGATTGTATTTTTTGAAGAAGTAACTAAGCATATTGATGGAGGCAGTGCAGTGAATATTTTTTGAATGGACCTCAGTGAAACTTTCAAGAAAGTCTCATGTGGTCCACGAAGTATGAGCACAAGGGATCCAGGGCAAGCAAATAAAGTTGATCCAAAATTAGCTCAGTAAAAGAAGGCAGAGAATGAGGGTGGAACAGTGGATCAGTGGTATGTCACAAGGGCCAGTGCTGGGATCGGTGATGTTTGTGAGATATATTCTATGGTGTTATTCAAAAAGGTGCAGAAAATGTACCTGGTGTATTTGCCAATATTTCTAAGGGCTAGTTTCCAGATGGGTGTGATTAATATTTGGCACAATTGTTCTATATTAAGTCTGGATCTAATGCGCAGACAGGAAACACAGATTTATGCAGCCCTGGCGGTTTTGTGGGACAATCTCTCACACAGACAAGCCTGCCATCTTGGCTCGTATTTCCCAGAGACAAGGTTACAGTATCAGATGCCAACTGCACCTTCAGAACTATTTTAGATGCCCAGTTGAGATTATGAATGACCCTGTCTGCCCTCTGAAAAGTATTTGAGTGAATGGCAGAACTGTTTATGAGCATCATCTTGTTAACCCCCACACTAGAAGAATTTGCAGCTGTTCAATGAATTTGTCTGCTCAATATAAATGGTGCATGAGTCACTTGTTCAGATTAAAAAAGTTAAACCAACTGTTTACAAACCATCCCATCAAATGTTCTTCTTCAAAGGAGGCTTTGTGCAGAATAAAGTCTATACTGTTCAATGAAGCACCACTTAAGTAGGTGGCGCATCTATATATATAGATTCTGTGGCCTTATGTAAAAATTCCAGCAATTGTGGAGAAAGTGGCAGGGAAATTACTGTACGTCTTTACTGCCAAGTAAATCTAGGTCACTCCAAAAGTGCAGAAGCTGAGTGTCAGTGATTATTTAAGTTGGTTCGGGGATAAAAGGCTGGACCCTTTTTGGCCCCTGGTAGTTTGAATCATAGCAGGTGGGCATCAGGATTCAACAATCAGTATCTTAAATTCAGGCGATTGAAAGACCCAGATTGGCAGGCCGGAGGGTGAATGATTGGTGGATGTAGCATTGCATGCTCCCTTTCTTCAAACTGCAGAATTGTGGGCGGCATGATGGTGCAGCGGGATAGCTGCTGCCTTACAGTGCCGGAGACCCGGGTTCGATCCCGGCTACGGGTGGCGTCTGCACACAGTTTGTATGTTCTTCCCGTGACCTGCATGGGTTTTTTCCGAGTTTTAGTAGAGTCAGGATGGAACCCGGGACTCTGGCGCTGCAAGCGCTGTAAGGCAGCAACTCTACCCCTGCGCCACCGTGCCGCCACCCACAGGTGGGAACACAGGTTGCGTTCTTTCCATGACACACTCTACTCATGTTCTTTACTCACAAGATATTTGAAAGTAATACCCTCAGAAGATTGAGGTTGGAATATGAAGCAAAAGACATGTAGGTGGTAATGAAGGAGAAATAAATAAAAACCAAGCTGAATGAAAATACTGTTTTTTACAGAGGATGGTGAATGCCGAGAGCAAGCTGCTGAGGTTGTTTTTGAAGCAGGTACATCAGTGGCATTTAAAAGACTTTTGGAATAGGCATGTGGATATGCCAGGGATGGAAGGATATGTGTTATGTGCAGGGAGATAAGTTATGATCTTGCCATCCTGTTCAGCACAGACATTGTGGGCTAAAGGGTCTGTTCTTATGCTGTACTGTTCAAACATTAATTGAAATGAAAACAGGAATAATTTCACATGGAAACCAAGATCAGCATAATTCCGCTGGAGGAGAGCGGGCTGATACTATGAAGGTTATGGCTTCAGGCTTTCTTCACTGGATCATGAAGTGAAAAGGATCTTGTCAATCTCCAATGTAACGACAAGTTAGTCTTGTAATAGGATCTACTTCCAATTGCAGGGGAGCAGTTGGAGGAAAAACTGATGGAGGGAAGGTGTTTCAAGACTGGACCCTATCCTGTTCATGCATCTCCATTGAGCATTAATCATTCAATGAATAGCATAGTTTTTGTCTTATATGTCTTATAATTATATGTGAAGGATTCTGAGAATGAAAGTGATAGAGGATTTCAGATGTATAAAACAACTCGACTGAAAGGGGAGAGAGTGTAATGATGGTGAGGCCAAACTTGGAATATTGTTCAGTTTTGGTCACACGTATAAAGATACCATTAAACTGGAAAGAGTACAGAGAAGATTTGTGAAGATGTTGCCAGGACTCAAGGGCCTGAACTATTGGAAGAGATTGATCAGCCTAAGACTTTATTCATAGAATACAGAACAGCACAGCACAATGTTTGTGCCTAACATACTTAGTTATCATGTTCCAATTTCAGTCAACTTAATTCCAGTCTGAAGAAGGGTCTTTGCATGCTTCGTTGTCACCTTCCCCTAGCTCACAATGATCTTTTCTACATTTTCCTTGCTCTTCGTCCCCTTTGATCTGACATTTCACACATTACATATCCATATCTCTCGTTTCTCCCTCCCCTGACTCTCAGTCCGAAGAAGGGTCTCGACCCGAAACGTCACCCATTCCTTCTCTCCAGAGATGCTGCCTGTCCCGCTGAGTTACTCCAGCATTTTGTGTCTATCTTCAGTTTAAGCCAGCATCTGCAGTTCCTTCCTACACACTTAGTTAAATTGATCTCTTCTACCTGGACATGATCCATATTCCTCTATTCACTGTATTTCAATTTTCATATCTCAAAGCCTCTTAAACTATCATATCTGCCTCCACGACCACCCCTGGCAATGCGTTCCAGGTTCTCACCACTCTGTTTAAAAAAAAAATGTCCTCTAGTATTGGACATTTCCACCCTGGGAAAAGGATCCACCCTGGGAAAAGGGTTGCCCTATCTATTCCTCTCATAATTTTAGTATAAAGTATCAAAGTATAATTCGATATACTTCTATAAAGTCTCCCCTCGACATCTGACATTCCAGAGAAAACAATCCACGTCTATCCAACCGCTCCCTGTAGCTGAAACCCTCTAACCTAGGCAGCATGCTGATAAACCTCCTCTGCACCCTCTCCAAAGTTGCCACATCTTTCCTGAAATTGGGCGACCAGAGCTTGTGGTCGCTGTGACATTACCGAATTCATATAGAGCTGCTTCATAACTTCCTGATTTGTATATTCAATGCCCATAGCAATGAAGGCAAGCATACCATACACCTTCTTTACCACCCTATCTACTTGTGCTGCCAACTTTAGTGAGTTATGAACTTGGATTCCAAGGCCCCTCTGCACATCAATGCTGTTAATGGTCTTGCCATTAACTGTATACTCTCTCCTTACATTCAACCTCCCAAAGTGCAACATCTCCGTGAGGGGGGCCCCCTCTACGCAGGGATTCTCCCCCTCTACATTGGGGACCTGGGGTGGAGGGTACTGTGCCGAGGTGTTCCCTGAAACCTGTTTCTCTCGCAGACTCGCCAGCCGCCTGCCACTTTTGCGGGCTGGAAGTCTGTGTACCACGTGTACATGGAGTGCGTGAGGCTGCAGCCACTGTTTGAATACCTAAAGGGGCTGCTCCTTGCCTTCTGGCTGCACTTTTCACCCACCATCCTATTCTTTGGACACCCTGTGCGTAGGGGAGAGGGTAGGGTTGAAGATGTCCTGGTTGGGTTGCTCCTGGGCCTGGCCAAGCTGGCCATCCGCGAGTC
The DNA here is from genome assembly GCA_038087875.1 of Malacoraja senta. NCBI lineage: Eukaryota > Metazoa > Chordata > Chondrichthyes > Rajiformes > Rajidae > Malacoraja > Malacoraja senta. Next base: position 95,407,192 of record CM075977.1, read on the forward strand.
ACGGCGCCAGGCGGTGGAGGGCTGTACCCGAGTCGGCTGCCTGCCCCTTTTCCGTGGTTACATCCGTGCCCGGGTGGGGTGAGAAAGGGAATACGCCCTGTCCACGGGCACCCTGGGGGAGTTCCGGGACCGGTGGGCTCCGCAGGGTGTTGAATGCATCCTTGACAAGGAGTGTAAGATAGCTGTATAGTTATTAAGGATATTTGTTTGTATTGTATTATGGTGGTGGGTTCTGGTTTGTTTTATTGTAAACAAAATGTTTTAAAGTGCAACATCTCACACTTGCCTGGGTTATACTCCGTCTGTCATTTTGTTGCCCATTTCTGCCCATTTCTGATCTATATTCCATTGTATCTTCTGACAGCATTCCTCATGGCTGAACTCAACTCTTCCAAATTTGGAACCAGCAGTCCGTCAACATTTATATCTAGATCATGTATATGTATATATATCACAAACAGCAGAGGTTCCAGAACAGATCCTGGTGGGTCTCCACTGGTCACAGACTTCCAGCTAGATTATCTACCTTCCACCACAACCCTCTGTGTTCTATAAATAAGCCAGTTCTGAATCCATAAGGACAATTCACCATGAATCCCGTACATCTTAATCTTCCAGATCAGCCTACCATGAGGGACCTTATCAAAAGTCAAACTAAAATCCATGTATACAACATCCACCACCCCCCCTTCATCAATCTTCTTTGTCACCTCCTCAAAAAACTCAATCAAGTTAGTGAGACATGACCTGCCACATACAAAGCCATGCTAGTTACCATTCTCTTCCAATTTGAAGTAAATCCTATTTTAGTTTAGTTTACTCGAAGAATTCTCTCCAATAATTTCCCTACCATTGATGTAAGGCACATCAGCCTCATAAGTGATAGGAGCAGAATTAGGCTATTGGGCCTCACCAATACATCCCTGTTTATGTATTCTGGTCCTCTCAAAATGAACTTGCCTTCCTCACCACTGATTCGACTAGCAAATTAACTTATTGAGAATCCTGCACCAGCACTCCCAAGTCCCTTTGCACTTCTGAGTTCTGAATTCTCTCCCCATTTAGAAAATAGTCTACGCCTTTATTCCTACTATCAAATGTATGACTCCACACTTTGCTACGGTGCAGTCCATCTGCCACTTCTAAGTCCACTCTCCCAACCTGTCCTTCTGCAGAGTCCCTGCTTCCTCTGCATTACCTGCCCTTCCACCTATTTTCATATCATCTGCCTATCGTTCCCTGGATTCGCTCTACTTCCTTTCTTAAGCATAGTCACAACATTGGACTTCCGTGATCTCGCCTGTGACTAGAATAGAAACAAAGATCCTTTTCAAGGCTCCCACAATCTCCTCTCGCCTTCCTTAATAACATGATAGATACCTGGACCAACTCCAAGCATAGATTCATTAGTTCATATGTCATAGGAGCAGAAGTAGACCTTTCGGCCCATCGAGTCTTTCCCTCTCAATCCTCTCAACCCCATTATCCTGCCTTCTCCCCATAACCTTTGACACTTGCCAATCAGGAATCTGTCAATCTCTGCTTTAAAATTATCCAATTACGTGGCCTCCACAGCTGTCAGTGGCATTGAATTCCACAGATTCACCTGGAATTACTCCTCATTCGGGCAGCATGGTGCCTCAGCGGTAGAGTTGCTGCCTTACAGCGCCAGAGACCCGGGTTCGATCCTGACTACGGGTGCTGTCGGTATAGAGTTTGTACATTCTCCTCTCCTCTGAGACCACTCTTGTGTCTAGTGATTCTTGAAAGATCACCACTAATACCTCCACAATCTCTAAAGCTACCTCTTTCAGAAATCTGGGGAGTGACTGATCCAACTTCAGACCTTTCATCTTCCCAAATGCTCTTCTCCATGGTAATAGCCACTCCACTAACTTCCGCCTCCTGACTCTCTGGAATTTCTGACATATTGTTGGAGTCTTCCACTGTGAAGACTGACAGAAAAATCTCATTCAATTCATCTGCTGTTTCTTCTTTCCCCATTATTACATCTCCAACATCATTTTCCAGTGGTCCAATGTCCACCCTTGCCTCTCTCTTATTCTTTATATATCTGAAGAAACCTTTGCTCTCCTCTTTTATATTAAGGGGTAGCTTACCTTCATATTCATCTTTTCTCCCCATATCGCCTTTTAGTTACCTTCTGTTCTTTTTTAAAAGCTTCTCTATCCTTTAGTTTTTCACTAATGTTTGCAATATTATATGCCAAATAGCTCGTGGCTCAGGTGGCAATCCAACGATTATTACATTTTTGGTTCTGCTTTTCAATTTAGTCCCTAGCTACTTAAATTCTCTTCGCAGAACCTTCTTGCCTGTTCTACCTATATCATCGGTACCCACATGGAACACAATGACCGGGTCTTTCCCCCCCCCCCCCCAACCCCCCCACTCCATAAACCTCTACAGATCAGACAGATGTCCCAAACCCAGGCACCAGCTAGACAATACAGCCTTCGGGACTCTCGGTCCGCATGACTGAGAATAGTCTATTCCCCTAACCATACTATCCCCAATGACAACCACATAACGTTTCTCTCTCCCCTCTTGAATGGCCCCCTGAACCACGGTGCCATGGTCAGGTTGCTCATCCGTCCTACAGCCCCCACACTTGTCTGTACAGGGAGCAAGAATCTTAGACTTGCCTGACAAGCTCAAGGGCTGAGGCTCCTCTGACACTGCCCTCACCTCTATTCCCCTGCCTGCCTCACTAACAGTCACACCCTCCACGTGACGACGGACCATGTTGGAAGCAGTTACTCTCACAGGTGTGTCTGCCTCCAGAAACACAGCGTCCAGGTTATACAGGTTATGAGAGGAACAGGTAGGGTGGACAGTCAGAACCTTTTTCTCAGGATGGAAATATCAAAGACTAGAGATCTTTGAGATGAGATGACAGGGGCAATGACAGCTTTAAGATGACAGGGGCAATGTTTAAAGGAGATGCGCAGGAGAGGTTTTTTACACAGAGAGTGGTGGGTAGCTGGTACCCTTGACAAGGTTCAGAGGCTTGCAGCCCGGTTTGTTAATAACGACTACTCAAGACAGTCAGGTGTTTCCAATATGTTAAATCTCCTTGGCTGGAAGTCGCTGGAGTCGAGACGCACCATGTACTCTCTACAAGGAGACTCATGGCATCATCCCCAGTAACATATCTCACCTCATTTAATCCAATACCCAGACATCTACAAGACAGTCCTCAGGTCACTTTATTTACACTAGAATTAGAACAAACAAAATTAGCTATCTACAGTCACTATATCCATGGACTATCCCAGAGTGGAACATCCTTCCTGACACCACCAGGTGTGCACCAACCTTGCCCCTCTTCAAGTCACAGCTCGGCAACTTGGACATGGATCATCTCACCAAACTTGCCTACATAAAAACCTCAATAACCCTTTTGCAACCAGTGCCCACGTGAGCGTAACCTGCACGAGATAGCCCAGCTATTGGCGGTTGTGCAGTAAACAAGCACAAGCAGAAGCAGAAACACGGTGCCTAGGGTGGTGGTGGAGGTAGGCACGACTGTAGCATTTAAGAGGCTTTTGGATAGGTGCGTGGATGTACAGGGAATGGAGGGGTATGGATCACGTACAGGCAGAGGAGGTTAGTTTAATTTGACACCATGTTTGATACAGACGTTGTGGGCTGGAGGGTCTATGAAGTCATGCAGGCAATCGACAGGGTGAATGCACAGATTATTTTGCCCAGGGTCGTGGAATCAAGATCTGAAGGCCATAAATTTGAGATGAGGGGGGAAAAAATTTCATAGGAACCCAAGAGGCAACTTTTTCACACAGAAGGTGGTAGGTTTATGGAACAACCAGTCAGAGGCATGCACTGTAACAACATTTAAAAGACATTTGGACGGTTACATGGATAGCAAAAGTGTTGAGGTCTATGAGCCAAACATGGGCGAATGAGACTAGCTTAGATGGGGCATCTTGGTTGGCATGGACGGGTTGGACTGAAAGACCTGTTTCCATGCTGTATAGCTCTATGACTCTACTGCATACAATTGTGTTCACACATCTCCTGAAAAGTGTGATTGTGCTCGAGAAGTGGCAGGGGAGATTTACAAGAACGTTGCCAAAAGTTGGAAAATGTTCACAACGAGAAAAAGATTGTACGGAACGTGACTGCTGCAGAATAGAACAAAGAGATGGGAAACAAGTAGTCATCCAGAGCAGAAACAGGCCCTTCGGCCCAACTTGCCCATGCAGACCAACATGCCCCATCTACACCAGTCCCACCTGCCTGCATTCAACCCGTATGCCTCTAAACCTAAACCCTCTCCATAACCTATCCGTGCACCAAGATGTGTAAAATTATGATGGGTTTGGATAGAGCACACAATAGGACATTTTCCTGAGCAAAGTGGTAAAAAATGATGATCTCTTTACCTCCACACCCAGCATGCTGTGGCAACCTGAATTCCAGAACATTGAGTTTCCAGTCCTGCGCATATTCCTCAACCATACTTTCAGAATAGCTACAATATCACAATCCCGTGTGACTATGACAGACTACCACAGATGGTTAAGGCAGAAATTGTTATCACACTTCCAAAGTACATGGATGTCGACTTAATCAGGCAGTGTCTGCAGGCCTTGGATTTAATGCTGGAAGGTGGGATTAAGCCAAGTAACTTGTTTTTAATAAATGGCCTACTTCTCTGACATAGACTTTCCACAATTCCATTGTTTTGATTTGCAGAAGACAATGGTGTAATATCAGATTCATCAATAGGTTTACTGTGCCACAGATAAACGTCTGTTTGTACATTTAGAAAGTGTTTTCAGCCCCCTTCTTTACTGCTTGTACGCCCACGGCTGTGCAGCCATGTACAAATCTAATTCAATTTTCAAATTTGCAGACGACGCCACCATTGTGGGCCGGATATCAAATAATGATGAGAAAGAGCACCTCTCAAAGTGCAACACTTCATGCTTACCAGCTATTCTCCCTTCCAAAGCTGCAACTAATCTATATCCTGCTGTATCCTTCACCATCTGTAACTTCACCAATTTTTGCATAATCTGCAAATTTACTAACCAGCCTTTCTACATCGTTATCCAAGTCATTTATATAACAGAGATCCCAGCTCTCACCCCTGTGGAACTACACTGGTCACAGTCCTCCAGCCAGAATAACACCTCTCCACTACTAGACTCTGGGCTATGAGTAAGCGGTTCTGAATAAACGCAAACAAGTCACCGTTAATCTTGTGCATCCTAATGCGCCTATTACTCCGCTGCTTAAAAAGAGAGCAAAGCAGAAGGGTGGAAACTATAGGACGGTTAACCTGACTTCAGTAGTTGGTAAGATTTTAGAGTTCATTTTAAAGGATGAGGTTTCTGAGCAAAGTTCATGATAAAATAGACTGAAGTCAGCATGGTTTTGTGAAGGGGAGATCTTGCCTGACGAATCTGTTGGAAATCTTTGAAGAAGTAAATAGCAGGACAGACAAAGTAGAGTCAGTGGATATTGTTTACCTAGATTTTCAGAAAGCCTTTGATAAGGTGCCACGTGTGAGGCTGCTAAAGATGGTATCAAAGGGAAGATACTGGCAGGGATAGCAGGTTGGCTGGATGGCAGAAGGCAAAGAGTGGCATTAAAGGGAGATTTTTCTGGTTGGCTGCCAGTGACTAGCAGAGTTCCGCAGTGGTCGGTACTAGGGCCACTACTCTTCACGTTGCATATTAATAATTTAGACGAGGAGATTGAAGGCTTTTTGGCCAAGTTTGCAGATGATACAAAGATAGTTGGAGAAGCAGGTAGTGGAAGGACTAGGACAGGTTGGGAGAGGGGGCCGAAAAGTGGCAGATGGAATATAGTGTAGCAAAGTGTGGAGTCGTGCATTTTGGTAGTAGGATTAAAGGTGTAAACTATTTTCTAAATGGGGAGAGAGTTCAGAAATCGGAGGTGCAAAGAACTTGGGAGTGCTGGTGTAGGATTCCCCAAAAATTAATGTGCAAGTCAAATCGGTAGAATGGAAGGCAAATTTCAAGAGGACTGGAATACAAAAACAGGGATGTAATGCTGAGGCTTCATAAGGTGTTGATCAGACTGCATTTGGAGTATTGTGTGCAATTTGTGTCCCATATCTGAGGAGGGAGGAACTGGAGAGGGTCCAGAGAAGGTTTATGAGAATGATCACAGGAATGTCTGTTAACATATGATGAGCATATGACGGAACTGGGCCTCTACTCGCTGGAGTTTAGAAGGATGAGGGGGTGGGCTTCATTGAAACTTACCGAATAGTAAAAGGCTTGGATAGAGTGGATGTGGAGAGGATGGTTCCACTAGTGGGAGAGTCTAGGACCAGAGGTCATAGCCTCAAAATAATGGATTGTCTTTTAGGAAGGAGATGAGGAGGAATTTCTTTAGTCAGAGGGTGGTGAATCTGTGGAATTCTTTGCCACAGAAGGCTGTGGAGGCCAAGTCAATGGATATTTTTAAAGCAGATATAGATTCCTGATTAGTGCAGGTGTCAGGGGTTATGGAAAGAAGGCAGGAGAATGGGGTTAGGAGGGAGAGATAGACCAGCCATGATTGAATGGTGGAGTAGACTTAATGGGCCAAATGGCTTAATTCTGCTCCTATCACTTATGAACTTATAATCTTCTGGATCACCCTACCTTTTGAATCTACAAGTTGAAAAAGCAAAATACTGCAGATGCTGAAAAACAGAAATAGGACAGAAAATGACTGAAATTCTTAGCAGGTCAGGTAGCATCTGCAGAGAGAGTAAAACATAGTTGATTTTTTAGGCAGGTGATGTTGAATGAAAATGGAAATTAAACTCAGGGCTATTCAGAAAGCAGACTGTCAAGCAGCAGTTTTAACCAGCTGCAAAAATGTAAAATAGGGCGCGTCATACATTCTCCCTCATTTGCACTAAATCTAAGGCAAAATCACATCATTAGTTTCGATATCAGGATCGAGAATTCTGCTGTCCACACTTATTGCTGAGATTTGCATTTTTTTCAGGTTGTTTCTACCATCTGCTGTCACACTGTGAAAACATATGGGAGGTTTTGAAGGATGTGCGTCAGTGTTCGCATGAACCTGAAGTGAATGCTGTAACAACAAAACAAGACTGAAAATAGCAATATACAGAACAAGGGTGTGAACAGCAGTCTGACTACTAAAATCAATGAGCCAATCTGTAATCTATGCTGGTAATCAAATGATAACACATTTAACTGGCAAAATAACACTGAATTTAATTTTAAAAGGGCACAATAACAGGTTAGACATCAAAGCAGAGGATTTTGATCATGCAGATAGAAATTTGCATGATCAAAATCCTCTGCTTTGGTGGTGAATCTGTGGAATTCTTTGCCACCGAAAGCTGTGGAGGCCAAGTCAATGGATGTTCAAGAAGGAACTGCAGATGCTGGAAAATCGAAGGTAGACAAATGTGCTGGAGAAACTCAGTGGGTGCGGCAGCATCTATGGAGCGAAAGAAATAGGCAACGTTTCGGGCCGAAACCCTTTTTCAGACTGAAGAAAGGTTTCGGCCCGAAACGTTGCCTATTTCCTTCGCTCCATAGATGCTGCCATACCCGCTGAGTTTCTCCAGCACTTTTGTCTGCCAAGTCAATGGATATTTTTTAAGGCAGAGATAAATAGATTCTTGATTAGTATGGGTGTCAGGGGTTATGGGGAGAAGGCAGTAGAATGGGGTTAGGAGGGAGAGATAGATCAGCCATGATTGAATGGCAGAGTAGACTTGATGGCCCGAATGGCCTAATTCTGCTCCTATCACTTATGAAATTGATTAATTTCAGAGTAGACACAAGAGAACCTTGTGCTTGAATCTTCAGCAAAAATCAAAGCGCTGAAGGAATTCAGCAGGCCAGATCGCATCAGTGTAGGGAACTGGACGGACAATGTTTCGGGTCAGGACCCTTCCGAAAACTGAAAGATAATCCATGAATTTCAAGGTAAAGTATGAAAATTTGAAATAATATCTGAGAAAGTTAAGAGATGCATTTGAGGCTGTTTAATCCTCACCAAGGAAATTTGAATTGCAGGACCTTTCTCTTAAATAATTGTAGAAGGAAATAATACTCATGGACAACTTAGCAAGGACAAACGTCATAATGTTGTGCGACACTGCATTCATGCTAAATGGAACAGACTCAGAAAATATCTGACATCTCAAAACAGGGCATCCATAAGGCACCGTGTACCATCAGCAACAGCAAAAATCTGCATCCCTCAACATCTCTCCCCATGGCCCAGCATTATCATTCACTCAACCAATCTCCGATATAACACCAACAGCTGCTTTTTGCAGAAGTTTTCGGATGACACAGCTGTTGTCGGCCTCATTAAAGGGGGCAATGAGGAGGAGTACAGAGACATAATAAGTAACTTTGTGGAGTGGAGTGCACTCAATAACCTCCATCTTAACACCACAAAAACCAAGGAGATAGTTGTGGACTTCAGGAGGGGGAGGAGGAAGACTCAAGCAACACCAATCACCATTAAGGGCACTGAGGTGGAGGTGGTCGCTAACCACAGGTACCTAGGTGTGCAGCTTGACAGGGAGCTGGACTGGAAGTGTCATATGGAGGCGGTGTACAGGAAGGGACAAAGCCGACTGTATTTTTTAAGGAGGCTGAGGGCATTTAACATCTGCCAACCCCTACTGTCCAGTGTCTACCATTCAGTGGTGGCCAGTGCTCTGTTTTTTGCGGTGGCCTGTTGGGGAGATGGCGCTCGCATAGCGGACAAAAACAGACTGGACAAACTGATCAGGAAGGCCGGCTCAGTGGTCGGGGCTGAGCAACGAACGGTCCAGCAGGTGGCAGAGGCCAGAACTCTGAAAAAACTGGGTTCTATAATGACCAACCCCACTCACCCACTCCATGCCCTGAAGGTGATCAAGAGCAGCAGCTTCAGTCAGAGACTGATTGCACCAATGTGCAAAACGGAGAGACATAGGAAGTCCTGTTTACCAGCTGCGATAAGGTTATATAATGCGCATAAATAACTGCACTTTTTTTTAATTAATTGTATTTTAACTTGTATTTTAACTTGTATTTTAACTTGTTAAGTATGGAAGCTATTTGTGCTGTTATGTCTGTCTTGAAGCTGTCGTGGCATTGTAATTTCCTGCAAAGGATTATTAAAGGTATATCTTATCTTATCTTATCTTATCTTATAATCCAACCAAAGGAGCAATCCCTGGTTCACAGAATCTCAAGTCTTTAGTGCATAAAGGGGATGGTACAATGATGCAGCGGTAGAGTTGTTGCCTTAAGGGCCTGTCCCACTGTACGAGGTAATTCAAGAGTTCTCCCGAGTTTCCCCTGATTCGAACTCGGAAAATTACGGTAATAGCCGCTCGTAGGTACTCGGGGCTCTCGTGGACAATTTTCAACATGTTGAAAAATCCTCACGAGCTTACCGCGTGTCCCGTGTACCTGCCGTTAGCGTTACGAGCCGCTAAGAGACGTCCCGAGCTCCGAAGTACCCGCTACGTACATTCTACGTACTTAACACAATTTTTTTTTTTTTAAACTCGGGAGAGCTCTTGAATTACCTCGTACAGTGGGACAGGCCCTTTACAGCGCCAGAGACCTGGGTTCAAACCTGACTACAGGTGCTGTCTGTAGAGAGTTTGTACATTCTTCCTATGACTGTGTGTGTTTTCTCCGGGCACCTCGAATTCCTCCCACACTCCAAAGACGTACAGGTTTGCAAGCTAATTGTGTTCTGTAAATTGTCCCTAGTGTGTAGGGTAGTGTGAGTGTATGGGGTGATAGCTGGTCAGCCTGGTCTTGGTGAGCCGAATGGCCTGTTTCCATGCTGTATCTTTTTTAGAAAGGCAGTTATTCAGCCTATACCATATCTACACCACTTTCGTACCAGAGCAGCTCACCAGTTTCACCCCTTAGCCCTTTCCCTGCAGTCTTGCAATATTTTTCCTGACACGACATTTATCCAACGTCACAATGGAATCTTCCTCCATCACAGTGGTGTTCCACAGGGACCAGTGCTGGATCTCTGATGTTTGTGATGAAGAAAAATGATTCGGATGAAAATGTGGTAGGTGGTCTGATTAGTAAGTTTGCAGACGACACACAGAATGACAGAGTTGTGGATAGTAACAAGGGTTGTCAAACGATTCAGTAGGATATAAACCAATTGGAAAATTGGATGGAAAAATGGCAGATGCAGTTTAATCCAGACAAGTGCGAACTGCTGTGCTTTGGGTGGTCAAATGTAAGAGGAAAGTGTACAGTAATGGCAGGATCTTTAAGAAGACTGATGTGCAACTCTCACCAACGTCTACAGATGCACCATGGAAAGCATTATATCCGGATGCATCACAGCTTGGTTTGGAACAGCTCCATCCAAGACCACAAGAAATTGCAGCGAATTGTGGATGCAGCCCAGACCATCGCACAAATCAACCTCCCTTCCATTGACTCCATTTATGCCTCGGCAAGGCCAACAGCATAATCAAGGACGAGTTGAAAACACACACCTCCAGATTCAGGGACAGTTTCTTCCCAGCTGTTATCAGGCAACTGGATCATCCTTTCACAACCAGAGGGCAGTCCTGATCTACTGTCTACCTCATTGGTGACCCTCTGACTAACTTTGATCGGACTTTACTGGCTTTACCTTGCACTAAATGTTATTCCTTTATCGTATATCTATACACTTTAAGTGGCTCAATTGTAATCATGTATTGTCTTACTGCTGGCTGGTTAGCACGCAACAAAAGCTTTTCGGTGCTCGGTGTAGCTCGGTGACAATAAACTAAACTGAATGGATCATGAGGTGCAAGTCGATAGCTCCCTGAAAATGGCAACACAAGTGGAAAGGATGGTAAATAAGGTGTTCAGCATATTTGCCTAAATCAATTGGCACATTGAGCATTCGAGTTGGCAAATCATTTTACAGCAGTATAAAATTGAATTGAGGGCATCAGAGCGATGGTGGGAGATTGTTTTTTTGGACTGGAGGCCTATGACTAGTGGTATGCCTCAGGGATCAGTGCAAATCAATAAATATACAGTGTTGTTGTTCATCATTTGAGAATGTACAAGAACTGGTTTGTAAGTTTGCAGATGACACCAAGATAGGAGGTATTGTAGACAGTGAGGAAGGTGGTCAAAAATGACACTGGATCGTCATCAGCTATGTACATGTGATGCAGAATGACTAATGGCATTCAATGGTGATGGTGCGAGATATTGCATTTTGGAAAATCAAATCAGTATTGGGCTTTTACAATGAATGTAGAACAGAGGGACATAGGAATACAAGTACATAGCTCTATGAAAGCAGTGTCACAAGTAGAGGGAATGAAGACGGCTTTGTGAATGCTGGTCTTTGTCCATCAAGGCATTTAGTGCAAGAGTTGGGACAATATGTTGGAGTTGTACAAGGCTATGGTGAGTCATCAGGTCATATGGTCATAAGTGATAGGAGAAGAATTAGACCATTCGGCCCATCAGTTTCGCTCTGCCATTCAATCATGGCTGATCGATCTTTCCCTCCGAACCCCTTTCTCCTGCCCCTTTTCACACGGAGAGTTGTGAGTCTGTGGAATTCTCTGCCTCAGAGGGAAAGCAGAGGGAGGCCGGTTCTCTGGATACTTTCAAGAGAGAGCTAGATAGGGCTCTTAAAGATAGCAGAGTCAGGAGATATGAGGAGAAAACAGGAATGAGGTACTGATTGGGGATGATCAGCCATGATCACATTGAATGGCGGAGCTGGCTCGATGGGCCGAATAGCCTACTCCTGCACCTATTGTCTATTCTCCTCTTAACCCCTGACACCTGTACTAATCAAGAATCTGTCAATCTCTGCCTCAAAAATATCCATTGACTTCGCCTCCACAACCTTCTGTGGCAAAGAATTCCACAGATTCACCACCCTCTGATGAAATAAATCCCTCCTTATCTCCTTCCTAAAGGAACATTCTTTCATTCTGAGGCTGTGACCTCTAGTCCTAGATTCTTCCACTAGTGGAAACATCCTCTCCACATCCACTCTATCCAAGCCTTTCATTACTTGGTAAGTTTGAATGAGGTCCTCATCCTTCTAAAATTCAGCGAGTACAGGCCCAGTGTCGTCAAACGCTCATCATACTGTATGTTAATCCACACATTCCTGGGATCATTCTTGTAAACCTCCTCTGGACCCTCTCCAGTGCCAGCACATCCGTCCTCAGATATGGTGCCCAAAATTGCTCACAATAGCTCAGCATTGTTCACACGAGAGTTCGTACCTGGAGCATTAAGTACATTTTTGGTTACCCTGCTATATAAAGTAGGCCATTAAAATGGAAAGAGTACAAAAGAAGATTTACAACAAATTTTGCTCACAGACTCGAGTTACAAGGAGAAGTTTTGCAGGCTAGAACTTCGCTGGAGAATAGGAGATTGAGGGGTGATCCTACAGAGATGTATAAAATCACGAGGGGCATAAATAATGTGAATGCACACAGTTTCTTTCCCCGGAAAGGGGAATTCCAAACTAGAGGCGATAGATTTACGGCGAGAGGGGAACGATTTAAAAGAGGCCTGAGGGGCAACTTCATCACGTATTAAGCTGCATATATGGAATGAGCTGCCAGAGAAAGTAGTTGAGGCAGGTACAATTACAACATTTAAAAGACTTTTGGACAATACATGGATAGAAAGGTTTATAGGAATACTAGACCAAGTGCAGACCCGTTGGGTCTGGACACCGAACGTGCTTAAGACCCCGGGGTGTGAGATCCCGAACGTGCTTCAGACCCCGGGGTGTGAGATCCCGAACGTGCTTCAGACCCCGGGGTGAAAATCATTAGCGAAAAAAAAACAGAACCTTTTTACAGACCCCGGGGTGAAAATCCAGAACGTGCTTCAGACGCCTGGACACTGAACGTGCTTCAGAACCCGGGGTTTTAGAGTCCGAACGTGATTCATACCCCGGGGTGAAAATCGCTACGTAAAAAAAGATGGCGTCGTTTCCAGAGGCGGTCGACAGCAGCCGTTATGGTGGCTCACCAGCAGGAGGAGACAAAATGATTGAGTGGGGGTAGGGGGGGTGATGGATTTTATTTTAAAAAGTGTACATAAATACGACGATTGAGGAATGGCTAATCGTAAAGAAAAATGAAATGTCTACTGAAATGGAAAAAAATCTCGGCCGTTTCTGCGTGCGGTTTTGGCGTAGCGCGGTATCAAAGGGGCTGGCTGGCACAAGTCAAGCAGACACACACAGGGTTTCTAATATTATACTAGACCAAGTACAGACCCGTTGGATCTGTCTCCCCAACGCGCGTTTGCGGGGGGGGCTGCGGCATCACACTCACACTAACCACCCCCCAAACACACAGGTGGGGGGAGGGGGGAGTGGTGGAAGTGAGAGAGAGGAGGGGGTGAGGGGTAGGGGGTGGTTGAAGAGGGAGAGAGGGGTAGGGAGGGAGGGAGGGGGGAGAGAGGGTGGGGAGGGAGAGGTGGGGCGGGAGAGGGATGGGGAAGGGGGAGAGAAGTGGAAGAGTGGGGAGGGAGGGGGAGAGGGAGTGGTGGAAGAGGGCCAGAGGGGTAGGGGGAAGGGATGGGGGGAGGGAGGGGGAGAGAGAGAGGGGTGGGGGAGGGAGAGGGGTGGGGAGGGAGCGAGAAGTGGAAGAGTGGGGGGAGGGAGGAGAGGGGGGTAGGAGGAGTGGTGGAAGAGGGACAGAGGGGGTAGGAGGAAGGGGGCGGGGAGAGAGGGAAGGGGGTGGGGTAGAGAGGGATGGGGGTGGGAGGAGGGGGGAGGAGAGGGAGGGAGGAGAGGGAGGGGGAGGAGAGGGAGATGGAGAGGGGGAGGAGAGAGCGGTGGGGGTCGGGAGGTGAGAGGGATGGGGAGGGGAGAGAGGTGTGGGGGAAGGGGGGAGGGATGGGGGAGGGAGGGGAGGAGGGAGATGGGGTAGGGTGGGAGGAAGAAGAGTGTGAAGGGAGCGGGAGAGGGGCGGGGGGAGAGAGGCGAAAGAGTGGGGAGGGAGAAGGGGGAATGGGGGAGAGAAGTGGAAGAGTGGGGAGGGACGGAGGGAGGGGGAGAGGGGGAGAGGGTAGGGGGTGTGGTGGAAGAGGGACAGGGGGAGTGGTGGAAGAGGGACAGAGGGGTAGGGGAAGGGGTGGGGGAGAGAGGGGAGGGAGGGGAAGGGAGGGGGGAGAGAGGGGGTGGGAGGGAGAGGGAGATGGGTGGGGTAAGGGCGAGAGAAGTGGAATGAGTGGGGAGGGAGGGGTAGGGAGTGGGTGGAAGAGGGACAGAGGGGTAGGGAGAAGGGGGCGGGG